>CAJQUW010009109.1:0-266337 GCA_907163375.1 Prostheceraeus crozeri | reverse complement strand
CATATGACGTACATAAGATAGGTCACTAAGAGTAGTCCATTCTGAGCAATAGAATCCAAAACGAAGTGGCTTTTGCAGATCTTTCAACTCAATATAGGCAATGAGTCTACCCTTCACATCTTGAGGTTGTAAACTCTCTATTAATGTTTTGAAGAGAGGAAGATTTTCAGTTGCTGCCACTTTCATATCATTCAGCTTTACTTTAGGTGTAAGTTTCCAAGCTTGTAAAAATCCATCGAATCCTTGTTTATCAAGAGTCAAATCACACACGTGGTTACTTAAGGTACGATGCGTCATCATAAACGTTGTGACTATAGATTTCATATTGCTCCAATGATTTCCACTATGAATAAAACAGAAATAACAATCATGTTCCACTGTAATGTGTGATATAAAACCTTAAATCCCTAAATCCAACGGTATGCAACCCTGCCCCTTAGATTATAAACTTTAGCAATTTAGCTATGTCATTCACAAATGGTTATGTTGGCAAATGCATGTATACACTATACAACGACAGCTATCATTGATGTATGTTATATAAAACTCTAAATCCCTAAAGCCAATTGTAGAGAACCCTACCCTTGGATTATGGACTACAGGAATGTATCCATGTCATTGACGTGTTCAAGAATGTACTTGACATTGCATTGTTGAATTCATTCGCAGCAAAGGTGTGTAACACATCCGTACATCCAAAAAAGACTGTCACATAAGACAGTTTACACATTACAGTCCACGTCTCAACTAAGGATAAAAACTTTCCAATGCTGTTGTGAGTTCAGTCAGTCATAAAACAACATGTTAAACTTTCTAACTATATCAAAAGCAATAAACTTCGATGATCAAACTTTACTTTCACGAACGTGTGTCATGGCAAAAACTATTTCACTACACTAACGCTTACATTTTATGGCACTTGTGTTTCATAAAACATCATGATCAAATTTTCCGACTATACATCGACCTGTGTTGCAATAAAACTTTCGTGCAAGATGATAAACTTTCTGACTACACTAACAAGAGCTTATTCACTACCGAAGAGAGAAATGAGCTTTTGGTTGCGTGTGGCGCATGAATGTCCATTCCAATTCATTCCATTTCATTTAGCGTCGGTGATAGAGGCGAGCAGAACTCATGGTTCATTCTCGCATGTATGGCCAACTATCGGGAGACAAGTGCAATGGAGATTTTATGAGGCAACCTGTGGCAGATAGCTAAATGTCAAGCATGTAAAGTGGTCAGAGTACAACGTTGAGACGAAAGGCAACCACTTGGAAACATGACGCAGAGATGTTTCACAAGGATTACCATTGCTAACGTCCCATGCAGTACTCATCGCTACGGACTTCACCGCTGTCTCTAAAGAACGCCCACCAACAAGAGGTATGTCACCGAAAATCTCCGTCACTTGCACCGTCAATGACTTGATAGCAAGCCGTGGAGAGGGATAGCAAGACATGATTCACAAGCGTTTTGCAATGGAGATAATTAGTAGCCACTCATGACAAGATAGCTCAGACTCAACCGATGACATTGGCGTTCAAAGTGCTACGTTGAGAACTGTGTCAAATGCCCAACATGAGTTGCCCCAGAGGTTTCGGTCTAAAATATGACACACTCCCTTGCCACACTTGTCACTACGGCATCATCCGCCGTCCCGAAGGAACACCCTGTCATTGGAATATTACAGCGAAACTCTCCATACCATGCTCGCTTTCAGTGAAAAGCCGCTTGTATCATGTAAAGACATAAAAAGACTTGCTCGTACACACTTGCACACGCCTTCATTGGCTTCAGCAGGGTCGAAAACCCCAGAAAACCTCCAAAAATAACAAATCTAAATTTTTCAACTTTTTAGCAAGACTTATTAAATTTTTAAGTAGTCTACGACTTGACCTGAATGATGATCTCTCGAACCTTTTTTTGAAATAAGTCAAAGGGACTTGTAGAAGCAAAGTTACAAGCCTTTAAATTTTTGGAGTCTTTTTTGGCCTGGAGACTCAGGTCATCTCCTGGCTAACCTATAAGTCTGACGCCTTAGCTGATATCAGCAATGAAATTTTCTGAGTCGGTTTCCTGAAATTTGGAATTTCCGATGCTATCATCGGAGCTCCGGAGTTCACCTAACCCAACCAAGTCGGGAGGAGAACTGATTCCCACAAGTAGAGACTCCACTTATATAGTTTGTGGCGATCAGCTGATGGCGTAATCTCAATCATGCAAAACTTTAAACACTTCTATCTCCGGTTCTAGAGCTCCGATTGACTTCAAATTTTGACAGTCACGTTTTCTCGCTCTCACCTTTTATTTAAGCCATCCCTCGACTCTCTACGATTACCAGAAGCCGAGTTGAAAAAACCTGAAACCTGAAGATCTGAAAAGGTAGGATCCTAGAGGACAAAGTGCGGTGTTTCCACTAAAAGAAACCGGAGCTCTTCATTCACTTTCATTCCTGAGATAGTCGTCACCAAAGTAGGCTACAATTAACATTTTCACGAAAAAAATCCTAGGTGTCAGACCCTTAGTGAAGAAAATTTTTGAAAAAATTTTTGTGCGAATTTCAACGCCAAACCTTGATAGAAGTTTGTTTCACATGTTTCTGAGCAACTTTGGTCAAAACATCACTTTTGACAAAGTTCGACTCAAGGAGGGTGCTTTTTCGTCGACACATCACCGACCCAACTTTTGACGAGAAACATGATGGGAGGGGTCTCGGAGCTCTATTCTGACATTTTGAAATTTTCTTTTCACGAAAAGTCCTAAGTGTGGACCCATAGTGAAGGTTAGCACTTTTCTCTCCGATTGACTTGAAAAAAACCCTACTCATGTAAAATTGTACGTAGAGTCACTGTGTACGTAGTGCTCTCCGTTTGTCCATGCTTCACTCCTTCACTCCGAAATACGACCTTTCTCATTCCAAAACATCCACTTTCTAGCTCTACAGTTTTTTGGAGATTCCTGACATTTTCAAATCACTTTCCACTCTAAACCAAGGCACGCTTGGTCAAACGATGCCTTCCACTGCATTGGTCTCACTCTTAGCTTTGAAACGAGCTATGGCACGACTCTCTACGATCACTCCCACCCAAGTTGGCAGTCTGACAGGGGGGAACGGCTTCCTGCTCTCGGTCCGAGCCCTCCCAGCACATTCTTGGCCATGTCCTTCCTCTCTCCAGAAGGGGGGCTGAGTCAGCATGATGACTCAGCAGCGATGACTCATCGCTGCACCACACTGGCCTTCCCTTTGCCATGGGATTTCTACTGATGGCCTCTTTCATGCATTTATCCAACCATGCAATATGCCCGGAATGCAGGCCCGTACAAAATATTTATAAATTTTCAAGTATACTTCTTGATTGAGATTGAGTCAGGGGAGCTTCGATGCCGTCTGTGTGAAGGATGCCGTCCCAGAAATCTTCAGATGATCCGTTATGAGCGGAAATTGCGAGAGACTAGCAAGTTACAGCAAAAAATTCTCATTTATTCATCAAATTTGAAGCTCAAAAGTATTCGTCGAGAAGACTAATTCAGGGAGATCCAAGAAGTATCTGATGCTAATACACACCTACTCTCAGCAAAGGCTTGAAATAACTGGCATACAATTTTATCAAGCTGTAATTGTGGAAGGACTTAATAAACCAGAAACCATACGTACTGCGTCATTACTTATCTGTTAATAGTATGAAGTATGAATAGTAGTTAGTAGTCTGAATAGTATCTGTTAATTACAAAGCACATACTACTCATAAATTTGATAGTAGCAGCACAAAAAACGATCTAATTTCACCACATTTTCAAATTCAAAAAAATCATACTTTTGGGTAGAAAGAGTTATTTCTGTTTACAGCTTCAGATAAATCACGTGAAGCGCAAAACACTCGACCTATCAGAATTGGCGCAGCTGCTGCGAGAAATTGTCAGGACTGAGTCTAAGATGTCAAAAATTGAATATTGTTCATATAATTTGAGATTCAAAAACCACTTTCCCGATCCCTGGTGATTTTTTAAAAATATTTCTATACAATTATTTGGATGCATTTGTAGTCGTCTGCGAAAGAAGGCACCGCAAAATTTCGTTTGCATTTTTGAGAAGTGCTTGAAAATTCGATTTTTTCAAAAATTTTCTGATAATTTTGCTTTATTTGAGGCCCCACAGAAATTTTCTCGCAGCGAAAAAGTTATGAATTCTGCTTGGAACATCTATGGTTGGGCATCAGTAAAGCAGTACAAGAAGAATTTTTCTCAATTTCACTGCGAGATCGGTGATGTAGGCCGTCAAAGATGTATGTGATTTTGTATCATTAATTCTCTAAAAATAGAAAAATTCGAATAAAACAAGGCCACGCAAGCAACCTTCCCGATAGAAGTTTTCCGAAATATTTTGGACTTCATCTAGATGGACCCAAACGATGAAAATATGTGAATTTCATGAAAATCTGACAACCTTCGTTGCATGCCATTTGACGGTTTGATGTGGAATGACCCATATCCAAATTGAGCATCAATATTGAGTAATGTGCATGCTCTTTCACCGATTCGAAAGGTTCTCCTGGACTAATATACTACTGTTAAAAATTTCATCAGCGTATTGCTTTTGAAGATTAATTTGGATAGACAATTAAATTTGAAGGAGGACATCATTAAGCGGTAAAATTTCTAGCAGTAATTTGCAAAATCCTCCAACGTAGAAATGTTTGAGTTGACTTTAGCTCTGTCATATCAAGAAATCAGTGAAAAATATTGACGAAAAACACATTTACACACGATGGAGTTTTCACACACTGAATGACATCGCATGCGGGATTATTCATGTACATGTATGTATATTTGGTGTGTGCGAAGTGATATCACAGCACACATGCCTTTCTCACTGGCCCAAGATGTTCAAGATGTTCGAGAGGATCATATTATCAAGTGTTTTACTTTCCCATGCCGACAAAAGACAATTTACTTATGTGTCTCACTCATCAACAGTTTCGACTTTGATGTATCTACATGATTACATTACAGGACTTGTGGACATGGATGACACTATGGCTGTATCAGTGGTCTCTCTAGATTTTTCTAAGGCTTTCAACACCATTCCCCATCACAAGCTTATCAAGAGATTGGAGTCGTCGAAGATTCCCTACAACTTCATTGAGTGGTGAAAATCTTACTTTCACGATCGAATTCAGGCTGTTCGAATTGTGAAGTTTATGAGTGACATAGTCAATTTCTCTAGTGGAGTTCCTAAGGGGTCCATAATGGGCCCATTTCTTTTCATCTTCTACACGGCAGGTCTTATCACAAGCGGTGACTTATACATTAAATACACAGACGACGTCATGGTTATTCATAAAATTACCAGCGATATTCCTTAATCCATATCAGCGATTCAGGGTAGTCCGGAGTCGATCGAGTCTAATACTGTATCTTTGTGCCTCAAATTGAACAAAAGCAAGTCCCGACTTACAATTTTCCCGAAATTCAAGCAAGATCAAGACATCTTAAACAGCATATCCATACCAGGTATTACTCGTGTACAGTCTACAAAATTGCTGGGTATTACTTTCACAAGTAGTTTGAAGTTGGATGAACATTTGGACACTGTCTTATGAAGATGTAATAATCGACTTTATGCTCTTCGCATCCTTCGGGGGATGGTAGCCAGAAGTGTTCTACTACAGGTCTACAGTGGTTTGATCCTGTCTTTGTTAGATTTTTCTTCACCAGTGTTTGGTGCATTACCTGTTCACCAACAACATAACTTGAGACATTTAGAAAAGAGGTGTCATCGTTTGGTGCATGATTTTGAATGTAAGTCTATTGATTTTGAAAATGTAAATGAGAGACGACTTAGAATTGCATGTAAGCTGTTTATATCAGCTGAACGGAACAGTTTTCACCCACTGCATGAACTTATTCCATGTCGGTTTCAAAATTCCAATCGATTTGTAATTGAATTTGCGAAACCACAACTCAGACAAAGCCAGTTTCAGATCTTCATGTCGACTTACTTTAATGATTTGCATGTGCCCATGTGAAATGTTATTTGTACTCTTTGCAATTTTGTCAACACAGTATTACTTTGATGTATCAATTTTGATTGCTATTACTTCCAAATATATCTTCTCTACTCTGCTCTATGTCTAACTTAACAAAGTTAGACAAGCAAGATTAAGATTGGAAAACTTTGAAAACTTTAACTTCAATTTACTCGAAACGCGAAAAAGGCAGCTACGACATTCTGGTTCTAAAGGGACAACTTAATGTTGCAACATGAAGGTCTCTCTCTCTCTGAAAATCTTTGGTTTCATATAACGGACAAAATCAATGAGAATCAATTTGGACGAATCGTTGGGGGATCTACTACTGATAGCATCATTGAACTAATCGATGATATCCTGAATTGAACGGGCAGCGGATGCATCGGAGGGGTATCAATGTTTGATTTTTCAAAAGCATTTGAGCGAATCAATCATAACATCCATAGGAGCAAATTGATAAAAATGGAGGTTCCTCTTTGGTTGGTAAAATGGGTGGCCGACGTTTTGTGTGTCAGAACTCAAGGGGCAAAGTTTAAGAATCAGCTATCAGATTGGGAATATGTGAAATGTGGAGTGCCTCAAGGCACGAAGCTTGGTCCTTGTAGCTTTATTGTTCTAATCAATTACTTAGTCGCCTATTTGCAATACATCGACGACAGCACGTTAACCCATTAGTGCCGGATTTTTTTTATCGAAGATTTATCTGTCATCGTGTTTATTTAGGTCTGTCAATATGTGAAATAGTGGGTATCAGCCTAGGAAGATAAATGCTGAAAAATTGAGCCATTTTTTCTGTGGTAGAAAAATCGACCTTTCGGCACTTGCATACTAAATTCAGCTACATTCAGCTACATATGAAATTCAGCTTATGATGCAATTACTGGTGTTATAGTTACCTAGTATTCAATATTCAAAATGAAAACAACATCTAGATGCTCCGAAATTAGTCATCTGTTTATAAAACATGCACTAGACACATGCGAACACTTGCAGATTTTTGTCTTTCAAACAACGTAATCTGCGAAAAACCACATTACAGTGTATATCGAAATATACTAGAATTTGTAAACGACATGTCTGTCACTACTGTGTATGAAACAACTTAAAGCACTTGGGATGCAGTGCCACACTGCACTTTTCACATCTCAAATCTGTACGCCCACTGCAAACACGGCATCTTCCACCCGGGACGGAGGATTTGACAGGCCAGTGATTACGGCCATCATATCGCAGAGTTGAAATATTTCTGGAAAGGAGCGATGGTCTTCCAATTCTGCGTCCTTGTTCTCCATGATTTGAAGTATGTGAAATCACAACACTACGTTGATAATCCAACAAGGATATATTTTTGTCTTTCACGTCTTGATAGAATCTCCATGAATTCACCAGCAGAGCATTGCAAATCCTCGAAAATATTGGAAAATACCATTTCCGGGAGTGTGACGTGATTCAGTAATTGTTAATACACTGACCAGCGAGATCCCCACCACCCATATTTTCGTTGTATTTGCAGATCACATGCGGAATGGGCAGATTCACGTATTTTCTTTTTAATCGGTCATAGCGTCACACAGTTTTCAGTGGATTCGCAGAGAGCGTATTGGAAACCACTGTGACATTTTTGCTGTCCATCGGAGTAAGATTCACAGAAGCCCCGTCCATTATTGCGAATGGTTGATTTGTCCAATAAAGGGCATTTCTCAATTCGATTGGATCTAACAGTGGAAGTTGCAGAAATTCCCAATTCTGAAAGACGGTTTAGAAGACTCAGTGAGGAAAAATAATTGTCAAAATACACATGAGCTCCGGGTTTGACCTGGCATTCATCAATTAATGATGCGACAACATTTCCTCCGTGTCCCAAGCCAAAGTCGTTGATCTGCGTTCCGGCTCCACAATATGGCTCCAAATGATACAAATAACCATCCGAAGAAGGCATAGACCATAACTTATATCCAAATTTGATCGGCTTTTCTCGCATGTACTGTTTGGAACCATGACATCCAAAACATTTGATCATGGATTCATCAATACTGATGTCTTTCGCAAATGGTAAGATTTTCGATTTTTTGTTGAAGTATACAAAGAGTGAGCGAACTTTGTAGAATCGATCGCTGTTGATCTGTGAGTTATTGTTAAAATGCAAATAGCGTAGAATGACTTCGAAACGATCCCGGCGCATATACTGAGATGCTCCTTCTGAAGAAACGTCAGTGTCCTTGCACCAATGCAATCGTTTAGATGGTAGACGGAAATAACCTGACCGCAGTATCAAAGCAACAAAAGTCTTCATTTCATCGATGGTGACGTTCAGGAAATAATCATTTTGACAAGCATACAAATTTGATTTATTTACGATAGTCTCAAAGAACTCGTCATCAAAAAACAGATAAAATGAATCACACGCATTTGAGATCTTGAGCAAGCTGAATGAAATTCCGGGTGGAGATTGGGAGAATAAGGCGGAGGGAGAAATGACGAGTCGGAGTTATTCCAACAGCGAGAAGTCTTCTTACGTCGCTTTGTCGCAGGTGGATCAGTAACGTCGGACTCTGGAGGAAGAAAATCCTCGTCGATATCATGAAAAATTTCAACTTCAGTCTTCAATATCCTGGCAGGTAGATGGTTGATAGATGGAAATTCCTCGTTATCCGAAATGTCACTGTCTTCATCCGATTTTGTTCCAGCATCTTCGATAGGCGGCAAAATAGCGATATCATCACTCCAGTCCTCGGCAATCAAATTGGCGATTTCATCTAATGTCATTTTTCGTACTGGCTTCATCATGGTAGTGGCTGGCATAAAGTGACTGGGAAGGCTATTGCTTTCAATGATATAAACCCAACGGGAAATTCAAAATTGTAGATATCTACGACCATGACATAGCTCTCACTTTCTGCAGCTGTCTACATTGTCATGCTTGTGGCCAACAAAGAAAAATCCAGGCGCTTTAGGACAGACAGACACTTCAGGTGGAAGGAAACATATATAATCAACCAAAATGTATCAACCTTGACAAAATGTTACTAGCATATCATGATGAAATTTGCGTGTCAAACATGTAAGTGAAAATTGACATCGTGAAGGTAAGTACGCATTGCAAAATCGCTTCCTGCCACAAAATAATGAAAGTATAATAAAAACTAATTAATGTCATTTATGACGAAGTATCTCCTGAGTGCACATCATGAGTATAGGTTTTCATTTTATGCTTGGAACCTTTGTAAATTTGCTAAAAAGTGACGTGGTAGAAAAATCTACCATTCGGCACTAATGGGTTAATTGACTTAGTAAAATCGAATGAGCGCAGTAATTTGAATATAAGAGCAAATTTGGTTAATGACATGACTTTAGAGTCAAGAAGGACATGGAGAACTCATTATCACTTCTAGAAGATTATCTTTTAGAATGATCCTGTTGTGGTAATTGATTGTGATGAAATCCAGTCAATTAATTAAGCGAAGTCTCTGGGTTTCATGTCTAGCAATTGTTTAAATTGGAATGACCGTATTGAGATGATTCTCAAGAAGGTCAATGAGACAATTCAATAATTTGTTTCAGCAGTTCGAAGTATTTTTTAGTATTGAACAACGACCTGGCACTTTAGCACAACTAGAGCGAATCTCTAGACTCGGAGGTGTGCAAAAAATAGTGCCGCAAGTTGAGGTCAATTTATAAGGGTTTCATAGGCCCTTGTTATCTAATGTATTGTTGTTATTTTGTAATCAGGCCAGGCAGATGACCACACATGGTGGCCATGCGCCTATGGAATGAATCAGTAACTTGCTTTTATATTTTTTTACTAATTCTCATTTTAATAGTGACCTTATTCAGCCATTGTTTTGGGGTGAATCCATTAAATCATATTTTTGATTCCATATAATATCTCCATTTGTTAAATGGGATCAGAAAAATTATGTTAGTTGAAATGCGTTCAAAGCTCATTAAATGTCAATCCCTATTCAAGCATAACAAAACACAGCGCTGTTTTGGAAATCTACGAAATATCTAAGCGTTCATAATTTAAAAAAATATTTTTTTCAATGGCATTTGATCTCTTACAAACATATTCTTTGAGGTTCTTGTCATTGTTGCCATGTTTGCATAGGCAAAAGTTTGAGAAAGTTCATCATTCAATTACAAAATAATACATTTTACCCATGTCAAAATAACGAATGAATTAATCTCCACATGTTAGGCAAAACCGCCAAAGCATTTTAGTGGAAAATAATATTTCGAAAAGCAATCAGAGTTAAAGCTTTGAAACAACTCAGAGTCACCATTCATTTCTATTGACTTCATTCCTCTTCATTAACTCCTAATTATAATTTTCCTGCACTTCCTGCAACACGGCAGCGAAGTAGGCCTACATGTTCGGGGCATCGTAGTGGTAACTGAAATGTCTTGCTTTGTGAAGCTTCCGGTCAGCATCGATCGTGTACCTGTTGCGAAGCGCACGCCGAATAGCATTCAACTAGACACTATGCTATCACGCGACACGAATCAAACTGCAATTCCAGTGGCTGATAATGACCAAAAGCACGCAACCCCCAGCTGGAAATTGAAAAAAGTCTTAATGACAAAATGAATCCTTATTTGGCATGATTTGAATTCTGCACAATTACTCCAGAGGCTGTATAATTACTTGCATAGCGTTTCTTGAGGTCGTCATATGCACAACAAATGAAAATGAAGTGCTCTCTATAGTGCAGCATCAAAGTTTTGGCTGAAAGACATAAGATTTACGACATAAGAAATGCTTCTTTTTCTGTCCTTTAAATATGAAGTGTGTATTCTGTTTTCTGTTATGATACACTTACCGTTATGTGCAGCTGTTTGAAAAACAAGTTTTCAACAATTTCTCAGATAGCAAAGCTCTGACACTTATTCCAAGTCAGGTGACCCTATTCACCCAACTTACGGTGCTGAAATTGACTGACTATATCCCTTACAAGAATCATTCATAGTTATACAGCTCTCTTTGAATACAAAGTCAAAAGTCTTCGCGAACGTCGTGAGAAAATTTGCAAGAATATGCTTTCACGGTTCCCTCTATCCTAACAGCCAATGCATATTAAAATTGTTCATTTCGATTGATGCTGCACAATAGAGAGTACTTCATTTTCATTCGTTATACATATGATGACCAAGAAACGTTATGAAAGTGGCTTATTAAAATCTTTCGATTCACTGGACGAAGCTGCTGATGGACTAGAAAATGCTCTTTTCTCGTTATTTGAGTCATGCTTCCTTTACCGGACAGTTATAGTCTGGCAGCCAGAACGAAATTCTGCAGAGAACGAGGCCGAAAGTGAGACTTTCCCAGAATGATGACAAAATGAAAGTTTTTGGCTAAAATGAAATTTTGTATGTTTTCTCTGATTAAACAAAAGTTATTAAGCCCAGAGTCACAATTTTTGACATGGAATGTCTTCAGGTCATTTCCTATGATGTGCATGTGCTATTTTCATGTTTCTGATCGTCGATCTATGCGAAAGTGTGGAGGAATGTGGATAAAGTTGCTCAAAATGTTTAAGCTTGTCGACATTAAGAGGCTTGCCAAATCTTGTGTTTAGCGTTATAGACAGGGGTGCATGAAGGTGTGAAGGTGAAAGTAAATGACCTGAAGACATTCCATGTCATAAATTGTGACTCAGGGCTTAGTACTTTTCCATTAATCAGAGAAAATATACAAAATTTCATTTTAGCCAAAAACAGCAATCTGCGTCCCATTGGATTTACATGTGTTTTTTACATGCGCGTCTCAAAATTAAGATCGACGACCGCGATTCTGCCTTTCACAAGGGGCAGATGAGAAAATACTATCGTCTACGAGAAGAGGTTCGCAGTTACATCAGTTTTTTAAAGCGTAATTCTGTTTATGATGATTCGAAATCTCCACGAAAAATCTGGACCCCAATCCGCGAAGTCGGAAACTTCCAACGTGCCAAACTTCCGTCTTTCACTAATTTATATCTCCAGCTGAGTTAAGTGATTACTTTGACTCTGTTTTTCAAACTATGGATCCACAACCTTCAGCTTCTGACTCAAACTGCACATTCTCTATGCTGATTACGGATTCTGATGTCTATTCACAACTGGGGAACACGGAATGTGGATCGGATGGCCTAACCCCTGGGATTTCCGTCAAAATGCCGACCTACTCTGCTCAGCTATTGCATATATCTTCAACTGGAGAACTAAATCTCAATTCCTCTTTGTTTCAACTAAGCAGACATACGTCCAACATCCAAATGCTCTAAACCTACTGGACTTTCCGAGTAAAGACCTCTATCTCCTTACTACC
The DNA here is from genome assembly GCA_907163375.1 of Prostheceraeus crozeri. Lineage (NCBI taxonomy): Eukaryota > Metazoa > Platyhelminthes > Polycladida > Euryleptidae > Prostheceraeus > Prostheceraeus crozeri. Next base: position 253,998 of record CAJQUW010009109.1, on the reverse strand, counting down.
GGTCTTGTCCAAAGCTCTGAACGCGTAATTTCTCGAAAATTTATTATTCCTCGTGTGAAGAAAATTGTGAGCAAGTCACACTTTGCGTATTTTCATAGACCAGGCTGCGGAACAACTTCTTCTCTTGTCCCAACACAGCATGAAGTCCTTCGGTTTTTGGACTCCACTTCTGGATGTGAGAGAGTCATGTCTGTCGACATATCAAAGGCCTTTGACAAGCTTCCACACAGCATTATTTTGAATGCTTGTAGCAACTTCTGTCTTCCTCAGGATTTGGTTAATTGGTATCGTCTTTCTTATGTGGCAGATTTCAACGTGTTACTGCCAATGTGCTTGAGTCAAAATGGAGTAGTATTCCCTGTGGAGTTCCACAAAACAGCGTCCTCGGACCAGTGCTCTTTGTTCTCGCCATTGACAGCCTTAGTCCTGTATGCTGCACCACTACAATCATTAAGTATGCTGACGACATACTGTTCTTACATTTCCTGCGGTCTTCTTCGCAAGACAATCTTCAGTTGGAATGTGACAATCTTGTACTCAGGTGCAGATCGTGTCAACTTCCCATAAATGAATCCAAAAGTGTCGTGATGGACATACGAGCTAAATCTGATTTGACAACATCATGTAGATGATATTCATATCTCTGATAACCACTTTCTCCAGAAAGTTGAGCATATTGCATCCCTGGAAGTCACTTTCTCCAACAACAAAAAGTGGAGCGTGCATGTCACCAAGCTTGTCAAAAAAGAGTCGAAGCGAATTTTCATTATTCGAAATTTACGCCGGTCAGAATGTTCAGTTGATGCAATAATCACTTCATATATTGCTTTCATCTGCTACGTCTTAACATACACCGTTCCTTCTTTGTGCAATATCCCTACGTATCTGTTAAATGCATTCATCCGAGTTGAGCGACAAGTCTTTCGGATAATTGGTGCTGATATACCGAATTATGACCTTACGAGTGTTTTGACTACGTCAGGTGAAAGACTATTCTGTGAAGTTTCTAAAAACGACGATCATCTTCTTCGAACATTGTTGATCACAGTCAACACATCTACTCGCACCAATCATTTTGTCTTTATGCGCCTTCTGCACGAACAGTTCGTTTCAAGAACTCTTTCATTACATTTTGCAAATAGCATTTTTATGTCACTTTTTTCAGTCTTCTCCATTACTGCTTCCTGTATCCTGTTGACATTGATGCATTGATATTTTGTAATGTACTCTCAGAGTTCAACAGAGAGAGAATAAAGAGATTCTTATTATTGTGTAAGATAAAGAAGTGCAAAACCACAGATAATGTGAAGAACAAGCAGATATAAGAAAATTTTTCTCCCCGAGTGTCATCCTCAATTATTTATATAGTTTTTTTATGGATGATGTCATTGCCGCAACTTGAAAGGGGTCTAAATGAATCGTCCTTTTGTGTCACCGTCTCACAGCCCTTCGAATTTTTTGATTATATCTTGAATTCTTTTATTTACCTTGACAGTGTTGTCCCTGCCTCAAAATATTAACAAAAAGCATGGTTAGTCTTTGTCGCATAATAGCCTAGCCTTCTTCTGATGAGCAAATGCACGCCATGCTACTAGTACGTGAATCCATATTCAGACAGTGAATCTAGAAAAGAAATCAACTGATGCATTAAGAAGCACTCACTTCATTATTTCACTCACTGACATGGATGGAATCACAGACTTAGATTGTTTAAACGCATCACTTTGCTAGAAGTATAAACTGATTCAAGACGATGGCACATGCAGGAACTTACTAAGTGGGCAAAAAGAATTTTTTAATACCTTGCAGAGATGGGAAAAATAGTCGTGCGCCGCTTGCGGATTGCTGTGAATTCCTTCAAAATCCTCCGATTGCCACAATTCCTTCAGATTCGAAAAATTCAGATCATTGCGCAAAAGTTTTCTCGATAATGTTGGGTCCTCCGATCATTATTAGAAAAGTTAGCAGGCGCACGAAAAAACATTCACAAACTTCTCTGCAGAACTTGAAATCGACTGTGTCTCTTGGCTGTGTGATCCGGTTGATAAGTCACTGAAGCTTCGCACAATTTGGCGTATTTAATGTTGAACTGGCTGCTTATTGTTCGATTGCTATGGTATTTAGTCAGCAGATTGTGCCATTTCATTAACGTTACATGTTCCAATGTTTCCTTTCTAGTCAAACAGAAGAACAGATGATCTGTCTAATTCTGTGCATGGAATATTTGCTATCACCACAAAAATTACCATAAATTAGCACAAAATTAACAACCATAGAAATTGATCGTTTATCTGAAGTTGACTGGAATGAAGAGAATGGAGATTTGAAGGTCGCGACACAGCCGGGCCAATGGAAAGCTTGGAATTGCACATGTGACTGATTCTAAAATAATCATTCGGCCGTTGACAAGCGTATCTAACTGAAAATACGTGTGACTTTTGTGCCACTATTGTGTATAGATGAAGCCTTGGCTTTATTATAGAGGTTGTATTGTCATCAATTTCTATGTTAACAACCACTCAATGATGATGACAAATCATTCTATTTCAACTAATTTAGCATAACTTTCATATCTATGGAAATTTTATATAATCACTCAATAAGTGGAAGTGACATCAGAAGCTATTGATAAATGGATCAATAATCTGTTTGTCTCATAGAAATTGATAACAATAAGATTTCAAATAGACAATCTATTTCATGATTTGTCTTGATGGTTGTCAGAATATTTGATAAAAGCGATGAATACAAACTTAATTAACAAAAAAATAGCTAACGTCTACCGAAGAAGAAGCCCTGCAATACGGCATCCGGATGTGCTGGCCACAACAACCAAACGAAACTAAGGTCAAAGTGGAGACTGAAGCTGTATTACGCCAAATTAAACGACAAGAAGGATCCATAAACGAAGAAGAAGATGTCAAACATCTACTCAAAACAGCCGTTCGATCAATTACAAAGAGGAAGACCAAAATACCAAGGAAGATAAAGACACTATTCGATTCCTTGAAAGCTCTGTGTAAGGACAATTCCATCTACATCAATCGATTGGACAAAGGCAACGGTATCGTCTTGATCGACCGAGGTGACTACGTCAGGAAGATGAACGACATCCTTCAAAGCGACAAGTTCAAAGAAATGAACCAATCCAAGAAAAATGTGTATATTGCAAAAGAAGACCAAACCAACAGACGACTTCTCAAGCTGAAAAACAAAGGTGATTTAAGTGACTCCTTGTATAAGCAACTTCGATCCACGGGATGTACCCCTAGCCGCTTATACGGCCTACCGAAGATACACAAGTCGTCAAGTGATCCACCCTTAAGACCTATACTTTCAATGTATAATTCTTATTGCTCTAACATATCTGATTGGTTATTGTCCATGTTGAAACCTTATGTTCCTACGACTTTTTCTACCAAAGATAGTTTTTCTGCCTACAGGCAAATTACTTCTACTAATATTGATAATGATAACGTCTTCCTTACCAGTTTTGATGCCATTCAGCTATTTTCTAATATCCCTGTTAAAGAAACTATTGACTACATAACTACTATTATTCCTTTCGAAAATTTTCCAGTGTCTGAAGATACTTTGAAAGAATTACTTGAAATCGCTTGCACTCAAGTGCCCTTTATCTTCAATGATAAAAACTACGTTCAAGTTAAAGGTCTAAGCATGGGATTATCCCTAGCCCCAACTATGGCTGAATTTTGCTTACACATGATTGAAAAAGATTTAGAATTACAAATAATGTATATCCGCTACGTTGATGATATATTTGCCATTTTCGAAAATGAACAGTCAGCTAAAACTTTTCTCGTCTCTCTCAATTCTAGTTATGGTGATATTAAGTTCACTATGGAATACCCCAATAACAATACTCTTAATTTTCTTGATATGACTGTTTATATCGAAGATGGTGTTTTGAAAAGTAAATGGCTTCTTAAAGAGACTAACACATTTGTCTATACTCACCAATTCGCCTATTCTCCTGAAAAATATAAAATAAATGCTATTAAAGCATTATACACTAGATCGCAAAAATTTTACGACCGATCCTGATATTTGTCTTCAAAACAAGAAAATTATTAAAGCTATTTTTCTTAAGAATGGATACAGTTCCTCTTTCATCGAATACGTTTTCAATAAGTGTGATACTTATAACCTTAGACCTGATGATACTAAAGTTTCTATCTATTGGAAGCTACCGTATCTCCCCGAAAGTCATAAAGAAATATCGATGAAGATTCATAGAATAAATTCCTTTTTAAAAAATAGTCGTTTAAAGATAGCTTACAATACGTACAAATCACAACATTTATGCCGCTATAAAGATCCTATCCCTTTTAACGAGCATTCCTCCTTAATTTATAGATACAGTTGTGAGCATTGTCAAGAGTGCTACATCGGGGAAACTCGTCGCCATCTCTATACCAGGATCAAAGAACACATTAATGGCAGACCAGCCTCTGAAATTTCTCTTCATGAGCACTTCCCAAATGAAAAGTCGTTCTCTATTTTATTGCATACTAATTACACTCGTATTGGAGAAGCTTTATTGCCTAAATCATACAAAAAAACAACAAAAGAAACTCATGAATACCCAAACCGAGTCATTTCAGTTGTTATTATTTTGAAATTGTTTTTCTTTGTTATTTGTTATGCCTGTTAGCGCTCATTTTGAATGAACTCTTGGATGTATTTAAGTCTTTGCGCATGTATCACTGTTGCTGTTCACTGACGATGGTACGTTTCACGTATTGAAACATGTATGACAATAAACGTATTTGATTAATTAACAAACTAATCGCTTAAGAATGCGCAATATTTTGTCGACCACTGTAAATAGAGGAAGGTCATTGTAACATGTGAGAATGACACTGACGACTTTTACTTCAAACTCGGAGATTCCCACTGTCTGCTTACTCAAGTCAGCACTCTATCATGCATTTGAACGATTGTCATAAATTGTCAAAGAAATCGATGAACATTTTTCCTCATAACAGCTTAAGTACACAACCGCCATGTAATGTTCAAAGCAAAGACATGTTTTGTTCTCCTTGTATAACTGTGATGTATAACTCTTCACCTTGTATAACTGTGAACAGCAGCTGTTATGAGGAAAAATGTTGAAGATGTTTGAATAGGCACTATACAGGGTGAGGCGTAATTCTGGAGAGATAGGGAATATACTCTGAATCTGACATACATTATTTTCAATGACAATCTCTCCATTTTTACGGAAGTTTGATGTACCATACCAATTTCTATGACGAATTTATTTAACTACAAGTCAATTTCAGCCATACAGAGAATTCAAATATTCAATTAAACAGATGCCTATGCAGGATGTTGATTGAAAAGCTATTCAACTTCAAGAAAGATGTCACTTATTCACGTACTCGACATTTAAAGCATCACTTCATTACCATAGAGCTTTACAAGGCAGTTATGGCACTGTCGAAAGAAGAACGCATTGATGTCGTTTTGCATGCCGCTATCGGGAGCTACCGAGCAATAGCAGGTGATTTCAACGTCGACATCCCGAACGACCACCAATTACACATAGTGCCGTTAGAAAACTGATATGTAAATTTAAGGAAACTGGAAGTGTCGAGGACTGTGAGAGAAGTGGAAGACGTCCCTCTGTGACAGATGAAGCGTCATCGATCTCTATTTTAGAGAAAAGCTATGTATAGATTTCTATTTACCAGAATAGTTGGGCCTTTCTTTGTCAAAGAAAGCATGACTTCGGAAGTCTACCTACAAATGCTCCAAGAGGAAATTATACCATCACTAAATGTTGACGGCGGAGCGCCACCTCACTATGGAATATCTGTCAGATGTTGGTTGGATCAGCAGTTCCCAAATCGGTGGATAGGAAGACGTGTGGCCAGCTCGTTCAACCGACTTGTCACCTCTCGACTTTTACCTGTGGGGTCATCTCAAATCCTTAGTGTAGGCTAAGAAGATCATGGATCTGGATCATTTGCAAGAAAGATTTGTTGCTTGTGCCTGCATTTTGTCGGATGTTTTGAGTCGTGTTCGCATTGACTGGAAAAACTCCTGCTGTGTGTACAACAGAAAGGTTCCCACATAGAACACATAATGTGATTAGCCTTTCTTTTCCTTGTGTCGTGCTGAATACTAATTCATATTAAATAAATAGTTCTCATCTTATTCTAGATCCAAGTGGAAGCTTATGTAATTCAACCATCAGTTCGCAGTAACTTTCTTTGCGAAATAAAATGCTTATTGCATGTATCTACTCAATTCAGCAGTGATGAATTAGATTAACCATCATAGCAATGTACAAAATGCAACTTTTCCTATGTCTCCAGAATTACGCCTCATCCTGTAGAACTTATTTGAATAAAACTTTCATATTCGCACTCCTTACATCGCATGGATTTTGAAGATACCAAACGAACATTTTTGACCAAAAATGAGAATATGACATTTTCAGTCAAATGAGTCATGATTTTGGATAACTTCACGATGTCACCAATTCTTCCCTAGTTCACCGATTTTGTTGACCAGTATATCAAAAGAAAGCTCAGAAAAAACTCGCTCTTCCCGTGCCTGATTCATTATCGAGCTTATCTTATTGAAAACCTGTAATTCATAATTTAAGCTATTTTCACATTTTGAGCACTGCTCAGCAAATAAAAAAAAACGGATACAAGTCTATCATAACTCATTCTAAAGCTGACAATGCAACGTCTCGAGTGATGTATGGTAAGTTGTTGTGCGACACTACTGGAAAGCATGAGGATCGATCGAATTTCAGCGTAATTTAGGTGGTCCGTTCAGCTTTGCAGTATTTGATAAAAGCGATGAATGCAACAAACCAATCGCTTAAGAATGTTTTGTCGACCACTATAAATACAGGAAGGCAAGTGTCAAATGTGACAGTGACGCTGATAGTCCGGCAGCCAGAACGAGTTTCTGCAGGGAACAAGGCCGAAAGTGAGACTTTCACACAATGATGTACACCCTATGACGACTGCGAATCGGCACGTCTGCCGAGTTCTAGTGAGTTCCTCTTCTTGTCAGAGAAGATAAAAGAAAAACACATGTAAATCCAATGGGACGCAGATTGTAGTTTTTGGCTGAAATGAATTTTTGTATGTTTTCTCTAATTAAACGAAAAGTAATAAGCCCAGAGTCATAATTTTTGGCATGGAATGTCTTCAGGTCATTTCCTTACATTTTCATACACCCCTGTCTATATAGCTAAACGCATTTAGATTTGGCAAGCCTCTTAATGTCGGCAAACACAAACATTTTCAGCAACTTTATCCACATTCAACCACATTCTCACATACATCGTCGATTAGATGCATGATAATAGCACATGCACATCATAGGAAATGACCTGAAGACATTCCATGCCAACAATTATGACTCTGGACTTAGTACTTTTCATATAATCAGAGAAAACATACAACATTTCATTTCAGCCAAAAACTGCAATCTGCGTTCCATTGGATTTGCATGTGTTTTTCTTTTATCTTCTCTGACAAGAAGGGGAACTCACTAGAACTCGGCAGACGTGCCGATTCGCAGTAGTCATAGGGTGTACACTATTCTGTGAAAGTCTCACTTTCGGCCTCGTTCCCTGCAGAAACTCGTTCTGGCTGCCGGACTATGACGACAAAACACTGCTGTCAGTAAATAAGAACAGGTATCTATCCTTGCGCTTCAAACTCGTAGATTACTACTGTTTACTTGCTCAAATCAGCACTATATCATGTATTTGAACGATTGTCATGAATTTTCATTTCTGCTTCGAGAAAATTGGAGACTTTATAATATTATAATAGTAATGTCACACCCTGAATGGTCCTCAATCTTGCAATTGCGATATACAGTTTGAATAGAAGTTTAAGAAAACAGACAAAAAATATTAAATAAGAGCAAATGACTAAAAAACAATAAATATTATTAACCGGTCAATTTTCAGATCGGTTAAAGTGATAAGAAATTTTGACTGCTTTTATTCCTGATTTTTGGGTTATAAAAAACAAATTAATTACATATATGATTCTTACCAAAAAATATCATCGGACGCATCTGAGGTATCTGAGGCTCTGTAGTTAGCGGAAACCTGAAAGAGAGATTGGAGAAAAATATGATAATCTATGTTATTTGTTAATTTTAATTGGCTTCATGAAATGCAAAACATTGATCTTGAAACCATGACTAAAATTGTTGTTTGATGTCCCTGTCAATCCCAAATGTCCAACATTGTTGCTGAGTTAATTAAGAGTAGGTTCGAAAGCCAATACTTCAAGACAGATAGCGGCACAGTAGCTTTTAAATGTGGTGAATGGAAATTTACCACATTCCATCTTTGCCAAAGGTACTGGAGGAGCACATTTTCCTTGTTCATTTTACGAATAGTTCTAAATTCATAAGCAATTTTTGCGTTTATTTTTCATGAATGAATAATACACATTGCCTATACCTGCCAGGTCGACTAGAACGTCAATAGATCCAAGACTGGAAAAGCTGACGACAGAGATCCAACTGTGCAAGTCCAAAATCTCCGATATTAATTACATATTCATAATTTTACTGGATTCATCACAAACTATCTTGACAAGTCTGATACATCGACAAACGCACATTTGAAAGATTCTTTACAAATGATGATGTGATATTGTGATAATTGCAGATTTTTCTATGTGATTCTACTATAAATTATTTGCCAAAAAAGTCATCCCGTAGTTGTTTTTAATTGTGGTTGTATTCTTAAGGTCCATTCCCACGGCGCGGCGCGTCTCAGGCGTCCAGAATTTTTGTTCAGAACCTTAACAAACCTATTGGACTGTTTACACAAGACGCACAGGACCATACCTCCAAGAAATTTTAGAAAAAGGTTCTGTAATGACGCGCGGTTTCCTTTACGAGATAGGAAAATCCATCCAGCGCCAAGACGCCTCGCGGCTTGCTCTACCCCCGCACTGAAACTTGACACCATACGTTGCCAGATGTTCGTTCAGAGAAATGACTGACTTTCGACATAGCTATCCGACAATTCTGACCTTCTGTGAGGACAATTGACCAATGAACATCAAAATCCCTTATCAGTGCACTTTCATACCTTGTAAACCATGAAATAGAATTCATGATGTATTGGAGATGAACGGTATTTTATTCACTGCAAAACGAGCATCGGAAACGAAGATGAGAAAATTGTTATTGTTCTGCATGCAAAGACGGCTGCTATTTGTTATTGTTCTCAACCTATCTGATAATCTTCGATAGAGTGACACTCCGAATTACTGTAGAATGGACGATGTAAGTTACTTTAAAACAAGATTTGTGCCGAATCATAGTTTGAAGAGAAAACAACGCTAATTTTACCAACCCGATAGCTATTTCGCGGCCTCTCTTCAGGAGAAAGGATGTCTCAAGGATCCAGTACCATCCCTCAGTCGCGCTCGCCTAATCTATAAATTTTCTTGTGACTGTGGATGCGGTTATATTGGGCGCACGGAGAGATGTTTCATGGTCCGAATGAGGGAACATTTACCGAAGTGGACTGAAGGTGGACATTGTCGTCCTCTTTCTAATAATTCTCCGTCCAGCGCCATTTGTCGGCATGCCATATCCTGTAATAGCTTTTCAGGACGTACTTTTCTTCTTATTTTTCTATTTGATGTGCTCCTCGGTCTCCTTTTCTTCTCCAAATTTTAGAATCTCTGTATATATCTCGCTACCGTCCTGACCTATGTATCCACAAAGACTTAAAACATATCCTACGTTGCCTTGGCTTTGGCTTTTTTCTTTTGTCATGCCTTCGTTACTTTCTATTGCCTTCGGTAAATTTATTGTGTTTGTAAATGCACTATTGAGATATCTCTGAAGTTTGTCCGAGTGCCATGTCTGCAGTCTATGCCAGTCTGATGAGCTGTATTGAACTTATCTGTCCATTTTGTGTGTCACAACGGTCGTACTTCTCCTGAAGAGAGGCCGCGAAAGATCTATCGGGATGGTAAAATTAGCGTTGTTTTCTCTTCAAACGATGTAAGTTAATGAAGGTCGTTTTGTGACCTAACTTATGGCAAATTCAATCCGTTCGTCAAATCTATTTCATGATCTGTCACCCGTCTTATGGCTTGTTGTCACCTATGAATGAAAATGTGCAAATGATGTGTGCGTCCTTAAAACCCTATTCCTTACAAATGTGAAATGTCAAATGATTAGTTTTCACAAAATTATGTAGTTTATAGCAATGGTCATATCATAACGATTAATTTGCAATGTCAATCACAGAAAAGTATGCATTACTTCATTTGCAATCGGAAAAATTAACTTTATCGATGTCGGTCTCTTTCATCTGTCTTTAATTGTTCGCCACTCCGTCAAGCATTGTGATGAAGTCATCAAAACGCTTCATATCGTTTATCTGACGCAGGTCGCAGAATTCTTAGCCAATTTAGTTGAAACACACTTCATTTAAAAGGAAATTTCACGAATAAGACGATGGTGGCATCTATTTTGCAAACAGCAGTCATTTTTTCTCCTTGAAAATGCTCGCTTCTATTGCTCATGCTCATCGCAGTGCTTCACAACAATCGATTGTTGACAAATTGACAAGTTGACAGTTTGACAAAATGATTGATTTCACTTGGTTTTTGTGAATAGTATTGACAGTGAAATATCTGATCTGATCACAGGATTAGATTGTTTAAACGCATCACTTTGCTAGAAGTGCCAACTGATTCAAAACGATGGTACATACAGGATCTTATAAAGTGGGCAAAGAGAAGTTTTTAGTACCTTGCAGAGATAGGAAAAATAGTCGTGCGTCGTTTGCGGACTCCTGTGGATTCCTTCAAAATCCTCCGATCGCCACGATTCCTTCAAATTCGAAGAATTCAGATCATTGCGCAAAAGTTTTCTCGATAATGTTGAGCTCTCAGATCATTATTAAAAAAGTTAGCATGTGCACGGAAAAACGTTCACAAACTTCTCGGTAGAACTTGACATCTACTATGTCTCTTTGCTGTGTGATCCGGTTGATAACAGTCGCTGATACTTTGGCGTGTTTAATGTTGAACTGGCTTCTCATTGTTCGATTGCTATGGTATTATGTCAGCAGATTGTGCCATTTCATCAGCGTTACATGTTCCAATGTTTCCTTTCTAGTCAAACGGAAGAAGAGACGACCGGTCCAATTCTCTGGATCTAATCAACATCGACATCCACAACTTATATATTTTGATACTCAAGAGAATAATTTCCGCTGATTCGGAATTACTTAACGAAAATTAACAGGACGGAATGCCTTTTTGTCGCCATATCATGCTGGACTCGGTGTCCAAAACTCATCATCGAATTTACTCTGATAGTGCTCTAAAATAGACTGTCCCTAGCAACACTTCAATTCATAACGAACTGTTCTCGTCTGATGAAGCTTGCAGATCTAAGAACTTGATTACATCGCACTTTGTTCAAGCTCATAGATCTAATGCAAAATGTCTCTGTATTTCCTCGAGAATGTGTCGCTTGGATATCATTTTCGAGTCATTTAGCTTGAAATGTTGCATCTGATTTTATGTAAATTGTGAAAACTGAGTACGTCATTTAACTATCTAAGGAAAGTGTCACATTTTGGTGTCTTGTTTGGGCTCGTTCGAATGCATGTAGCACAAAGAATATGAATATGCTAATTATTTAGCAATAAGAAGTGTCCATAGTGATATGGTATTTGTAGCTGCCCCCCTCTCCATTCCCTTCTCCCTCCCCTCGCTTTTGTTGGACGCGCCGCGCCGCGGCCGGTGTGAATGGACCTGTGGTTCTATTCTTACACCAATCACTGTGTTTTTTCTTGATACTCATATTTGACACAAGTGAACACAATTTGACGAAAATCGATGGATACGGCGTGACAGATGAAACACAGAAGCAAGCAAGAATACACTCTGTCAAAGATCGATATCAAAATTAAAACTAAATGACAGAAAACAATAGCGGCTATTGAATTGGACGCTGAAAGATAAAGTCATGATACTGCATTAGAGTAAAGTCAAAATCAATACTGTAAACATAAAAATCAAAATATCAAAATTCTCTCTGAGCAGCATTATTGCTAAATCTAACGAGTTAAGTCAAATTCGTGTATATAGCCGAGGCTGCTTGGTTGATAACTCGATGAGTTAATTTAATACTTATATTTCGGCTGTCACAGCCCTTTTCAAAGAATAGAGTAGAAAAGATTTACAAATGGAATAAAAAACTATGTAAAAATGTTTTCAAAAATCAAAATGTCATGTATATACCACAGTACATTTATCTTGTCCTTCATCACCATAGAAATTAACAATACCATAGAAAGTGTAGTGTTATCTACTTCTATGTTCATCACGCCTGTTCAGGTCAGGTTGGGCTGTCTTGATTATGGGTGCCTCTTTGAGACGAAGATCTACTGCGTCTTTAGCATATGACATAATTTTTATGCTGAGGCTGCCATGACATATGAGCTTGTGATCATAGATGGTGGATCTGTTGTAAAATAAGTGCTCTCGAGTTCTTGTGTGTAAGGACGCACTGTACTTCCAATGTAGATAGAACCGCATGAACATTGGATCTTATATACCACCACTTTTCTGCCACAGTTGTCATTTTTCATAGGACAGTTCTTCATTGTGCACGTTTGTTTCAGTTTTGGTTTCTTGAGTTTTTGTTGTAATGTTTTCGAGCGATGATAAAGGCAAATGTTTATTTTCTCATGCTGAAAAGCTCTTTTAAACTTTCTGTTGACATAATCTGACATGTAGAACGTGGGATAGTTGTTCATTGTTCATATTTTTGCGCCTTCTCTTGGAATTTGTTTTGGCTACACTTTTGATGAATTGATTATCATAATCATTTAGTCCAAGTATTCGCTCAAACTCAGTCAGTGCTCTATCTCCATCTTCCTTGTACTGTGGACTTTTCACGTATTCGCTTCACTTCATTTTTGATGGTTGATTCTTTCATTGCAGTTGGCAAATTTGATTTGGAATTCATGAAAATGTTCTTCTTTGCCTGCTTCTTATAAAAGGTGAATTTTGGTTGGCTGCTATCTAGATCAACTGTGAAATCGAGAAGGCTCAATGTATTTGTTTGACTTGGCAGTTCCAGTTCAAATTTGAATACATGATGATGTTCGTTTAAAATGTTCAGAAGTTCTTTTGCGTCTGATTCGTTTCTCACCAGACTGAAGCAATCATCAACGTATCAAGCAAATAATTTGCAATGAGGAAAAGATTGTAATGCTTTCTTTTCGATTGCGTCTAAGAATAGGATGGCGAGAAGTCCGGAGATACTGGATCCCATCGGTAGACCTTTGATTTGTTGATATTGGTCATCTTGAAAACAGAAAAAAGTGTTGTTCAGAGTAACTGACAGCAATTCTTCAATATCTAGACTGTTCAGGTAGTAGAATTTCTGCTTTGAATTGATTAATTTGTCCATGGCATTCGCTATTTGCATCCTGTATTGGGATTGAGGTATATAGTGACACAATATCGAAGCTGCAGGGATATGAGTAGTCATTCAGTATAGCAGGATCGTTGCAAACGCACTGAATTCTTTCAATTAACTCCAGACTGTTGTATAAATGTGCAGGCACAAACTGCAAGAGTGGACTGAGAATCTGAACAAGAAGCCATGATATTTTCTTTGTTGGTCCTTTCACATTTGCCACAGTTGGTCGAATTTTCAAAGTTGGAGCGGTCTTGTGCGTTTTTATTAGGTGATAAAAAACAGGTAAGTCAGGTACGAACAGCATCCTGACTTCAAATTTGAACTGGAACTGCCAAGTCAAACAAGACATTGAGCCTTCTCGATTTCACAGTTGATCTAGATAGCAGCCAACCAAAATTCACCTTTTATAAGAAGCAGGCAAAGAAGAACATTTTCATGAATTCCAAATCAAATTTGCCAACTGCAATGAAAGAATCAACCATCAAAAATGAAGTGAAGCGAATACGTGAAAAGTCCACAGTACAAGGAAGATGGAGATAGAGCACTGACTGAGTTTGAGCGAATACTTGGACTAAATGATTATGATAATCAATTCATCAAAAGTGTAACAAAAACAAATTCCAAGAGAAGGCGCAAAAATATGAACCATTATCCCACGTTCTGCATGTCAGATTATGTCAACAGAAAGATTAAAAGAGCTTTTCAGCATGAGAAAATAAACATTCGCCTTTATCATCGCTCGAAAACATTACAACAAAAACTCAAGAAACCAAAACTGAAACAAACGTGCACAATGAAGAACTGTCCTATGAAAAATGACAACTGTGGCAGAAAAATGGTGGTATATAAGATCCAATGTTCATGCAGTTCTATCTACATTGGAAGTACAGTGCGTCCCTTACACACAAGAATTCGAGATCACTTATTTTACAACAAATCCACCATCTATGATCAAAAGCTCATATGTCATGGCAGCCTCAACTTAGAAATTATGTCACATGCTAAAGACGCAGTAGATCTTCGTCTCAAAGAGGCACTCATAATCAATACAGCTCAACCTGACCTGAACAGGCGTGATGAAGGACAAGATATCAGTACTGTGGTATATACATGACATTTTGATTTTTGAAAACATTTTTATATAGCTTTGTACTCCATTTGTAAATCTTTTCTACTCTATACCATAAAAATCAAAGATAATGCCCTTAAAGATCAACAAGAAGCAACATATAAAGTTATAATTCTGCAGAAAAATAAATGACAATAATGCTAAAAATACTAACAAATTAACAAGAGTCAAATAATTTTTTTTTTCAATAACCGCTATTGTTCTTTATCATTTAGTATAAATCTTCATCGGTCTTTGTTAAAATTATCGGCCTTTGACAGTTTATACTCTTACTTGCTCCTGTGTTTCATCTGATACTCATTGCTTAATTAATCAAATATATTGTACTTAATTTTTAATATCGACAAAAGCGGACTTGCAGTCAGAAATATATGGAGAATAAACCGCTTACATACAAATTCACAGAAATTATTACCAATTTCGAGGTACTACATACATATAACAGAAAATAACATTTGCAAGGAAATTGAAGCAATTCCACATGATGATGCGCATTATTTTTCATTTCTTCATCCATTGGAAAGAGTTATTCTATGCTATTACCTCTAATTTCCGTAACCTAGTAATGCCAAAGTACTTAAATGTATGTCGCTTTCTCTGAACAACTGCTGTTAAGCATTTTTCAGCAATTTTGAGATAAGCAAGCTTTTCCTTCTCTGTCATAATCGTGTCACTGAACAGGTGGTCTCTCATGCGAGAGTTAACCCTCCTATTATTTGGGATATCTCTCCACTTTCTTGAAGCAATTTTTCTCTATTGTTTTTTATAGTGACTTTTCTTCACTTGTGCAATGGTTGTCGCTTTTAGTGAACAATTGTCCTGAACAGTCAAGTATCTTTTGGTATACATATACATTAAAGAGAATAAGACGTTATTCTTTATTTGATTTAGCTTCGCCACATTTGTTGGAACTTGACGCATTTGGTTATGCTCAATTTCTATATTTGATTAGGGTTGCCAGATTTGTTTGCTCTTATCACTTTTGATAGATCTGCATAATGACTGCTGAATTGTCAATGAGTTATATCTCAATTTTTTCAATGTCAAATACCTAATGTATGAAAAAATTGAATTCATTCAAATAGATAAAAGATAGAAAATTCTGGCAGCATGTGAGCGAATCACAGGAGGCAGTAATAACATGGGGTTCTTTACATAGAATTTCATTTTCTGAATTTGATTGCCTTATACGATTATAATATCTGATTTTTCTGCAGCTAGCACTAGATTAGAAAAAGCTATACTACATTTCGAAATAGAGTCTCATAACAGGAGTGTAGCATACTTAAAGCTGACATGCAAATCATACCACAATTGGAATATCATGCGAAAAGCATGCTAATAGATGCAAAAATATACCAAAAATATTTTCGTATTCATCCTTCGTATGTGATTGCTTTCCAATTTTTGTGAATTTTTTCCAATTGCAAATGAAATACGGCATGGCTTCTCGTGATTGAGAATGTAGATTAATCGCACGAATGTGAAGATTGCTGTGAGCTACATGATTACGGGAAAAATATATAACTTAGTACGTTTAGAATGCATAATCTCATACTACATTTTCATTCATTGGATGGTAACAAGTTCATCAATATTTGCCCATATTTACGAAACAGGATAAGCCTAACCTCAGGTTAAGATAGCATATCTCGAGATAGCTTCATATTTACGACACAGGTTAGGATAAAGTTAGTTCTATCCTGAGGTTAGGATTTTAACCTGAGGTGAAACGTCAGTGAGTCAGAGCTATCCTGAGGTTAGGTTTTTAACCTGAGGTGAAACATCAGTGATTGTTTATTTTCGAAACAAGATAAACGTATCCTGAGGTGAATGTTTCACTTGAGGATAGACAAATTTGCTAACCTGAGGAAGTCAGGTTAGATTCATATTAAAGTCGGTACGCATGGCTGCGTTTATGGACATATATCCAAACTTACGTGCGGAGAGATAGTTTTTTGATCGTTTTGATATCTTTGATTACAGTGACGCTGATTTTTTAAACAAATACCGGTTAAGTAAAGATGGATTTCAGTAACTATGTAGTATTGTTCGATCTGATTGTCAACGACCTACACATCGAAGTTCTGCACTTTCTGTGGAAGAAATAACTGCTTTGAGTTTGAGATATTTTGCATCCGGCAGCTTTCATTCGGTTATCGGAGAAACCCTGGGCATCTCTCAACCAGGAACGCATGCTGCCATCGAAATGTTTTCTTCTTCAATCGACAATCATTTTCGTGAAATGGTGAAATTTCCTACTAATGCTAATTCTATTCAACGGCTTAAACGTGACTTTCACAGTCTTGGTAATTTTACTAATGTGATAGGATGTGTGGACGGGACACATATCCCGATTGAGAAACGTAACTCCAATGAATAAAGATTTGTGAATAGAAAGCATTACCATTCTATCAACGTCCAATGTATTTGTGACGCTAAAGGAAAATTGACCAATGTTATCGCAGAATGGCCTGGTTCCTATCATGATAGTTTCATTTTCAGAGCGAGTAGACTTTGGGATTTCATGGAATCAAATCAAAATCTTGGTATCTTATTAGGTGACTCTGCATACCCTCTTCGCCCTTGGTTGATGACCCCCATACGAAACTGTTCAAATCAACAGGAATTGGCCTATAACTATGCACATTGTAAAACCAGAGTAACAATTGAGAATGTCTTTGGACGATGGAAACGTCGCTTTCCTGTTTTGAAATTTCCAAGTCGGAGAAAAAGAATTCCTACTGTACTAAGAGACATTAGAGTCGCAGCAGTGTTGCATACTTTTGCTTTGGACCAGATATATCCCGGAACCAGATACCGAATCTACTACAGATCAGACTGAGTTTAATGACCTGACGACGAACGATGCTATAGGGCACCAATCAAATTCAGGAATTATTAAACAAAATTACATTGTCCAAAATTACTTTTGAAAGCATCTTGTAACGAAAATCTGTGATATTGTTGCCTATAATTACAAAAATTTGTTACTGGTATTTTTGCTTTATATCCCAAAATCTCAAATACTAGTATAATTGAATATAATTTCATTAAACTTTGAATATTTCTAATACAAGAAAACCTGAAACGTCCAAGGATTACACATTTCGGGTCTTTTGTGTTATTTCACCCCCAATGTTTAAGTTCATCTAGAGACCGTAAAAATAATCAATTATTATCAAACTTTAAGGGAAGGTTATTCAGGTCATTTGTGATCGAGTAATGAGTCATCTAGAGCGTACGTTCCTTCGCCGCGCAGTCACAGCACAGTCAACAATTTTATTCTATTTATTCGGCCACTATCCATGAATCTGTTGCAACTATCAGCGCTCGTGAGCGATGTAGGCGCTGTAGGTGCGAAAAACAGAATCTAAACCCATTTGATGCGATAATGCAAAACATTGCTGCATTTTGGCCTCCAAGCTAATTGTTTTGATTGAATATAGATTGCATTATTTTTACGGTCTCTAGATGAGCTTAAACATTGGGGGTGAAATTACACAAAAGACCCCACATTTCTTTTAAGGATTACAAAATTCCCTTCGATATATAATTTCCGTTAAAAAACAAAGAATTTCTAATCAATCGTTTTCCTTCTTGAAACTAGCCTATCATTTGCATGCATATCTCATTACGTCTGATTCACTGATGAATAAATCCGATAACCTCGGGATCAGTTGGTTGATTTTTCCGAGCGTGTCAATTACGGCCTTGTTTGCCTGTATTTGTGTTTCCAGGGCTTCGACTTGGAGCTGGCGAATTCGATTCACTGAAACATCTCCCGATGCTTTTCGATTTCGATTGACTGCAACTAAAATTAAAAAAAAGATTCGAGTTTGAAAAAACCGTAAAGCTAATCATTTAGGAAAACGTTTAGATAAATATGATCACATTTATTTTGCAATGTCCTGAAGCTGATGAAATTGAATTTAAAATTATTTAGAATTAACTGCAAAAAACTTAACTTTTATTAAAGAATTATAACTCATTTTATTTAATCCTATTTCTTCAATAAACATATAAACATATAAATAAATAATAACTCACCTTCTATAATTTCTTCGCTGGTCCGCGGCTCTTAAACTGGTTCAGTGGAATCTCCTGCTTCAGTTTCGAGACCGCTCTCGATGGCCCCCTGGAGACCAGAATAAGTAGGGTCCTTATCATTCGTCTCAATAAGGGCCTCGCTGATTGGATCTAGTTTCATCGCCGGACCCCCACCAGTTCCTTTCACGTGCTTCTTTTTATCTTTTTATCTATTTCTTCTTCTCGCTTTGTTATTCAAATATTTGTACCTGGTTATAACTTGCTCCTTGCTTTTCTTAACGTTTGAGACAGAGTTGATTTCCGCAGTTATTTGGCACCATGCCGAATTCCTGGCAGCATTGGCTTGGATTGTCCTATCACTACAATTCATTACTTCTTTTCGTGTTCTGTAGCCTTCTATCAAAATCAAATCTAGCTCTTCATTGAAAGTCATCTTTGATAATTCTGGGTCTCCTCAGTTCGCTTCAGTACGATTGATTGAATCGATTTTATAAAGTCGACACTCTCAGAAACAAAATATGTAGGCATTATGATTGGTCCACGCGAGAGAATTCAAGCTTATTTTTAGCTTTCTTACGATGCAGAGTGCAAGTGAGTAATGACTGACGTCATTCGTATGAATCACTTTAACCTCAGGTTAAGGTATCTCGAGTTAGTTTTATCCAGCGTCATAAATAAGTTTTCTAACCTCAGGTCAAATCTAACCTCAGGTTAGACTATCTCGGGATAGCCTAACCTAACTCGTTTCGTTTTGGGCAATTGCCTAAATGACTTCACCAAAGTGAAGGAAATAACATTATAATTTCAACGTCAACAATCTAAATTGATGCTTTAGTGAAAAAAGAGGCGGGAAATGGTATTCAGAATGAACAGTGCCGCTCAAACAACAACACTTCTCGAAGGCATTCAACATCTATGATCAGGAATATTTATCGAAGATTACCACCGGAGGTGAGAACAATAGCAATTTTCATGTCTGCGCTTCCAATACTCGCTCTGCAGTAAATGAAATACCATTTCACTCGAAACACTTTCATGAATTCGAACGTGAAGTATGAAAGTGAACATCAGCAGTTTGATTTTCAATTGATCACATTGTCCTTCCAAAAAGTCAAATTGTCGGATCTCTAAGACGAAAGTGAATGCCATTATATTCTATTTCTATTTTGTTTGATCTACAGCTTGGGTATATGAGTGGCGAAATCAGATCCATTGTGATGAATACAAACATTTTCCAATATAGCAAGCATTACTACAGTGGCATAGAGTGCCGCTGTGAAGCAGGTATTCAAGGAAAATCTGAATATAGGGTGACCCACATACATTACATGTAGTTCAATCTATTATTCATATGCAGATGATTGCATGCAAGACAAGTAACTGTATATTGTACGGACATGTACTGAACTTCGCCTTAACCCATTTAACGCCTGCGTTGCGAAAACGCAACATTTCAAAAAATATGTGTTAGACTGCATGAATGATACTTCGCATCAACTTTTGTCATGGTTTCGCAACAAATTGATGTACTTTCACTATCATAATTTTCAATTTAATGTTTTCTTTTTGATAAAGCTACCAAATTTTGTGTTGAAATTACCGAGGATTTGGACATTTTCAGGTGAGTTGCTTCATTTTCCAAATAACAATAAAATTAAACAATTAAGTGTTCCAGAATTTTCTCTAAGTAGCATTTATCATCTACAATCCATTGCGATATAGCTTACTTACTCAATTATAAATCTACAGATATTTAATTTTAATGTTGCGTTTTCGCAACATAGGCGTAAAAAGTTAATTATGTGACAAAACGTAGCAACTTATTTGAAGATTCAATTTTTAATTTATAAGATAACTGGGCTTTTACTGCTTCAGGAAATCTAAAACAAGATATTTTGAACTATATTTCAAGCAAAACAGACGGGAATTACCAGGGATCGAACCAGGTGCGTAAGATCGCAAGTCGAGAACAATAACCACTGAACCACAGACGCATGTGTACAGGCGTGTGTTTCATACAGTGGTCTATACTACGTATTTACTCTGTAGACCAGTATAAGTAGCGTCAGATAAATGACATATATGTTGCAGCAATATATTTCTTTTTCAGAACTATGCGGAGGAAGAAATTTTTTACCCTAGATGCTGCGGTGGAAGCTGTTTGTGATGATGACACTCAGACAGGGTCTTCAATTCCGGATATTGCCGTTTTGCCCCCTGATGATGGTGAAGTTAGTGACGAGGAGCGGTTTGATGAAAACGATCTCCAAGATGGCGAAGAAACATCCATCAGACCACACGAAGATGTTGCTGGAACTGTTGAAGTTCATTATGACGATGACTCGATCGTAGAAGAGGCAGAGAACGGGCGACAATTTCAGGCTGATAGTGATCGTGAAACCACTAATCCTGCTATTGCTGAGCCTCCTCCTAAACGCAGAAAAATCAGCAAACCAGATGCGAATTGGACAAAGAAATGTGCGAACTTTGCCCGATTTCCCTGTGATAATGAAGCCGACTACTCTGAGAAACTAGAATTGCTTCTAGGAAATAAAACTGAGGTCGAGGTTTTTCTTTCGTTGTGGAGTATGACTATAAGAGCATATATCATCGAACAAACGGAACTCTACGCTCATCAAAAAAACTTCTTGAACTTCCGTTTACCAGAATATTTGTTCCATCGCTTTGTAGGGTTTCTTTTGTTTTCTGGCTACCACAGATTGCCACGTGAGGAAATGTACTTCGAAACCTCTGACGATTCCGGCATCCCACTTGTACGTGAATCAATATCGCGACGAGAATTCAGAGAGGTAAAGCAGAATTTGCATTTGGCTGACAATTCGGCGCTTGACAAATCTGATAAGATGTTCAAAGTCCGACGGTTCATGGACCTGCTAAATGTCAGTTTTGAGCAGTTCGGAGTTTTCAATACTCATTTATCAATTGATGAGGAAATGGTTCCCTACTATGGTAGACACTCTGCGAAAATGTTTCTTCGGGGGAAGCCCGTTAGGTTCGGGTACAAGTTGTGGTGTATTTGTGGATCTACTGGCTATCTATATAAATTTCTACCATACTCTGGGAAGAGCGAGTTCTATGACAATTCATTAGGTCTTGGTGGAAGCGTAGTCGTTGAACTGCTGCAAATTGTAAAAGACCCCAACGAACATGCTGTCTACTTTGATAACTTCTTCTCATCTCATTCTTTGATGGTACATATAACGTCGAGTGGTTATTTTGCAACCGGCACGGTACGAGAAGATCGGTTGAATAAGTGTACCATTTCGTCTTCAAAGGACCTTTCAAAGAAAGAGAGAGGCAGTTATGATGAAGCATTTGATGAGAAAAATAAAATCGTGGCCGTAAAATGGAATGACAATGCGGTCGTTTCCATGGTTAGTAATTTTCAAGGAGTTCACCCACTTCAGACTGCCAGACGCTTCTCCAGACGTGAAAGGAAGCATATACAAATACGGCAACCTTGTCTTATTTCCAAATACAATCAAAACATGGGTGGAGTAGATCTACATGATAACTTCGTGTCAAAATATAGAACTCGGATACGAGGGAAAAAGTGGTGGTGGCCGATTTTTGCGAATGCCTTGGATTCCACTGTGGTCAACGCCTGGCGCTTATACCAGCTATCTCATAAGGAGAGAAAAATTGATCTTTTAACATTTCGAAGAATTGTGGCAGTGTCTCTCCTCAAGACAGCAAAACCAGCAGAGACTTTTCTTTCTTCAGACCTGGCCGATATTAGGAAAGAAGCAGCAAGGCGAGGTAGGCCATCATCAATGTCTCAGCTGTGCATTAGACCATCTGTGAAAAGTAATCACTCAGTGATTAAAAATTCAAAGCGTTTGCGTTGCCGGGTATGCAAATCCCAAACCACTTTTGCTTGTGATAAGTGCAACGTAGGTGTCCACCCAAAGTGTTTCGAAGCTTATCATAATGAATGATCTTGATTTGATGGTTTACGTTGTCCTATTTCAGGCACTCATTTACATAGTCAACTTATTGAAATGTGTTAAAATATGTAATTTTCATTTAACCTTAACTATTTTGTATTAACAAATGTTATAAAAAGCAGTTTTGTTGAAAGAAAAATGTATTATCATTGATTCGTTTTGCAAATTTGAAAAAAAATTTTTTAATAGATTACGCCTATGTTGCGAAAATGCAACATTTTTTAAACAAAGAAAATAAAGTGATAAAAATCAATTATCAATATTATATAGTTAACTAGCCCAAGAAGAAACTGCATGACAATTTTTAACTACCTTGTGCAACTACATCTATGTGCGGCGTTAAATGGGTTAAATCAAATTATGATCCGCATACATTTTGTACTGATGAAGTCTGGCTATGGAACTATGAACGCATAGTTGCACATATCAAAAGCATTACATCAACAAATTAAAGAAATGAAATACTAGCGTTTATGGAGAATTCCATAATTATAATTCAAACATTGAACGAATAGATCATGACAACGCTATTTCATCTTGCAAAATTCATGAAAATCATGAAAATTTAGCTTTGACAAAATTTCGATAAGCAGGGGCGCTCAGCTCCATTTGTCTAAATGGGGATGTTCTGAAAGCTCTCCAATCCGCTGCATTCGTCGGTTGGAGGAGATTCACCCCTTTTGTCTAGTGGATCTTTCTGATGGCTCTCGCATAGATATTAAATGAATGTGTGGATGTCGATCTGCACGCTGTCAAAGACTGATTACGCGGTGTCAACAACTACCAAAGTGTGATAAATATCGTGTGTCCCATAATTCACGCAAATTCTAAATTGGCTCCCATTTCCTGAATTTATATAGTAGAGACTCGCGGTTTTTTGTAAACTGAAGCCGAAACTGGTTTTTTTATATGGTATACTGCTTTATGTATAATACCTCTAAGCAATATTTCCCATTTCTGAAACAAAAAAATAACAAAGAAATGCAGTATGCAATTATATTTTGTTGATAACAAGAATGATAAGAGATTATAACAACAAGATACTACATAACAAATGCAACAAGATCCAATATCTACAAAAAGAAAGGCAATGTTCGATTAGAGGCATGATACTTGATCAGTGAACTGCGATTGTGTTTACAACACTAATCAACAGATGTCTTGATGTCTTAACCCTTAGGATACGAAGGTCGGTTTTATCCTTTAGGATACCGAGGGTGATTATAAAAATCACAACATTTATTCCATTATATTTATTATGTATTGAACAAAAATTCACATTCATGTAATTTTTACATGTAACTTGGATCATTTATATCGCGTAATTCGTTGTAGGGTCATAATCGTCAAAAGAATGTCACAAGATTTACAAGAGTCACAAGATTCACAGAGTCACAAACATTGAAAACAAACAACTTCAGTAACTTGGGAATTCTTGCCACAAACTGGTCGTTTAGAGACGTCGCATGCTTTTGCAGTTAGATTGGCTGATCTGGCTGATTTCCCAGCTTCTTTGCAGCGCTCGCAGCGGAACTTTTGTAAATCGCGATCTCCTGCATTTTCAGTACCAATTGGCACCCGAGATTCACCTTGTAGTCGTGGATTTTGTCCTGTAAATTTTGGAAGCATTCTGACAGTATCTGTACTCAATCTGGACGAATTTTGTATTCTGGTTGACATTTGAGCCATTGACAATTGCTTAGCAAGCCCCAATATGAAGTGTCGTCTCCTGACTCTGAGTCCATACCTTGTTATTCTTGTCACGTAAATCACAGCCAGAATCTTGCACACCACCAGTATCACCAAGTTCGTCAACAGTATCTGAATAATCGCTCTGTATTTGTCCGCGTATTTCTTTTATATTCTGGACCTGGTTTTCATCTTCTGACTGTATGATATCTATGTCACTGCCTTCACTGTCCGGCTCTTCAAATAATCGAGCCACATCTTGAACCGATAGAAATTGACGTCGAGTTTGTCTGCTTGTCATTACGATGAAATGATTAGTTCATTCGGAAAATGTCACATTATAGAACAAGACTGAGTGAGATTCAGATCGCACAAAGGTGCTGTGAATATAAGTTTAGAAACTTCTGGAAAAGTCAAATAAATTAAAGTCAAGAAGACCAGCCGTTTGATTACAATTATCGATGTTCTGTCAAAGTGATTTTTAAAATCACCCTTGGTATCCTAAGGGTTAAGAACGTAAAAAAATGTATACTTCAAGCAATATGTGACGATAATTAAATGTTATATAATACTATGTAAAATAATCGGAGGAAGACCCCAGCATAATAAAGCAGTATACCATATATAACCCCCAGTTTCGGCTTCAGTTTACAAAAAACCGCGACTCTCTACTATATAAATTCAGGAAATGGGAGCCAATTTAGAATTTGTGTGACTTATGGGATACACGGTATATCACAATTGATTTTGCAGTGTAAAAGCCTTCAAGAATTTTAGTTGCCGTACTTTCTCAAAAATAACCCACGGGTTATGTGAATGGTTGCACATAACCCGTTAACATTTTTGATTGTTACCATATATATGAAAGTTCGATTTTAACAGACAAGTCCTGGCCTTTATGCGAGTATTAATGATTCAAATTGTTTCAATAGGTTCGTTTATGGACAAATAAAAACAAATCATCCGCTGAAAACCGGTCCATAAAGATAGTGGGTTAGACTAAATTTGTGGCTCTATACATAGCATCTATTCTAAGCTTACTATTCGTAGTTTTGCATGGCCTGAAGCTAGGCAAAATTATGTGAGTTTATTGACCGTTGCAGCCTTAACCTTTTAAGGACCATAGTGTTTGAGGCCATCGAAATTGAAATTACTCTTGCGGGATCTTTTTGCCATCACTTCAATATGAAAACTAAAAAATTTCATCCAATAATTATCTTCCGTTGTAAGTAAGTAAGTAAGTAAGTAAGTAACGTGTTTATTTCTCAAGTAATGATAATCAGAAGTAACATATGCAAATACACAAAAGATCATGACACAAGTCATATAATTACAGTATGAAGGAAAACATTTCACAATAAATTGCTTTTGTTGTGAAGATACAAGGTGGTGCATATATAAACCACTTGTCCTTAAGGGTAAAAAACGCTAAAAACTATGCATGAAAGTCATAGAAGCAATTCCGGGTTGCATTCAAGCAGAAGCTTTTCTCACATGCTGAGCATGTCACGTTGCTTCTGCAGTCATTCTGCTTCCCTGAGCACAGGAAACAGCGTCTGCGCTTGGCTCCGAAGACTGGCAGGTGATGGCCAGGAACCACGAAGTGACCCGGGTTCTTTCTGCCTTGATGCAGTCTTTGTCGAGAACTGAATTGTCCAGCAAGCTTCCGAACCACTGCTTGTCGGAATGGCAGCAGTGTTGGGGATTTCATGCGACAAATTTCCATTTTCTTCCGGTAGATGATGTGAGCATTGAGGATGCTCAAATCGATGACGTCGAAGAATATTCGCAGATAGAATTTTGCTCGGTTTCGTCGATCGATTTGGTAGCACTCCTTCAGTTGGTCCGTTAGGTCAACACCATCCATAATTGAATTATAGAAGGACACCTGTGAAAAAAAGAAAACGTCAATATGCTTGCGCATGTAAGCCTACATGCAAATATTTTTGTGCGTAAAAGATATGTGATTATAGAAATACGCAGGAAACAAAGGCCTACTGCATGCACAATCAACAAGTTATATAAGCACTGTCATGTAACTTACAGTTGTACACGTACGGGTATATCCTACGTTTTAGAGTGAGTCATTTAGGAAATGTCAAAATACATGTACTTCGAATGCTTTTAGATTAGCTCTCTGCGAATTGTGTGTATGACATGTTTATGTAATTGATATGCACAAATCGATTTCATAAAATTGAAAATATATTTCGTGTAGGACTGTAGGCCTATTGTGATACAGCTTCATTGATTCACGTCATGATTGAGGGGTTGCATGCACATTGCACAATTATGTAATAGGCGATATCAGATATTTAAATTCAAAAGGAGGAAGAATCAATATACTTTCATCCAGAAGTTCACATGCACAACGGCTTCCTATGAAGTACAGTGCCGGTGCGGCACTGTAAATTGATCTTGGATTGCTATGATTTGCATTGTTCTTTGATTTGCATGTACATGTACAATTCTGAACATAATACAAGTCAACATAATACTAGCAAACAATATTATCACTTGTACACATCATGTGAGGTTTTCTATGCATCCAAAAGTGTATGTGTAGGCCTCAGTGTCTACTCACCATGACAAGTTTTTGAACAGATTCTCTTGTCGAACGGCCTTTCACCCATCTCGTCACAGCAGTTGTCTCGCAAGGTTTCAGGAAGTTCGACAGCATCGTCACTGGCCTTTTATCCATCCATTGACAATATGCAACTTTTCCATCTTCTTCCACGGATCCAGATATGTCACCCTTTTTCATCTTCTTTGCATTCTTTGCAATTGGCGGGAGGTTTCTCTTTTTAGGATTGACCGTGGGGACGGCCATGATGCCGTTGGTGTGCAGAATTTCCATCAGTCTAACCGATGAGAAATAGTTGTCAAAGGCTAGTCGAACTTCAATATTCTTTATCTTGTCGGACAGCTGAAGGCAACCGACTCACCTAAGACATATTCACAGCCTTCTGGTTTTCGACCGGTGTAGAGGTCAAATTCAAAATAATATCCCGTCTTTGAGTCTGAACGCATCCAAATTTTGAAGCCCCACCTGATACTGGGTTTCTTTGGCATGTATTGTTTCATGGAGTTGTGTCCTTTGAAACACACCATGTGCTCGTCTATGCTTTGGTTCCTGGAGGGTGGATGGTGCTCCAGAAATGATTGGTTGAAATGATCAATCACTGTCCCAACCTTGTATGCTTTGTCATTGGTATCGGCGTTCTCGTTATCGACAAAATGAAGTGCCTGCATGTTTGTCTCAAAGCGTTTACGAGTCATCAAATTTTGAACGAATTTCACCCCCATGTCAGGATCGGCTGACCAGTAATCTCTTATGGTAGGAAGTTTGTGATAGCCCATGAATATCATGATAGAAAGAAAAGCTCTAATCTCTTCGACGTTTGTTTCAAAAGACCTCTCCTTTTGCTGAGAATATCTAGCACTTTCAGGAACAATAACTTCAGAAATAAGCTTGTCTAGATTTGAGATGTGTAAGTAGGCATCTCCAGAATCCTCAGGAATGCTCATGAAGTAGGGATTGACATCGACGACATGGAAGTCAGGTGGTTGCAGGACATTGCGTGCTGGCCAACGTCTTGTAGGAGAGGAGACGGCAACATTTTCAATTATTTCATTGGAGTCATCATCAACTATTGCCTCATCAACTATTATGGGTTCTTCAACTCCATCGGCCATGTCGTTTGAGATGAAATCCAAGTATTCATCGTCAGGATCCTGTTCCTCCTTGACTCGTCTGAATTATCCGCGGAGATCATCTGAACGGCTATCTCTGCACTAAGTCGCCGCCTTGGTCGTAGGAAAATTCTTTGAGACATTCCGCAGCGTTGATATCAAAATTGAAGTTATACAAACGAAAATATCCTATCGTGCTATTACTTCAAAATGTATAATGAAGCTAGTGCGATATTGATGCATTTGACCTACTAACTGCAGGCGTGATACGATCGCGCATCGAGTAGAGAGCATGCTGATAAAGTCGACTGTGATGCATGGTAGCGGGTTCTACTCCCGCCGGGAATGCATATTTTGAGTGATGCAATGTCTGTAATAGAATCTCAGAGTATTCATTTTTTCCAACAAATTCATTAGTAAAGTGGTATAAAACACTAGCACACTCAGATTTCTGATAGAAAATTACCACTGAATCTACGTACGTATGTCTTGACTATCTACCTGCACACATTTTACATTTGCGCATTATGTAGTATAGGATATGCAACAACGAAAAAAGTCAATGCTTAGATGAATAATGTCATCAAAAGCTTTACTTTGTGCAACTATTGTGGTCTGTGTATGATTAATGTTAGTTTTATCAGGTACATGAAATCTAGAATATAATAGAGAAAATTGACCCTTGAGGACAAGTGGTTTATATATGTACCACCAAAATTCAAATTAGTCTGTACGGTTTTCTATTGAAAAAATCTTGCGTCAAGTGGTCTAGTCTGCTAATATAGGTTATTTTCCAGGAGAAAATACTAATAAGAGTTACACAAGTGCTCACGGTGATTATTGAGAGATTCGTAATATAAGGCAAAAACTTACCTCACGATATGGCAGATTTCAAATCGAAACCAAAGATAAACGAAACTTTGTTGAAACGCAATTTTTGTTTGTATGAGATATTTTTTATGCAGATAAACAAAATAAGGGTTGTTGGAGAGAGAAGGTATCCACAAAATAGCATAGACTATTATGACTTCGAATAAAGAAGGCAGCTTGGTATTCGAAATGAGTAGTAAGGAATCCCCCCAACTGCGCACAGCGCCCCCCCTCTGGAGCGCGAGTTGGTTGGTGTGGTTCTGGGTCGACCGGCCGGGTGTGTCTTGGTCAACCGTCGTGGTTGTTCTTGGGCGGCGGTCTTTGTTTTTGGTGTGTAGGGATGGTTGTAGGGTTATTTTGTGTTTAGATTTGGTTTCCTGATGAATTTCTGGGTCGACATGTTGTGTTTCTTGGCTATAGGTGTAGTTTAGGTGTGTTTTTGCGTGTTTTTGAGTGAGAAACTGTCTGTAGCGGCTAAACAAAGCCTCGTACGTGAAAATGGACGGCGGATTTGGACTTTTTGGTGAATTTTGGGTCTAGAAGAGTTGTTTGCAAAGTCGTAGGCCATACAACGAAGAACTTCGACCCCCCCTCTGCAGTGATCTTCCAACTTTGGTTCTAGAAATGGTAGAGTCGTGCGATAGCTCGTTTGAAAGCTAAGAGTGCTACAAATTGATTGGAAAACACAGTTTGGTCCTATCTTCCTTGGTTGAGGCTTGGGAGTGACATTGAGTCTTTTGGCCATGTTAGAGCGCTGTTAGAGTTTGAATTGGTCAGTTTTGGTCTGTAGCGGCTGAACAAAGGCTCGTACGTAAAACTGGACGGCGGATTTGGACTTTTTGGCCAATTTGGGTCTAGGGGACTTGTTTCCAAAGTCGTAGGCCAAACAACGAAGAACTTCGAACCCGCCCTCGAGAGCGTTTCTTCCAACTTTGGTTCTAGAGATCGTAGAAAGTCGTGCAATAGCTCGTTTGAAAGCTAAGAGTGCCACAAATTCATTGGAAAGCACAGTTTGGCCCTATCTTTCATTGCTGAGGCTTGAGAGTGACATTGAGACTTTTGGTCATGTAAGAGAGCCGTCAGAGGTTGAGTTTCGTGTTTTGGACTCCAGCGAGCGAACGAAGCATCGGACGAGAAAACTAAGTTCAGATTTGGAATCAGCTTGATGTCATTGGCCAATGAGCAGCACATCCAATGAGAATCCAGCATTTCTCTATAAATAATGAGGTTTTCAGAGTGACAATCAACTATCTTTGAGTCACACAGGTGTCGGACGCACGTTCTCCCTCTACATTCCTATTATATTATCCATCTGAAATAGTAAGTCGGAACCTTCCTTCCTCTCCTTCCTTCAGCGTTAAATTAATAGCATCTATTTTATTTTCAGGCATCTACTACATCTACTACATTTACAGGACAAGATAGTGTTCAGACGTTACAAGGATCTCTACAATCAGATCGTCTTATGTTGAGGCCAGTTGAAGAGACAACAAAGGTACATAATCCTACCCCACTACAGCGTAAATTTAGACAAGCGATACGTTATTACGATCATAGTATAGTATTGCAAACGGGAATGATTCCTTCCACTGAAGTGAAGATATTGAACAATCAGTGTGGGGACTACGTGGTCATTCCTGTGACATTCGTCGCCAACTCGATATTGTTGAAGAGTTTGCAACATTAGATATGGACATCCCTACTCCCGTTCGTTGTAGTCGCTACATTCATAATCAATGCTTTTTCCTCCATATCTCAACACTGCTAAAGTAATGTTTGGTCATCATTGCTCTTTATATGATAGCTACAAACTGTATCTATTTTATCTGCTTCAAACCCAAAATTTGTAATGCATGCTTGTTAAAGTCGTTTGATAAATGCTTTATGAAGAGATTTGTTATTTTCATACAACGGGTGGGATAGATGAAGGATGATAATGTCTTTCTCAAATGATTGTGGAACATTAAGTTTTCATAGGCAAAGCTTAAAGGGAACTATTCAAGATTATGTGATAACTCCTCATAAAGATAAGATCAACATCAAATCAGTTATTGGTGATACTAGCACTCTATTTTTGAAGTTAATGGATACGTTTTCTAATAGAACTGTAATGGCGACATTAGTTGCAATAATTCATTTGAGTCATTTTGGGAAAGAAGATGTAGAAGACCGTTTCTTCCACTTTGCTTCTTATTCGATGGAAGTTGTAGATAATCCCGAAGAATTTTTTGAAAGACATATGGGAAAAATTGCTCAACGTCTTGATGCATTTAACCATCATGCTAGCAGTTTAGTGATTGAAGCGATTTCACATATTCACATTCAACTTTGTATAAAAGAAACTTAAAGATACAATGGTACTTGATCGTAGCACAATTAGTTTTCGAGCTGTGTCTGCTTACTCTCGAAGTATATTCCTTCTGTGCATGTGTCTATTATTTAGAAAAGGCTAGCAAATTCATGTCTTCAGAAAGACTTGTTTTAGAAATTGTTAGCAAGTGTGAAAATATGTGCGATGTATGTAAGCGAAAGGATGGAAGTGAAAAACGCATCTTTAAGAGATGTAAGCATACTTTCTGTCAGCGCTGTTTCATACGATACTGTATTCAACTTTATCAATGCAGTCACTGTGATATAGCTCATTTTGAGTGTCACTTCTGTCATTAAAGTTAGCACCGATGCAAATGGTGAAAACTCAAGTTGTAACAATGGTTAAGAGAAAAATGGCGAAACGCAAAAGTCGAAAGTCTTCAAAATTTTCTGAGGCCATTCGAGCTCTTCAACGAATGAAAGGAAATAAGCGATATAATGCTATGCGGCATGCTAATGATAAATTTATTCGAGAAATTGAAAATGCAAAAATGCAAAAATTCGAGAACTCATGTGAGAAGTTTGAGGACAAAGAAATTATCACCACAACAACGAAAGTTACTTAAGCGACATACTACGAAATTGCGATTCATCTCCAATCCTAAAGTTACCCTTCAAAGAAAGAGGAAAACTCTAACACAAAAGGGCGGTTTCCTTTCAGTGTTACTTCCGCTGTTGGCTCCTGTAGTAGGTGACCTATTGGGTAGGATCTTTAATCCTAAGCGTTAATTATGCAAATATTGAATCCCAAAGTATTAAAATGGATATCAGACTTCAATGTGATAAAGTTCAGACTGTATCAGGTCCATCCCATGCAGGTAAAGCTGTTTTCACTCTGAATTTGCTAGATAAAAGAAAATAGTTGTTTAGGGAACCTATCAATCGAGTGATTTAGTGTTATGGCATTAATCAACCGTCACTCTTTCAGGAATTGCAACGTCGTAACTTTATTCGAAATGAAGGAACTTTTCCAGTGGATAAGATTAAGTCCAATGATGTCGTTGTATTGGATGATCTATTAAAAGAAAGCAAGAATTCTAAAGATTTTACAGATATGTTCACTCACGCAGCACATCACAAAAGATGCTTTATAATCTATATCACGCACAATTTGTTTCCTGATGGGAAAGAAGCCCGCACATGAAACCTGAATACACACTATTACGCTACTTTTAAGAATCCACGAGATAGAAGTTAATTTGAAATTTTAGCGCGACAAGTTGCGCCAAGAGGTTCAAAAGCCTTAATTGAAATTTTTCAAGCAGCAACTGAAAAAGCACACAGTTACTTATTTATTGATTTTACACAAGAGTGTCCGAAAGAATTCAGACTTCGAACACAGGAGGCTCAAATCGAAAATATCTCAAAAAAACATGCCAAGCTTGAAACTTTGGGGATAGTATGCACCTATGATGAGTATTAGATGGTTAAAATATGAGAAAATTCTGTCGTGTATTTTTAGAAAAAAATGCAAAAAACCGGTTTTTTTACATACTACTCATTTAAGTCATAACGTCATTATAATGCAAAATTATACCACGCTTGAATCTAATTTTCTTTTTATTGGTATGCTTCACACACTCTATATTTAAAATTTCACTGAAATCTGTCGTGTAGTTGCTCCGCAAATTGCCCTTTTTGATTGAATTTTTAATAATATAGATGGTAGTAGTACATCTAGAATTTCATCAACTTAAAAAAATATACCCGACACTAGATTCATGAAGTACATTGATAAAACTCTAAATACGCCACATCTAAAAATTTGTGCATTTCTATCGTGTCGTTTATGAGAAAATTAAGATTTTGTATTTTCAGTAGTAGTATGAGTAGTACATTCCCACCCAATAATGCATTAGTTGAAGAAAATATACCAGACTTGAAACTTCAGGATTTTGATGCTAGAAGTCTCTATGATAAATACTAAAATTACAAGAAATTCCATCGTTGACTTTTGTAGCAAGATGCAAAACCTTTTGAAGTTTTTTTGACTATTTCTCTTTAAATTAACGCTGACTGTTCATTAACTGTTCATGGATGTATCGCAAGTCAACGTTAATTTAAAGAGAAATAGTCAAAAAAGCTTCAAAAGGTTTTGCATCTTGCTACAAAAGTCAACGATAGAATTTCTTGTAATTTTAGTATTTTATCATAGAGACTTCTAGCATCCAAATCCTGAAGTTTCAAGTCTGGTATATTTTCTTGAACTAATGCATTATTGAGATCACCTTCTAAATCCCCTCCCACACTCATCAAGCAAACAAGGGGAAGAGAACGACGTAGAAGAACTCCTCCAAACAAATATATGTTCTCGGACTATTAATATGAAGCAGATGTGTTGCTTACCATGTAATGAGCCGCCGGAAGTAAATGTAACTGTAAGTTGTACTTCCTGTGCCAGCTCTCACAATGACACTCCTAAGCAATGTAAACGTAAATCGCATAAATCCTGTGGTTGCTGTAAATGCAAAAAGGTAAGAAAGCAAAAACATGAGAAGAAGGAGGAAGAGTCAGTCGTCATCGGATGAAGTTTTAAAGTCAATATATTATGATGTAAAACATACTCCAGGATTTGCATCTATAAAGAAATTGTCAAAAGCGAGCGGTCTTCCACACTCGCAAGTTAAACAATGGTTAAATGGTCAAGCTCCATATACACTCCACAAACAAGCGAAAAAGAAGTTCCGGACTCGTCATTGTATTGCTCATGACATTGATGAACAGTGGCAAGCAGATTTGTGTGACGTTGCTGCTATTTCAAAACATAACTCGGGACACAATTTTATCTTAACCGTCACTGATATTTTCTCGCGTTATGCGTGGGCTCAACCTTTAAAAACTAAAGAAGGGAAAGGAGTAGCAAAGGCATTCCGGTCAATTTTCCGAGAGGGTCGTATTCCAAAGAGAATTCAGAGGGATCAAGGAAAAGAGTTCGAAAATCAGCATGTGGGAAGATTATTTGAGAGATATGATATTGATCTGTTTAGTGTAAAGAGTGCTTATAAAGCTGCACTAGTTGAACGTTTTAATCGCACATTAAAAAATCGCTTGTGGCGACATTTCACTGGCGACTTAACGCAAAATTGGACAAAGGTTCTACAAGATACGCTACTTGCCTACAATCACTCTATTCATCGTTCTATTGGACTCAGACCAGCGGATGTGAATGCTGACAACGTAGATAGAGTGCGTGAAACATTCCCACGCAAGCGTAATAATGCAAAAACTGATGTGAAAATAGGCGATAAAGTTCGCATATCAAAAGTGAAGAGTGTTTTTGCCAAAGTTTATCTCCTGAATTGGACAGAAGACATTTTCACAGTTTCAAGTATCAATAAAAAGTTGAAAGATTTACAAGTTGAAAGAAATTACAAGTTGAAAGATTACGATAATGAAGAAATTGATGGTAGCTTTTATCGTGATGAGGTTGAGTTGGTCACTCAAAGGGAAACATATCTAGTAGAGAAAATCATTGTACTATAAAATCTATAGAGAATATCATAGTAAAGAAACGACAAGGTGAAGAATGGTGTCTTCTTAAGTGGGTCGGTTATCCTTCAAGTATGAACTCTTGGATGAGTCGTGCAGACATCTTTCATCTACGCGATCGTCAGTGATTTATACAAAGATATAACTTGTAATGTCAAGGTCTAAGTTATGAATCCGACTGCATCGTTTTATTCACGCCCCTCCTATCTAAGTGGCGTGGGTGCAATTTACAGCGGCACCCGCCGTCAACGTGGAGGTACCATATTTGGTGCGCTGAAATCTGTTGTAGCACCTCTCTTATCTACTGTCGGAAGATCTTTAAAACGAACTTTTCTCTATAATGCTGTTGGCTTTGCTGGTGATGTTGTTAATGATCTTACCAGTGGTAAAAATGTTAAGAGTGCTTTACTAAATCGTGGTAAGGAACGCGGTTTAAGAACAATACAGCAAACTTTTAATGCTACTCAACAAAAGAAAGCGCCTAAACGAATGAATGTTAGGAGAAAGAGAAAACAAGGCGGAGCTGGTAAGGAGCGAGCTTCAAACAAAACTAAGAAAAGGCATTCACGCAAACGTCGCGCGCTGTAATCTTTTATCAAGTGCTAAACAACTACGCTGTCATAACTTCTAATCATGGAGTGCAAAACTTCAGGCTTTTGCTTGTTTGATCATGAAGCAATACAGACAGATATTCTTAGTTCAAGTATTGTAGATTATCATCTTCGTACAGCTGAGAATACTGGTCCTATTGAATTTGTTATTCCTGGCGCTAGCGATGATTACATTGATTTGAGTTGTGCGATGGTTGATGTGAGGTTTAGAATTGAAGAAGAAGATGGAGCTAAAATTAAAGATGCACATAAAGTTGGTTTGAACAATTTACCGCTGGCTACATTATTTCGCGATGTTTCTTTAATTATTGGAGAGCAACAGGTGGAAGGTGGTCAAAGCGATTATCCCTATAAAGAATATTTGAACGCACTATCACAGTTTCATCCAGCAGCTCAAAACAGTCATATGGAAGCAATGGGATGGTATAGAGATCAAGCAGCACTATTTGATAGTGAGACAAACACTGGTTTTCGAAAGCAATCTGCTTTGAATAAAGATACTAAAGTATGCCAGCTATATGGTCCATTCAATTTAGACTTCTTCAGACAATCAAAATTTGTACTCTGTAATATCAGTATGCGACTCAAACTTACAATGAATAAGCCTGAATTTTTGTTGAATGCATTTGCTTCAGTTGTGAAATTTAAAATTCATCTGGAAGATATTACAGTATACATTCGTCGAGTGGTGGCTAATCCAAGTGTAATTAGAGGATATGCTGATGGTCTTAACCGCAACAATGCCATTTATCTCATTCAACATACAAAGCTTCTCACATTTACTATTCCTAAAGATCAAAAGAGTTTTATAAAAGATGGTCTTTTTCCCTTGGAAGCGCAAAAGCTCCTCATGGTAGCAATGGTTGAAAATGATGCATTCAATGGTAATATCAAGAAGAATCCTTTCAACTTTAAACACAATAATTTAAGTGAAATTGCTTTGCGTGTAAATGGTGTTAGCCATCATGGTCCACCCTATAAACCAGATTTTACTTCTTATCAATTTCTGCGTAGTTATGTTGATTACATGAATGTCTTTGGCTTTTACAACACAGACGATAACAACGGACTCACAATGAAAGAGTTTAAAAATGGATATACTATTTATGCATTTGATTTGACTGCCGACAGCAATATTAGTGCACCTTATCGTCAAGCTAACGTTCCTCATAATATTCGATTGGATCTGGAGTTCAAAACAACGCTAGCGGAGACGATCTATGTCTTAATTTATGTAGTCTTTGTACAAGTATTGGAATAACTAATTATCGTGACGTGATTCTTCACTATAATCGCTAATGAGTTGGTTTGAATGCTTACGATATAAAGACTAAAGTGCATCGTAATGCAGATGAAGCTACGTTGAAAGCTTTTGATAATGTCTATTTGCTAGATACCTTACCGACTATTGTAAAACAGTATCCCATCTTTATCGTATTGAACACTCATTCACAGAATTTAGAAGGTGAGGATTGGAAAGCTATCTTTATTGAAAAAGACAGACGTGGTGAACTATTTGACTCTCTTGCTCAACCTCTGAATATACCAACACAGCAATGGTTGAGAAAGCATACTCTTCAATATCAACAAAATGAGCGCATACTGCAAGATCCACTTTCATCAACTTGTGGTGCTTTCGTATTGTACTTCATTTTAAAACGTTTACATGTACACCAATTTATATCTGTTATTCAAAAGTTTTCATGTAATCCATCTTCTAATGAAAAGATGATTTGTATGTTCTATAATGATTTGAAATAAAAGGCATCATGTTGGAATAAAAATTGTTTTTATTTTACAATCGGTTGGTTATGTACATACTCAATTAGATAGTCTAGGATCGTATCTGCTTGCATTTCAGATTTCAGTCCAGTAATGATAACTTTACTATTATGAAAGATTGCAACATGTACAGGTAACCAGCAACTAATGAGAGCTGCGGGAAAAAGTTCTGGTTCATAACACAAATTGAAACTGCTGGTATGAATCTTTAAAAACGATACATCTTCACTCAATTGAGTAGAGATCACCATATTGTTCTTAGTCAGATTCGACATCACACACTTCTCCCTCTTCCATATCCGTAGTAGTAGTTTCTGCAGCTCTAAGCGCATTAACCGCGCTGATCAATGAGAAAGGGCGCCGAGAATCTGAACAGTTTCATTTGGGAAGAGTTGAAGATTCCGTAAATTGCTCATCTTCACCATTAACATTTGCGGTCGACCCGGGTAATACTTGCTGTTTGGAAGGTGTTGGTGTAATGTTGTGAGATCGATTTTCGTGTAGAGTCTGATGCGTCGGAGAATGTTGACAATGGTGTAGCGATGACATTTCATGATGAAGGAATGAGTAAATAGAGCGATGTATCTTCCTTCTATACTTTTCCCAACTGCCTTGATGAAATGTGAAGTAGGTAAAAAGTTGTGAATGATAGATTTGAATTCGCTGTTTGTTAAGTCGCAACCATATGCGATTTCCTATGCGTGAGTGTTTTTTCATATAGAAGTATTTTAAGTCCTTCATAATATGATTTAGAGACTGAAAATGTCGATATGATAAAGCAAATACTCTTCTTGCATTTCCAGTATAATCTTTGAAAAATACGTTTCGTTCATGATCAATCTCAACATATTGTAGGAAATCCAATTTCCAAGTCTTCATGATGGAGTGTGACATTGTGTTGAAGATGGTGTCCGATTAAAATTAGCGTAGCAATGCGATGAACTCGCGTCGAATGAATGACATAATGGAGAGATGTACACATCTTTTATATTTTTCCCAATTACATTTGCGAAATGAGAAATAGATGGAGAGATGAGAATGATAGATTTGAATTTCATTTCTGTGATGTTGAAGCCAAACTTGATTACCCAAGGAGATGAATTTCAACGTTTTGAAATATTCCAAATCCCTCATGATATCATTAAGATTGAAAAATTGTCGCCATGTTAATGTAATTCCTTTCGATGTATTTCCATAAGAACACTTGAAATGAACGTTTCCATCGCGATCAACTTTAATATATTGTAGAGAATCGAAAATCCAAGTCTTCATGATGTTATGCAAATTGGTAATGTATAGATTACCGAAATGAAAATGTCATTCTATCATGTTTTGCTTAGCAATGTGGCAACAAATATATTTGTTGGCAATCGAGCTGCTATCTTTTCTACTCCCATTGATAATACACAACAGCTGAATGGGAAGTGGGAAGTAGGCGTCACCCAAGTTGTTCACAGTAACTATGTTCATACTTTTGATCATGAAGTGATGACTATTAATATGAGACGTACAGATGCCTATCAGTGTGAAGAGGGATGTCGAGTTTACATTCCGAAATGGCCGAAGAAAGATTTCTCAACATGTAAAAAATTCGTATTTGATTTCCTGAATGTAGACACATTGTCGAGTTTACTCCCCACAATGGTGAATATGATCATATGTATCATACAGTTGATATAGATTGGATTGTTGCTTTGAGTCCGAGTTTAAGAAATGATTTAGGTTACTTTGCTAGCGCCTTGACAAGCTATGATAATTATAAAGTTAATTACTATCCAAGAGCTTGCAAAAATTTAATTTATAAAGAGAACCCCTATTATGTGGATCTTATTCCGAAAAATGAAAAGAGGTTGGTGAAGAAGATTGTGATTAAGGCAAGAAAGACGAACATAACTCCTGAACCATTATTGAAGAAATTTAATTAACTCCTTCGAGTAGATCGTGAACAAGTGGCAACATTAACTTACAAGAAAGGGTCTAATAATATCATAATCATTAAACAAAAGGATGATGATCTAGTATTGGTTTGTTCAGAAGATTTTCATCAGTTCTTGCGACATCGTTCTGCAGCTCTTCATGGAAAGTTTAATATGCGCTATCTGGGACATAATAGTTCAAATCAATTTGATACAGAATGGTCCGTATCTTTATACAGAAAGCGTATAGATACTTTAGGCGGTATCTTACATAAGACAAGAGTGTTGACACCTCGCATTATCACTTCAGTGAAATTGGCTATAAATTATTTGAATGAAGTGATTAATGAACAGCATATTTCTTTTTCTGAAAAAGAAGGTGTTCTGTCTCTTAGTGTAAGTGGGAAAAATATTGAGCTGATTACGGACAATACCCTAATAGACATTTTGGGATTTGATCAAAATACTTTTATAAGTAGCACTGTAACAAAATCTAGCGCGAGCATATCGTTATCGCGTTGTGTTAACTATTTTCAGATATATTCCAATACTAGTGAAGATGTACGTGTGGGAGATGTTGAAGCTCTACTTCTAGCAATGATACCCTACCAACCAAAAAGCAATTGTACTCTATCTCAGCATACTTTTCAGAAAGTGCATTATACAAACTTGAAATCAAACTATATGCCAAAAATTGATATTACAATTTATGACGATGCTGAAGCGTTGATTCCTTTTCATAAAGATGCTGTGACAAGTATCACACTCCATTTTCGAATGCAGAATTAATGCAAAGGTGTGGAAATATATGTTTCCAATGTGAATGATATGGAAAGTGAAAATAAGGATTCGTTTCTAATTTACTTACCCAGTAATGCTTCTATGAATATATTTCCCAATAATAAACCATCAGACTATCGAGTAGAATTAAATCGTCCATTACTTCTAGAAGGTGAATGGGAAGTAGGTGTTTCCAGCATTTGTTATGATAGTAGTATTCAGAATGTGAATGAATTGGAAGAAATAGTATAGACTCCTCGGACCCATGATGGAATAACGATGAATAATGCATTCAAGTTTCCATACACTTTAACATCAGATGGAAAGTGGAATTATGAATGGAATCAGTTACAATCAGATTATTATGGACCATCAGATGAAGATAAAATCATTAAGGCATTCAATAGTGGCAATGCTTCCATTATGAAAACTAAGGGTCAGAAAGTTTATGAGTTCATTATCTATGAATGGCACGGGAGACACTTCTATCGTTTTCACTTTTTTACTAAAGGTCTTACATTGAGGTTGGATAATGAATTCTATCCACATCTCAGTTTTGGACACAGTCTTCATCTGACATCAATGGCTATTGCAAATGTTACAAAAATCTATTCAAACCGAATA
This sequence comes from Prostheceraeus crozeri, assembly GCA_907163375.1. Taxonomy (NCBI): domain Eukaryota; kingdom Metazoa; phylum Platyhelminthes; order Polycladida; family Euryleptidae; genus Prostheceraeus; species Prostheceraeus crozeri. The sequence continues at coordinate 213,542 of CAJQUW010009109.1, read as the reverse complement.
AGCAAATTTCATTATAAATTTAAAATATTTGATGAAGATGTTGGAGAATGTGAAGAACCCATCATTTTGAAAAAGCGTGGTGTCAAGCCTTTGACACTTATTGAGTTAGTAAAACGATGGAATGAGACTGTGGGTAAGAAGTATGGAGAAATAGTCATGGCTGAGAAGGATGAGTTGGTTATTCAGAAATATAATGACAAACTTACAGTTTATTACTCTCCAACCTTGCGTCATTTTGTAAGACATCCAACACCTATTATTGGAAGCGGTGTGGTTTATGCTTCTCATGAATATCACACTAAAGCTGATTCAGTTAATGACGAATGGTTGGTGGACATTTATGGTAATCGCATCAAGAAAATTTACCAATCTTATCCAGAAACTAAAGTTAGTATCAATACAATGCCGCGTCTATACAATAGAGTTGAAAACTTTATTCGTGTCATAAATCCTTATATACAACATAAGTTGAATCAAGTGTTGAAAAGTAGATATGATGCAAAAGCACATCACATTTCGTTTTCAATTAAAAATCAAAGTGGTGTTCTGAAGCTGGGTGATCACATTCAATGTCAATTGAGTAACAATTTGAAAAAACTCTTTGGCTTTTCATTGCTACAAGATAAGTTTGCTACTTCATACACGATTGATGTAGGAATACCAATGACACTTGATAAACATGAACAACATCTTTACATTCAAAGTGATCTGATTTCAACTATTTCTGTTGGTGAGAAAAAATAATAAATTTTACGTAATTTCATTCATGATAAAGACGCTTCCTATGGAATCGTTGAAAAGATGTTTAAACCTGTTTTCTACCATCCTGTTATCAAACAAACTATCCCGTCTATTTCTCTCAAAATTACAAATGGTTTACATGAGTGCATTCATGTTAAAGATACTAAATCCCTCATAACTTTAGTGTTTCGGAAAACATAGTAAAGTCATTGTAAAATTTTATTGATATGAAAAGATATGTATTAAAAAAGTGTTTTAAAGAAGTGTTCACAAAGTGGGAAAGTCTTTTCACAGATATAGTGGAATGAACTGACTGTAGGCATATATTCACAAGAAAGTGCAATCTAAAGCGATGCATAAAACAACAATGAATGTCAACAAAAGCATCATCAAAATACTGATTTAAGAATGAATCTATCTACACATCTCCTGAGTGTGGTAGTGTGAGTTTAATTCTTTTGGGTGGTGATGTGTTTGTTCCAGGATGTCCATGTGGAAGAGATATGTTATGTTCTATCCAACACCTCTTATCCTCCCACGCTTAAAGTGCTCGCTTCCTAAATGTATGAGTTTTTACCTCATGTGTCTTGATTTTAAGATGGTCATGTTGACAAACGTTATGTTCTTATTTATGTAGGCCATCTTATAGGCCCTATGTTTCATATTTACAACAATCGATTTTGATATGCCTTTTGCGCGCTTAATACTGTCACTGGAGTCTTTTGGTTTCATAGAATGCATTTTAGGACAAAGAAGAATCATTTCCTTAATTTCTTTTCCTGCTATTTCATCTTTGAAGCATCCTAATTTTGCTTTATTTTTGGTAGAGTATAGTGGGTGATATGTAGGATAATTTGATGTATCAAAATATTTTTCAAAAGATTTTCCTACCTCATTGAAATTTAACTATTTCTGAGCAGCGATACTTAAAAAGAAACTATCGGTATCACCGCCCAGCAAACGCACGTCTTTAATTAGAGGGCATGGTTTTAATATTCTGTAGAAGAGTTGATACATTTCAAGCTTGGAATAATCTAACACAGCTTGTCCAATGTAGATGGGCATGCACAACTCTACTTCTGATTTTATCATTTAAACACCAACCAACTCATCATCTATAATATCTCTATCAATTAAGACAGGTGATGTCGCTAACTTTTGAAATTTGTCATTATCATTCACAAGTTTATAGTTAATACGCTTTCCAACGTCCTCCATCGTCTTACCAAAAAGACTATTATTCTTATATTTATAGAAATCCTTTTCAAAATTATTTTGGGCTAGTGCACGTTTCTGGCTGTTACTATCAATATAAGGCTTCAGAATGGCTTTCTGTCTAAATTTGATAATGCGGTGAACTGTTTTTAAAATCATCCCAATTTCTAAATAAAATTTTAAGATAGAGAAGTGGACTAAATAATTTTCTTTATCAAATTGAGTAAGCAAAAGTTTACAGCAAGGCTTATACTTGGGCTGTCCTCTCCCTTCTAAATCTTTATGAAATTGTTTCATAATGTCCGAAAACATATCTTCAGTCACTTCGCCTGATTCGGGTGCAAGTGGAAAATCCACAGTATTATTTTTAATACTATTTAGATAGATACGATTTATCTCAAAATAATATCCCCAATCACCATTAACTGGAATAGCTAGTATGTTTGAAGGTTTGGAGAAATGCTGAATTTCATTATCACCCAACCAGCTAAACTCAGAGTGAGGTAGAGGTTTGGACAGCGAACTACCATATAAAATATTCTAGTCATAGTACTTAAAATGAATCTGATCATCATCTACTATTTTTGATTTTATTTGATGCCTATTTACAAATGTGAGACCATCGCAAATTCCTCGTTCAAATAAATTATACATCTCTGGATCTTGCAAAAGATGGATGGTCTCTCCAGTCATTTTAAAAGCAGACTGGAATGACATGGCTGGAAGACTGACAAAGTGAACAGGATCTAATTTATCTTCTTCTAATGCCACTCGTCGAAACTCCTGAAGTACATCAGCCAGCAAAAATACATCCAATTTTTGATAGGCGATCATATAATCGCTAAACGTTTGACAGTCAAATTTTGTCCATGCAACTTGAGCATGATCATAATCTTCTACCTTGCATTCTACACCAGTCAAATCATTTTTAAATTTGTCTATTGATGGAAGCGAAGTCTCACTAAGTTTAGAAATTTTATCAAAGTATGCATATGGAAGCACTCCTTTGCGTGTGATGACTTCATCCGTCAGGTTAGGATATTGTTTCTTCAAATTTTGAGTTAGTGGAAGAGACTTAAGATTTTGAACGAGAGATGCTAGTGATGAAGCCATGAATTGATATGAATCTAAAAATTTTATATCGAAATAGACTGTCATATTTTCTTTAGTTTTGTCAACTGCTACTTTTGCTGTCATGGCCATGAACTTTTCTCTCGTTTGAGCTATTACACTTAACTTCCTCTCTTTCATTTTTCCTAACCTCCCTTTTATTATCATATGACTGTCATAACCTTTGAAATTATAAAAAATAACGGGTAGAGTACGCCATTTCAGTCTCAGTAAAAAATTACATCTTGTACATAGCGCGTTTCTAAATTTACCAGTGATGTGATCATGGTCGCGCACTTTCTTGATTTTATCTTCATCAAGCGTTTGATTAATTTTTGGCAGACTTTACAACTTTCAAACTTTACTTGATCATCTGCTGACATGTTCAATGATCTGCGTTGGAGTTCACTATCATATTTTTGCTGAAATTTGACAGCGCTTTCGAGGAATTGTAAGAATTTATGTATACAATCCTCACCTTGCCAGACGTGCATTTTATTATTTTTATTTTTGAAGTAATCATGCCATACCTCATAACATGATATGGCTGCCACTTTATGGGTGTTATCATCAATATAGCATTCGATGTCAGCATAGATGACACGAAGAGGACTTAATTCATTACCTTTCTCTCTATATGAAAACTCTTTATCTTTAGGCATGCATTCTATTTGCAGTTTATCTCACTTACACCATTCATAATGTCTTTCAAATTTATCTTTTGACCAGAAGGAGCGCATACAACGGTCACATATGAAATACTCTCCTCTTCTAGATGTTAAATGGGAATATAGTCGAGTCATTTTAGGAATACCACAGTAATGCCAACTTTCACTATCATTTTGATATACTAGTAGGAGATTGACTACCCGATCATAAGTTGATGAACGGTTGTTGTAACACACACCCTTGAGCCCCTCTTGCCAGATGTGAACAACTATTTTAATTTCATTTAATTTTTCAAATTTCTCTATATCTTTAAACTTCATTTCTTCGCTATTGCAGTCATCAAACTTCAATTCATTCTCCCATTAATGATATTTGCTTCTACGGAAACGGTTGTTCTGAACATCATGGTATTGGAGAATAGACAATACCGTATACTTAAAACCCTGTGATTAAAAATCAACAGAAATGACTGCATTCTTAGCTCTTAACGTTTTTGGAAGATTCCTCGTAAAGATGTGACCACAATCAGCTCATTCCCGCTCATTATATTGCCGCGACTGGTTGCTTGAGCTGAAACTAGCATCACCTGAAAGAGAAATCAATCTATCATCTCTATTAAAGTTATAGTTTATTGTTACAACTTACCTTCACTTATTAGGTTTAAAGTTTCCTCGAGAAGGGAGCGTTTTGGTGATGAAGTAGATGCCTGTAATTGAGAAAAATGCTATTAGCCAAACGTTTGAGGGAGATAAGTGAGGAAATCTTCAACTTACCATTTCAACGAAATCAAGTTTAAGTATGATACTTAAATGTCAGGAAATGGTATAGTTTATCAAGATAGAGATTTCAAATATTCTCAACACGTCTCAAATATAGAATGAAAATAAGTCTGTTTCCTCCCTTTTATACTCTCATACTCATCATTCATTGGCTGTTCATTTGATTGGCTGCTTACTTGTACTTAGGTACTAAGAAATCAAGTTTATGTATGGCATGCAATTTGAAGTCATGAATTCACCAACTCTCTCCGTGAACACACCAACTTGCCCTCCCGCTCCGAAAAAGGTAAAGGTGGGGAAGGAGAGAAATCTAGATGACATTTCAAAGTTGGAATTACCATCTCTCACAGAACAAGAAGAACTGGAGATGATCTATGTGCGGTGGAAATACCTAATGTATAATAAGGAGGATGTGCCGAAGAAGGATGACATCAGCCTTCTCCATGACATACGGAGGTGGTACAGCCCATCGTCCCAACCCAGAAACGAAGTGGAATGGAAGTACGTCTTTGATGTGCTGGCTGCAGCGGAGGGAAGACTGCGACAACTGAAATGTGACTGTAGTAACTGTAAATCGCTGTGGGACAATATCAGTAGTGAAGAACTTTTAAACTACTAGTAAATTTCTTAATAAATGTTTTATTTGCTATATCTGTCTGTTTTTACTTATTTCTGGGTAATGTAGCATACATAATCATTAACATCATAGTGAAAATCTGATCATTTGACAGCTGAGTATAAATCATACTAGTTGATGATAGATCCAATCATTTTTTCCTAAGTACTACCTCTATCACTGAGGATAAATGATAAAGGGATTGAATATCAAAAACAGAGACATGTAGTTCTTTAGATTTATTTACAATTGAAGCACATATACTTTATAGCGAGGAAAAGTCAAGCGGAAGAACTTTTAAGTCATTGTAGACTTTAGCACCTATGACGTTTAGGGGCATCGGGCGCTCTTCTCACGCGCGTTTTTTTCCGTGTCCACTCTTCATCTATCCAGACAATTCTTACAGTCTTGCCTTTTTTGCTAGTCTCCTTCTGATTGCACTTGTCTTCATCACACCACTCATTGACGATCACAAAATTACATGGTGTTTCTGAGTTTGTCATCTTGGCGTGCTAGTTCATATAATGTGAATAAGAGTGCTACAATCTTCCGACTTATGTAGTCTTCATCTGAATTAGAATCATTCTGATTGGTTGTTGAGGAATTCATTGTTGAAAAACATATAAAAGTCAGAAAATTGAAACACTTCTCATTCTCATCTATCTCATGATGAAAGGTACATCTCCCGCCTTAGAGATCTTCAACAAAATTTTTGAAGTGGTCGACGAGTGGGATGAAGAGTGCGATCAGAAGGAGACTTGTGATAAAGGCAAGATTGTGCAAGTTGTGTGGAGTGATGGTGATTTTACACCAAAAACAACGCGCGTTTGAAGAGCGCCCGATGCCCTAAAACGACCAAGGTGCTACAAAGTCTACAATGACTTAAAGGTTCTTCCGCTTGACTTTTCCTCGCTATAAAGTACATGTGCATCAATTGTAAATAAACCTATATACATGTATTACATGTCTTTGTTTTGCTATGTATTTATCTAGAAATGGAAATTAATGGAGGAATTTAGATATGGGATGGGGTAAGTTAACACATTTATTATCGGTCTACTTTTCTATCAAAAGAGATCGAACCATTAGAGAAGATAGAAAGTGATCCTGTATACGTGTGGCGTAAGAATGACCTTCAATTTCATTCCTTCATCATTTAGCCTCAATGATAGAGGCAGTTCTTAAAAGAACTCATGGCTCATTCTCAGATAACGTTCGCATTGGAGAATTTAAAAAGTAACCTGTGGCAGATAGCTAAGACTCAAGCGATTGGCGTTCAAAGTGCCACGTTGAGAACTGTGTCAAATGCCCAACATGAGTTGCCCCAGAGGTTTCGGTCTAAAATATGACACCCTCTTTTGCCACATTTATCACTACGATATTATCCGCTGTCTCAAGACAGATCGCCCACCAACAGGAAGAATTATACGGAAATCCTCCTTAACATGCAACGTTTTAGTTGACTGATAGCAGATACAACTTTGTGATTTTATTTTTCATTTGCTTGATAGATTCAGTCAGACCGAAGTCTGTCCAGGGCAAACCATGTGGAGGTACTATCATATTTTGCCCCATGGTGGTCTTTAAAAAGATCGTTGGTTCGTTCTCGGGAAATGAATAGACTTAGGTTTGGCCGACTTGTAATCTCTCTATGTCAGCGGCATCGACCTCCTCTACTATAAGCTGACTGCTAGAGGGTGGTATATACCCCCACTCTGTTGAATTGGCATCATCGTCAGTTGTTGATGAGCCAATTCGAGCAAGGTTGTTATAGACTCGCTCTCGCTCCTCCATCTCTAGAAACTCAATTAATAAATTTCTCGGTCTAAGCCGAGGCTTGTCAGGAGAGCTGACTGTCGTCTTAGGTGTTTTCATGATGGAGTATAGAATTAAAATGAAAGAGAGGCAATGGTTTTTATACCCCTCTGATACAAAGACATGACTTAGTCTTTCTAATTATATGATAGAATCAGTCAGACCGAAGTCTGTCCAGAGCAAACCAAGAGGAGGTACTATCACTCTTGCTCCGTGTGGCTCTTAAAAGAGCCGTTTGGGGGAGATCTCGGGATCTAACTGCTGATGTAAAAACTCTGAAAGGAAAAGAATAGGAGATTAGATGCGGTAAGGAAATGATCATGTTGAAGTAACTTACTGGGCACTTTCTTCCGGACTTTTCGGACGCCGAAGTCCTCAAGCTCGCCGGTGATGTCCATATTCATATGGAGACATCGGACTCCGTCTACCTCGTAGCATTGCTGCGTCTGATTGGGGACACTTGTGATGGTTGAGGCGTCGCACACATTATTTTCGAAGAGGGAAAGATGGACTTCATGCACTCTTCTTTTTCTACACTTCTCACGCTCATGCAATCGCTCCATTTCAGCCACCAACCTCTTGTTCACACCTTTCACTTCCTGTGTTTCCTTCACCACACTTCGCATCCTATCTATCTCATCATCCTTCCTCAACAAATTCGCCTGCAGACTACTCAACAAACTTGCTTTCTTGATCAGCTCACTCCTTTCCGCCATCCACTCTTTCTCCTTCTGCCTCATACTTTCCGACTCTTCTCTAGTCACCTTATACCCTTCAGCCTTCGCAGTCAACTTCTCATTCCACATCACTAATACTTTATTCTTCTCCTCAACCGCCCTCAATCGATCCTTCATCTTTACATATCATCCCTCGTGTTCCCTTCCTCCCTCTGAGACGATGATGCCGCCAACGGCTTACCCACTTCTTTTCCCTCATCCTTCCCCTTCTCCTCAAGATCACCAATGTTCCCAAACAGTTCCTCCAACACGTCATCCAAATCAACATCAACATTAGGCTTCTTGATGTCCCCTCTGAACTTCTCTTCTTCCTCACTCAAGCCCTCATCAGTCGCCTTGATAACACCTTTCTTTCCCCACCGCACCCTCAATTGTCGCCACTGCCACTCTTACCTCTTCCATATCCAACAAAACTCCCTCAGACCACGACTTAAACCCCTGAATACTAATATTGCCACAATGGCACTGGCTATGGCTCCTAATGAACTCTACATCACTCCCATCCTCACATAATACCGTATGATGCACACACACCCTTAACAACACTTTCCTCACATGCTCGCCCTCCGTCCCCTCTTTGATGTGTTTCTTCAACAGCTACACTTGCCGATAAGCATTCGTGCATTCATCACCTAGGTCATAGTGACGATTCTGTGAAGATAGAGTAAAAATTTGATAGCAAGTGTTTATAGGATACTACTTGCTGATATGCATTAAAAGACTAAGTCCAAAAAACATTTGATATCAGTCGTCTAGGCGATAGGCTCTTGAATCCGTTACAGGCATTACTCGGAGGGGATGTTATCCCAGCTCCAAGGCCTCGACCCACAAATCCAACCTCAGGCGGAAAGAGCGTGCCTCATGTCACTGTGTTGGTATCCGGGCCCCGATTTTGACATGAAAACCGGTGGAGTTATTTACAAGAGGAAACGTCCCAAGTCGCAGGGACTCATAAACGACTGCTTTTTATTGAAAAACTTTAATCATCATCATTAAATACGAATTTAAATTTTTCAGTATTTTAGTACTACTCATGAAACGTTTATAAGTAGTCTGTCATCTACGTGTAACCGGTTACGGTTAACCTACGTACACACCTGCGTGTGCACATCATGAGCTGTCAAACGTTTTTGAATCAAGTCTACAGGACTTGTAGAAGCAAAGATATAGCCGTTTGAAGATGTCGGCCTACTATCATCAAATGGTCAGTCGTGCTATACTGACTAACCTGTAAGTCTGACTTCTTAGCTGATATCAGCAATGAAAAGTCAGAAGTCCGATATCGGACCTCAAAAGAAACGACTTACCTGTAGTCAGTTTCTCAACTTAGTGAGATTCCTCTCCAGAACTCGTACTTATATATCCTGTGAATATGCAATCAATAAGAGGAGGGGTTAGACATTGGTTACCCAAAATTTGACGTTGAATCCAAATCTTGTCTTAGTTTTCTCGTCCGATGCTTCGTTCACCCACTGGAGTCCAAAACACAAAACTCAACCTCTGACGGCTCTCTTACATGACCAAAAGTCTCAATGTCACTCTCAAGCCTCAGCAATGAAAGATAGGGCCAAACTGTGCTTTCCAATGAATTTGTGGCACTCTTAGCTTTCAAACGAGCTATTGCACGACTTTCTACGATCTCTAGAACTAAAGTTGGAAGATCGCTGCAGAGGGGGGGGGGGTTCGAAGTTCTTCGTTTTTAACCCTATGACGCTGGAAACAAGTCCCCTAGACCCAAAATTGGCCAAAAAGTCCGAATCCGCCGTCCATTTTCACATACGAGGTTTCGTTTAGCCGCTACAGACAGTTTCCCACTCAAAAACACGCAAAAACACACCTAAACCACACCTACACCCAAGAAACACATGTCGACCCAGAAATTCATCAGGAAACCAAATCTAAACGCAAAATAACCCTACAACCATCCTTACACACCAAAAACGAAGACCGCCGCCCAAGAACACCCGGCCGGTCGACCCAGAACCACACCAACCAACTCGCGCTCCAGAGGGGGGGGGGCGCTGTGCGCAGTTGGGAGGATTCCTTACTGCTGAAATGCAAGTTAACTGCATCTATAGTAGTCTTATACCATAGCTTGCAGACCTACACTGGTATTTGGGCCGAGCCACGATAACGCTCATTACATTTGATAGCAAAACTCGATCGAAAACCAACATTCTCTATGATACGATATTCTGTTTGAATATTCTGAAGATACAATTTGATTTAATATGACATCGACGTACTACATACAAAATATCAATTTCATGCTATCTCTACATTTGAATACAGAGATAATTTAATATGGTTACGCTCGCGACAGAGATAAATATTCAATTGTAGATTTTTTCAGATTGTATTGATATCCTATCTAAGCTACAGAAGCCGTTGTCTCAAAAACGAAATGATAGATAAATAATGAATGGTTCATGATTTCTTCATTCTTGCATAAATTACTGAAAGCACCGATTACGAAATTTCAATCAATCTTGACAGTAACACTCGCGACATGACGTAGTAACGCTCGCTACATTATCTAATTAAATTAAGCCTACAAGACCAGGCCTCGCATTGATGTAGGTACAAGAATTAATTTTGTCCGTGTTTTGGATTAAACAACTTCAATAAAGGAATGGGCGTATAAATGAATGCCTTAGTCCAGATTGGTATTGCTATTTTGATTTCAATAACAAATATAACTAGATAATTGCAATTACGCCGACAATCAGGCTTATATACAGCAGTTTGCAGCTATCTGTAATTAATTACACTTTCTGAGTAATTGGCACAATCTGATGTAGGACTACTTGTAATATCGAATTAGAGATCTCGGAATTTGATAAATATTAATTCTTGATATTGAGATTCGAGATCGAGATTAAATTCATTAAGTGTGGGTCATGGCAACGCTCGCGACAGGCATTAAATGTATTTCAAGTTTTGTTTCACAAAATTAAAACTGCGCTCCCTTTCTTTTTAAGCCGAAGTTATATTTATTGATTTAAAAGAAATACAGATGAGACGGGTCGACCGGTTTCTGCACTCACTGCCTTTCTCAAGACCCAACACTTAAAAACTTGCAATGGATCATGCATTACATTTAAATACGAAGACATGATCACTCACATCAGTTCATCTTTCCGATTGATTTTAGGCTTCAATTTGCGTATCAATTCACTCTCAGCTAACCGAGTTTTTATTGGATTATTCTGAATATCTGTGAATGACAAAGTGAAGGCATCTATGGAAGAAGTATTGGTGTGGTCAAAGTGTACCGAAGACATATGAACCGATAGAGCACTTTTACTATCTCTATTGTCAATGCTACGACAATGTTCATGGAAACGATATCTAAAAGGACGGTTCGTAGAACCTATGTAGAAGTCACCACACAAAGAACACGTGAATTTATAAACAACATACCGTTTCTCACAAGCATGATCATTATTTAAAGATTCGCAGATTTTACAGCTACAATTAGTAGAAGAATTTAGAGAATTGAACTTATTGAAAGTGCTTCGTATTTGTTTTCCAGGTTTTTGACCTATTCTAAAGGGAACGTCATATTTTTTCACTAACTTATTTAGTTTTCTGTGTGTAGCGTCATTTATAAAATCCAGTTGTAGGATGCTATTTGTATTATTTTTGTCCCTGCTATGTTGCTTAGGGCGTTTTTCTAGAACATCCCTCTAATGATAATTATTTTTTCTTAGTTTTTGCTCAAAGTCGTTTACATGACGTCCAACTTCAGCGCTATCAGAGCAACGGACACCTATGTTATTTATCGTGTTTTTAATGAAGTTTTGTTTAACGAAATCTGGAACATTACTAAATTTATCGAGACATATCCCAGAATGATTTTCTTTATTGTAAGGCTGGAAGTAAACTTCCCTTTCTATTGATATAGATAAATCCAGAAAATTTAAGACGCCATTTTCTGGTGCTTCTATGGTAAATTTTATCGCCTGGTTATCTCCGACGAGCAGTCCATGGTAAATCGCATAGATGATATACTAAGTGATGATATAACATATAGAAAACTTTTAAAATCTCGTATTAACGGCATAGAAGATCAAGCTAATAAAATGATTAGAACCTACTGTAAAAATAACGATCGCTTAGATATAGGAACATTAATATCAACTGGAGCGAAGCCGGCGAAGTTCCAGGTTCGAGTGAAGGATCACAAGGATAAAGACGAGTCTGGTTACGCTCTAAGACCGATAGCCGCGGTGTCAAACACTCCTACTGAAAGAGAGGATTGGTTAGTAGGACATTTACTAAATAAGTTAGTAAAGTTCGTGCCGTCACATTTACCTAACACAAGCGCTTTGATAGAAAATTTATCAGCGATTAAGAACTTAACAACAAATACTGTAATGTTCATCTCATTGGATGTAAAAAATTTAAATACTTCTATCCCTCTTTTAGAAGGAATAGAGATAGTTTCTACATGTAATTTCGCAAAAGAAAACTGGCATTTAATTGACAACCACAATCTAGACATTAATTGCATGGAACAATTCCTCAAGTTTGTAGCTTTTAATTACGAGATTGAATTTAACAATATTGTATATCTTCAAAAGAAAGGTTTGAAAAGAAAAGAAGAAAAGAAAAGTATGGGTTCGCACTTTGGGCCACCATTTGCGATTATTTTATGAAATGCATAGAAGAATTGGCTTTGAAAAAACTTGAGACTAATAACATAAAACCCAAATTACACCGTAGATATATTGATGACATAATTCTTGGCCCGTTTGCCAATGAACCGTCTTTGTTCAATAACATATTGGAAATTTTTAATTCTATTCACGCAGACATAAAATTTACCATAGAAGCACCAGAAAATGGCGTCTTAAATTTTCTGGATTTATCTATATCAATAGAAAGGGAAGTTTACTTCCAGCCTTACAATAAAGAAAATCATTCTGGGATATGTCTCGATAAATTTAGTAATGTTCCAGATTTCGTTAAACAAAACTTCATTAAAAACACGATAAATAACATAGGTGTCCGTTGCTCTGATAGCGCTGAAGTTGGACGTCATGTAAACGACTTTGAGCAAAAACTAAGAAAAAATAATTATCATTAGAGGGATGTTCAAGAAAAACGCCCTAAGCAACATAGCAGGGACAAAAATAATACAAATAGCATCCTACAACTGGATTTTATAAATGACGCTACACACAGAAAACTAAATAAGTTAGTGAAAAAATATGACGTTCCCTTTAGAATAGTTCAAAAACCTGGAAAACAAATACGAAGCACTTTCAATAAGTTCAATTCTCTAAATTCTTCTACTAATTGTAGCTGTAAAATCTGCGAATCTTTAAATAATGATCATGCTTGTGAGAAACGGTATGTTGTTTATAAATTCACGTGTTCTTTGTGTGGTGACTTCTACATAGGTTCTACGAACCGTCCTTTTAGATATCGTTTCCATGAACATTGTCGTAGCATTGACAATAGAGATAGTAAAAGTGCTCTATCGGTTCATATGTCTTCGGTACACTTTGACCACACCAATACTTCTTCCATAGATGCCTTCACTTTGTCATTCACAGATATTCAGAATAATCCAATAAAAACTCGGTTAGCTGAGAGTGAATTGATACGCAAATTGAAGCCTAAAATCAATCGGAAAGATGAACTGATGTGAGTGATCATGTCTTCGTATTTAAATGTAATGCATGATCCATTGCAAGTTTTTAAGTGTTGGGTCTTGAGAAAGGCAGTGAGTGCAGAAACCGGTCGACCCGTCTCATCTGTATTTCTTTTAAATCAATAAATATAACTTCGGCTTAAAAAGAAAGGGAGCGCAGTTTTAATTTTGTGAAACAAAACTTGAAATGAAGAACCTCCCGTGTTCCGCCATCAATTAAATGTATTATCTACCAGGAAATAGACTTAGAATAACTTTGTCGATTATCACACTGATTAGCACTCATGGAAAGTCGATAATCTTTGGTAGTATAAACTGGCTTATCATTCTTGTCTCCGATGGAAAAAAGCTTGTTGTGTCAGAAATTTTTGGCGCTGTATTTTCACATAGAATTGTGCGTTATGTGATCGCGTCACAAGATTTCTTACGCATCTCTCGTGAAGAAACGTTCGAGCTTGTTCTGCTGCCATTGGTCGACGGTATTCATTTGACTCTCACCGTGCCCTCTGTGAATGAAGCTTGTGATCTTTTTTTGTGAACTCTTTATCCGTTTACAAGAGTTCACTATGGCAGAAGAAGACATTGCTATTGCGGAGCGAGTACATTTATTATCATGTGCAGTTGCCTATGACAATTGTGCGGAAGTTAGAAGATTATTTTTTGGTAAATACAATAAAGAAGCTCCAAGTATCAGCACAGTTCGATATTGGAAGACAAGGTTTCTTGAAACAGGAAGTGTGATTTCTGATCGTCCAAGGTCTGGTAAACCAAAGTCAACTACATGTGACGCTAACAAAGGGTTGATAAGATTCGACATTTCGGAGGACACTATGAATGGGATTCGCTATGTAGATGTACTCAAGGAGAATATCATACCGTCGTTTAGAAGAAACAACACTTGGCTGTATCAACATGATGGTGCTTCTTCCCATTTTTCAATCGCTGCTCGAACTCTCTTGGAAAATTCGCTCGAAGGAAGGTGGACTGGACGACGTGGAGCAATCGAATGGCCAGCAAGAAGTCCGGACCTTAGTGCTTGCGACTACTGGTTATGGTGATATTATCGCAAACAAACCTATAATCCACCTGGTCGTGTGTTTATAAACCGTAATGAATTGAGACAGAAAATCGAAAAAGAACTACACAATATTCCCGTTGACATGCATCGCTGAGCCATGAAAGACTTCCCGAAGCTAGTTGCTGCATGTACGTCAGCCAATGGTGATCTCTTTGAATAAAATGTTTCAATAAGTATGTACAGTACCGTGTATGAATAAAGACAATTACAATGCATTTTTTACATCATCATTAAATAAAATTTGCGATTTATTTCAGCGCCAAACACTTTTGACATACCCTGTATTTTAAGTAACGCTCTCGACATTCTAATATCGAAATTTAAAGTTTTCTAAAGAGTCAAAACTAACTTTGACAGAAAGTTGTCTTTCAGATACATTAAGATACGTGAAATTCTCTAGCATCACGAACGATTTTTCAACATTTATTGGCATTTTCATGTAGTAATAAAAGCAATAAACACACAGAATATGGCCTAACTGAAACATGCATGTATATAATAGTTTCAAACTACCTTTTTTCATCTATGCAGACTTATTTCAGCTCCTCAGTTAGCACCCTTCTTAACCTTAGACTACATATTATATTATGGTCATCGCTTAAATTTGTCAATAAATGATTTGAAATTTTACGTCGGTGCAGCCAATTCGTGGTTTGACCCATTTGTAGAGCCTTCTGATTTATTTATCGACTAATATGCACGCTACCTAAAAGTTGCAAGTTTCATGGAGGCATCAAGACTAATTTGGCCTATCATGCATAAACACGGTAGATCTGCTGTAGTCTTAATCACTTACAGAAAATGGCATTTCGTGAGTGGTAAAGTTCATTTGACTACCGGATACTAAAATCCTAAATAAAGTCACTCGATGCGTACTGGTACAGACAGATATGGGATTAAAGTCATCTCTTAGCTAAGTCATCTAAAATTTATCTTGGATTGCTGCAATATGCAACTTTCTGAGTGAAAATTTGACAAAATAAAAAACTCTTACTTTATAGAAGTAGCACACTTACAACCGACAGTATAAAAGTCCTCTTCTCTTGAAGTTCTACCGATTCATAGAGCATGACGCGGTGGAATAAGCCTTACATAAACTTGCAGATATTGGCAAGAAATCCTACTGGCTCTCGTAGCACAAGAACTCTTATTTTCCAACAAACTTCGCAGCAACTGTTTCACTATTACACACATACGGGAAAAGGAAAGTATTGTGTCCTGGCAATCACAGCCCCGAAATCCAACGCCTTCGTCATCGGAAATAGGACTGACGATGTTGACCTTTCAGCCTTTACCAGTATACTTTTATTATCTTTATGATGCATCATGTTTTACTACAGCATACTACACAGTGCATGCACTGCATGTACATCAACATCTTCACAGTTGTACATTTCAATGCAGATCTAATAAGTGTTTCACAAGTTTTGGGAAGAGTGGGGGACATTGAACTTTTTTTGAACTTTTCTCGATAGCTTGAATGTGCTGAATCAAATGATCCAACATCAAAGTCAGATGACAGTTGAGGGTGTGCAAAGCAAAATAGTTTCCAAATGTAAGTTGTTGGACGCCTCTGTGACATTTCCTCAATTTAAAAATTTTTTGCCAAAGTAGTTTATGTCTGACCATCTGCTCTTGTGAAACCCGGAATATGATGGTTCATGCATGCAGAATCCGACAAAATTATGCCCAGTACAATACGATGCTACCATCGTTTTGCAAATTCCTTGTTTGGATTTATTTGCTATCAACAAGTGAATATAGAAATCTAATTGCCTTTCATGATTCACTCTTGAGATAGTAATTTGTTCGGGGGCAAAAAAGTCATATGACAGTCAAAAAACAGTCACATGATGAACCACATATGATTCCGTGTGCTCTCTTCTGAAAGCGCTCCAACTTTGATATTAATTTCGATGGTAGACGGCCGTACACAGGAGACGCATACATAAGCATAGAAGTAATAAGTCCATGGTATACAACTTTTAGATCGCTTACATTCATTACACTTTTTAATACACGTATGACGTACAACTGTTGAGAGGCACGCTTTTATGGAGCCTAGTCGTCTAAATGGAAAGTATTTTAGGATGCTGGATGCTATCCACCATTATTACCTTTTCCCAATGCTTTCAGACATAGTTTCATCAGTTTTACTTCTAGATTTTAAATAATTTTCTTTTATCGACCTGATAGTTTTATCTTGATACCCCATTCCTTGATTCTGAATAACATACTTTCTTCATTATTTTATTGAAGTCACGGGAGCGAATTCAATAGTTTTAATTCATCAAATGCTCTGAACTCCAAGTAGTTTGCTACATATTCAGAAGTTAATCAGCTGGCACAGATAGTCGCCACATGGTACAAGAACAAGATTATTTTACAACTGTGACTACATGTTTGATGAAAATAGTCTACCGACTACGGAATCCTTTAATAGAAATTGCTGAGGGTGGAAGAATGCTTGTGGACTCAGAATCACGGTAAGTTGACAGCTTTGTTAAATTACGAAACCTTTTCACACTTCGCATGTGATCTATAAATTTCAATCATGTATTTATTTAAGATTGTCGGTATTTTTTGTTGATTCATGACACTTCTCATGTCATGAAAACAGAACTTACAATTTATCAACAAACTTGGGAGAGATCAACTTTCCCAATGCCATCAGTAGATCTGGATTCAACGCCAGTGAGGTTAGTTGTGGTTTATTGTTGTTTTGAAGCTTCATTTTAACACATAATTTAATCTTTGATAAAGAATCTCAGTGTGACAACTCGAGGCCTAGAACAAAAGCATTTGCATCTAAATAGTAATCAATATTGAATATTTCTAATAATTAATCTCCAATGAAATTGATATTGAAAGTTTCAGAAGCGATGTGATTTTGCATTAAAAATTGTGCTGGTATTGAATGTAATTAAATAATTTTGAATATTTGTTTATGTATTTTTTTAATTTCTTTAAGAATTACATTTCCATTTGTATATACAATTTGGCTTATGGAATATAAATGTTTGTATTAGACCACAGGAAAATG
The DNA here is from genome assembly GCA_907163375.1 of Prostheceraeus crozeri. Lineage (NCBI taxonomy): Eukaryota > Metazoa > Platyhelminthes > Polycladida > Euryleptidae > Prostheceraeus > Prostheceraeus crozeri. The sequence continues at coordinate 196,077 of CAJQUW010009109.1, read as the reverse complement.
TGTTCGTTCCAGACAACCATAATCAGACAGTGCTCCTTCTTCGTTTCATACTAAAGAATTTATCGATCGCAGCCATCAGTTGCCACAGCAAATCTGTTGCGTTAACCGGAATAAATCAATAATATGTTTTCACACGCTCAGAGGGAGCAAAACTTTAGCGACAAAACGATGCCTCGGTAAAAATGTGCTATATTCAACGGGGTTGCATAAATCAATAATATGCATTCACACACTCTGAGGGAACAAAACTTAAACAACAAATCATTGTGTATTCAGCAAATGCGTTGTATTCAATAATATCACAAATCAATAATGTGAATTCACACAATCCGTGGGAACAAAGCCTAAAAGACAAAACGATGCCTGCTTATATATGTTGTATTCAACGGGATTCTATAAATCATTAGCATGTATGTACGTAGAATCAGAATCAGAATCAGAAGAATCTATATTTACCTCACAGACGGTGAGCACATTACATAATTTATCACACATTTTCACATACCACCGATCACGTCATATACATATACATGAACGATTTTCATGCATATTCCTCCATAATCTGGTTACCATAGAAATAGTAATTTAATCCTGTGCGTAGACTTCCACACATGCTTTCACATCTAATTCATTCATTTGTGGTTTTATTATACTGTTGATGTGTTTGTGTTGTGTCGATTGAATCTCTTTCATGTTCCTGATTTTTGTTCATAATTTCCTTTGTTGATCATTTCAACCAAGAAAAACAGGAGCGTAGGCGGCCCCCGCGCCGATAGTAACATAAGACTCCACAATGCATGCACGACCATAATCCTAGTATCCATTTATCAAATTATGTTCATTTTGTTCGTTCCGTAAATGAATCACGTTGATTCAAGATTTGAACTAAATTAGAAGCACGTCATCAAAATATATGATATTGAGACACGAATGTTTATGTAATATATCACTGAAAACATTAACTTACGCTGTTGAATTTACAACCGTGCACATTTTCATTTTATCTCTTCCAAGAATCAGCGAGATGATGAAGATTTGTGAAAAATGAAGGGTGATCAACTTTTCCAATGTCATCGATATCGGTAGATCTGAATTCACCACACCATTGAGGTTAGTCGTGGTTTCTTAACGGGATTGTATAAGTCAGTCATATGCATTCACACACTCCGAGGGAACAAAACTTAATTGACAAAACAATGCTTCAGTAAATCTGGTGCATTCAACGCGTAGATTAGATGATGGTGTCATCGGATAGCCTCATGTATTGCATAAAGTTTTATTGTTCATATTTATTAATAAGAATATCAACTTCCAATTCACTTTAAACAGTCAGCATATCAGCAATCTTAACACTATCATTTCAGATTCAAATAGAAAAAGCGGAATGCTGGTCGAGTTAGGTACTCATTCTTGTAATGATGCATTAATACAGTGATCGTACGTAAAAAAACTTGAACAAAACCTTTTTTTGCTTCATGACTTCATGTCTGAGATGCGACAAATTAAAAATCTTTCTATCTCCAGTTTACGACAAATTTCAAGATTGACGGCTTCTTCGAATTTTCAACGTCAATTAACCTGTGTAATGTTGTAATCAAGCTGGCAACACTGGTAACATCAGATGATACATCGATTTTTTCATATTTCAACTTGTCAAGTTAAACATTACAGATAAGCTGTCAGACCAGGATGAAGTAGGTCTTGATTTTATAAACAGACCTCACGTTGTTCCTGAACAATGGTCGATTCCCAAAAATGTATAAACATATTCCCAAAGTTATGCGGACTAACACATACATTACATACATTATATGAAATTCAGTTTTTCATGAATGTAATGTAATAGCTTGTAGACCTACTACTTTTAGCAGACATAATACTATGATGAAATTGCGGTTCTCCCTGTGCTCGCATTCAAGTTAGATGAAAGATAATGGTAAGGTTATACAGGTACATAATTAATTAGATTTTCATTTCTTTGTCAGTCGACTGCGCACGATATAGGTAAACAGCTTGCAATGCCTAAAATTACAATTAGTGCTAGTGAAAACTTACCTTTTTCTCTTCTGACACATTATTTCATTTTCATAGCCGTCTTCCCTATTACATATGGTTATGATAAGAGGCCATGAACTCTCTGATAATTAATTCCTTGACTATGAACAATTCCATTTCTTATCTTTAGAGGCATTAGTACGCACAATTGGTAGGGCCTGTAGTGTAATAAATGGTGCAAAATCAGTCGGTTTGGCCGAAATCTCACCTACAAACTTATCGATTTAAGTCGTCTATCTGCTATGCCTGCTAAGATTTGCTAGATGACATAATGTCACCACAGTCTTGCTGAACCTTTTATTAGAATTTCTCAACTTCTATACACTGTAAACTGTCACCTCCTAAAATCGAAGAAATCTGCATCCTAAAGCGCGACACACTAGAATTTTAGGAGGTTGCGTGAAATAGAATGCTGACATACTAAAGAGAACAATAACACTAGTGCGCTAGCCTCCTAAAACGCTTTGCTTTAGGATTTTTTTATTAGTTACGAATAGTGTCTCGCTTCAGTGTGTGATTTAGGAGGTGTTGGTTTAGAGTGTACTGCATGTACGAAATGAAACGGGTGCATGTACAAAACATTATTAAAAAGTTCAAATGGATTCTGCCTTCGTATTTTTGGAGCATCAAAAACTCGCGTCTCAAATTATTGCAACCAAACTTTATTTTAAAACGCTTCAAAGGGTTAGATAATCAGGAAAAGGATTCGAATGACAAAAGCACAGTAAATCGAGGATAATGGAAACCTGGGGCGTGTACTAAGATTAAGAACACCCGCTTTGGATTTGCCTAAGTTAGGGGAAAATTACCGGGTCGTATGCTTGAAAGTCCTCCTAGGTCACTTATAGGAAATATTTTTTGGTGGATCGCTGGGGGTACCGAAGATAGGGTTAGCGTTGGTATGCTTGAACACAGGTAAGGAAAAGTCCTCTGAATTAAGTGTAAAAATTTTGACGAAATCTAAGTGAGCATATACCGGCCCTAAGTAAGGTAATATATACCCGTATTAATTCCTCAACAAATTTGTTGAAATCGACAAAATAAGTCAAACTATTCAATCGTGATTTAAATTCACTATTATCTAACGGGTGTATAGTGTCTGTGTTCATTACAACAATTCCCTGTACGCAATGATTATAATTACCATGACACCATCTGACGTACAATAAACGTGCGACATCAATATATCTAATGAATTTTATTTGAACAGATATTCTATTGAAGAATTTATGTTGAACACGTAGGATACAAATTGGAGGCGAACTTGTTTATGTGAGAATAGAATAACTTTGTCATTTTAGTCTTCCTATTTACATATAAATATTTTGACTGTATTTTTTATATCTTAGATTACTCTTGAACATCATCAAGTACGAATATGCATGATAGGCTATTCGTACACGATTCAAATCACTTATGACTTTTGATGACTGAAAAAATATGCTTATGAAAGTGCTTATGATCTTTGGACATAAAGTCAAGCCGATCGATTCTTAGATAATGTTAAGCAGTGAAAGTTTGTGATAGATAAAGAGAAATCAATAAACCCTTGCTGGAAGCGAATAGAAAGTTGGATTCTTCCTATTACATTCATTATATTACATACACTATGGATCACTCATCATCACAACGTAATATCATGATGAGATAGAATTTACCATAGTTTCTGTGAGCTCGATTCTGATTGGTTTTTGAAATCTATCAGTACATTATCAACAGTGATGTACCATCTTCTCAATTATGAAATGACAAGCAAAATGTAGTCTATTTTGATAACTTTGATGTGGTATTGATGTAGTATACAGTATCGCAATTTTTGTTTGACTTTTGTGTCTAGGACGAGTCAATGGTATTCATTCATTAGTTGAAAGTAATTGATAAGTTCATCGTATAACAAGAAGACGAATACAAATTCATTGTCATTTTTTCGATAACAGATGATTTTTTCAAATTGCTATTCAACCGTCAATCAATCGCCGACTGCAGTTTGTGAGACAATTCGTTGTCACTTTGTGAAATTGAACACAGCTGTCGCAGTCCACTGACCTGCCAATCAAGAGAACTTAGATAGCGTCACCTAACTTAGGGAATTGCTGCGAATCGTTCAAACACTAGGATTTCCCCTACCGAACCCTAAGTTAGAATTCTAAGATAAAATCCTATCAATTCTTCTTCGGATCCTGGATCCTAGTCTTAAATTAGATATCCGAACTGAGCAGCAACATTGAGTAATATTTTATGCACATGCTTTTTTATCAAATAGAAAAATGTTCACTTGGATATATATACTACCGTTAAAAATTTCATCAACCATTGCTTTTAAAGATTAATTGAGACAGGAAGTTAACCAAATTAAAATTGAAGAAAGACATCATTAAGCGGTAAAACTTCTAGATCTAATTTGCAAAATCCTCCAACGTAAATACTTGACGTTAGCTGTATCATATCAAGAAATCATTGAAAAATATTGACGAAAAATGCATTTACACACGATCAAGTTTTCACACACTGAATGACATCGCATACCGGATTATTCATGTACATGTATATGTGTGCGTGGCACATTGAGCCACCTGTATTTATTACTCTCCTGTTCAACTTTATAGGACTTTGCATCAGAGCTATATTCAGTTCCTATATCAGGAAAATCAAACGGCAAAATATATAATTTGCAAATTTTTATTTAAAATAGTGCTCTTTATTGGCAAAATTGATGGCGTTTTTGTATGAAAAATGGAAAAATATATGGAGAAAGAAATAATGTTCACAATCCATATCATAGTTCTTAATCAGAATTTTGATCTGTAATATTGCTTATACACCTTTTCCAAGTCATTAGTAGAAACACGCAATTCAATAGCGGTGATCTCAAGTCAATAGTAGATCCGCTCAAATCAGCAACGGGAATCTCAAATCATTAATAGAATTTCTATTCTATCTCAAGTCAACAGTAGATCTACCCAATTCAACAGCGGAAAGCAAAAATCAACAGTAGATGTTGGGATCTTTTGTCATGCTTCAAAATTTACGGGCCAGTTTAAGACATGTAGCTACGATTGCATAATGCAGTTTGCATCGCGCAATCACTTATTCACGTTTTCGTTAGCTAACTAACAATAATAGACAAAAGTACAATGGCATGTGCAGAAACAAAGATTGCCCGTCATGCCAAACAATTGACTCATCACATCAACTCGATGCATGCATTGATTGATAGCACCAACTAATGTCATTCTTTGTACATACGATCTGTAGCGATGTCGCGTCAACGAATATCTGCTGCAAACGAGCAAAGACTTATACGGGCGTTTGAGAATGGTCAGGATTATCAAGCTTTGGCTGAGACGTTGGCTATCAAATCTGGAACTGCTTGGTCAATCATCCGGCGTTTTCAAAATACTGGATGTGTAGTGCGACAGAGAGGAGGTGCACACAACAAGAAACGGGATGATGAAATATCTTCAACTCTTTTGTCTATTGTTGAGGAAAATCCCCAGTTTACTCCATCACAGATAAATGCCACTTTGAAGTCATTGCTGCCACATAAGCCCGCCATGTGTGATAACACAATTTCGAATATTTTGCACGGTCAAGTGGTGACCATGAAGAAGTTAATGGACTCCCCTGCAGAGAGAAATGCATCTGAAGTGAAAGCTCAACGTCGACAACTCGTAGAGTGGCTAATTGCTCTCAGTCCAGATATTGAGCCGATTTTTATTGATGAGAGTGGCTTTCATCTTTGGATCAAACGTACTCGCGGGAGAGCCATCAGAGGCGATCGGGCTGTGCGTGTTGTTGGTGGACGAAGGAGTACAAATTTTAGTGCATTATTTGCCGTGTCTCCAAGACGGGGTCTGGTTCATCACCAGTTCATTACATCGAATTCGAATTCGACAGCCTTCAATTCCTTTGTCAGAGCTGTCCCTGAATATTGGACATGAAAAGTTGGCGGTATTCATAATGGACAATTGCAGTATCCATCGCAATCACCACTTGGTTAATCTCCCAAGTACTCACAGTGCAAAATTTCTTTCTCCCTATTCTCCCGTGTTCAACATTTGCGAAAATGCGTTCAGTTCGTGGAAAGCCGGAGTCAAGCGCCATATGGCAGAGGTGAGGGACCAGGTCATTTTGCAACCCCACCCCCAAAAACTTGCAACTCTAATGCAATTAGCTGAGCAGAACGTTGTCGAAATAACGGCTTATAAATGTGACCGATGGTTTTCACATATGCAGACGTATTACGGTCGTGCGTTGAGAGAAGAAGACATAATATATTGAGATATGTAAATGCATCAGTGGAAATTTTCAGTGTTATGTCGTTCATCATGATTTATGTTCAGCATATTTTTATTCTATTGTTTCTATTGAAAATTATATACAGATTTTTCACATACCCACATTGTTGCTTTTCATTATCAGCGATCAGGACGAACTGTCTCTCAACACAACCTACATGACTAGAACAAAAATTCTAGAATTCATTCTTTGCAGCTTCGAATCCTGGGGGCTACATCACATGCATGCTTCTTATGTCTTCCATTTGCTATTAAACTTTTGTCTGTAAAACGAAATAGTGCTCAATCAAGCAAAAACATTAATGAATCCGTAATTGCAACTCCATATCCATTCTAGGCACAAACTGGCCCGTAAATTTTGAAGCATGACAAAAGATCCCAACATCTACTGTTGATTCTTGCTTTCCGTTGTTGAATTGGGTAGATCTACTGTTGACTTGAGATAGAATAGAAATTCTATTAATGATTTGAGATTCCCGTTGCTGATTTGAGCGGATCTACTATTGACTTGAGATCACCGCTATTGAATTGCATTTTTCTACTAATGACTTGGAAAAGGTGTAACAGAAGAACATAGGTTCAACTCATTAGAGTGTTGATGGTAAATGTACAATGGTGGAATACAACAGCCAATGTACAGATGCACTTATTTTTTGCAGATGGAAAGAATAGAAATACATGTAGATTGATATTCACAGATGGAACTTCTTGTCTTTGGAATAGTGGCATTAGTAGTAGCAAAATGTCTTCATTATGAAATAGAAATCACAAATTGCCGTATAATGCACATACACGATGAAAAAAGTCATGAATGAGAGGAAAGCAGCAAGTCAAAGCAAATACTCAATTATAACACTGCTCATTTAGCTGTCGAATGCAAGTACAAATAAAGGAAGATTGTCGTAATAGAGTACGTGAGTAAGGAACCTCAAAAAGACGCGAGCGTTGAGAATTGCATTGGCACCATGTTGTAAAGGAGATTTTCACTGTTTGGAATTTCATTGAACATTTTTAAAGTAGAAGTCTGTCTTCTGACGCTTAAGGAGGGAAAGGACGCACATACATAATCAGTGTCATGTATTATAATTCCATGAGCTCGACGACTCACTGTTTCAAACTTTTCTGAATTCTTTTTGTTGATTCCAACTGGAAAACCACAGTTGAACTCTAGTGTACCAAGAACGGTTGCTTTGTACAACAAAATCAGTCCCTCAAGTGACCCAATATCAGTCACCAAATTGGAAAGAGGGTCTTTTCATCCGTTTTTAGAATGCTTTGTAGCACCTTTCCATAAGCCGTTAGTAGTTAACATTGCTTCATCTACCCAACGTTGCTTCGCATGCATTATTTCATTTTTAACCTTCTCAATCATTGTCTTATACATGTGCCTATTCCAGTCTCTAGCTCAAAATGCTGCCCAACAGTCATTGATCGTTTTCATCAATAAAGGAAAACGAAATAATCCACTGTTTATCATGATCACTCAATAAACATACGTATATGGAATACAAGAGTCAACTAATGCCATTAGACATTCATGAAACAAATTCCATTGTGATTCCACACCGACAACACTCGTAGAAGGCTACTCCAGTCATAGTCACACGCTTGTCGGAGGAGTTCATCGAGATTTGATTTCCTGAAATCACAAACTTTGTGATAACGAGCATTTACTATAGAGGGACTTGAAGAAGTTGCATTACATGTAACCATCGAATGATCCGATGTTGCGAGAGGAGCATCACATGAGGTACTACCTGGATCATAAATCGCAGAAGGTCCTTCGAACTGAGGATGTAACCTATGATATTCCCGTGTCTTGTTGGATTTGTGACGAGATCAAGAAGGTCAAGATCCGCAGATAATGAAGAACTATTGAATTGATTCAAATCTCCTGTGATTATTTGACTATTATTAGACTTGGTTGACGCGTATTCCTCAGAATGGCAATAATATGTCGGTGTAGGCATTTCAGGGAATCAGCACATGAGTTTGGTGGAATGCATAAACACATCAATCAGCAAGATGCTAAACGGCAGAATGTCAGGAATAAGATAGTCAAAATCATCAAACTTATAAATACGTAATATCACAAAAAGACAAGTCTGATTTGAAAAAAGCAGCTACTCTTCCTCAACGATAGCAACTGTCTGCTCGACAAGAAACATTGCCAGGTCCATCAATAACAGTGGACGGTGGAATCAAGCCATGTTTCAGTCAGGCATATAATGTCCATCTTTCTTAGAGCAACAGAGATCTTCAGATCATCTACATGTATTTTAGGAAATAATGATTGCGCATTAATCAGTGTAATGGTGTGAAATGGAGTACGTCTGGTGATAATAGTTTAAAGGAAAATACTGTTGTTGAGTATTATAGGATTCAGTCAGATCAATTTTCCCTTTCTCAATGGTCACATTTTCACCATTTGCCCGTCGACTTTGCAATTGTGTTCGTAGCATCTTGTTTCTTTCTTTTTCCAACTTACTTTGGTCATGGCTTACACCTGTCAGAAGCCTGAGTTATTTCTAGGGCATTTAACCTTACAAGTAGAATGCTCACCTGCACTCTGTTATCAGCTGAACATTTTATTCGAAGGAGGCGTGCTCTACCAGAACTTCAATCAATTCTCCCTATTCTATTGCATTCGGCTATTTGATCGGGATTCATGAGTATATCTTTAACTGATTGTTTGTCATGATCTGCTATTTCCTGAGACACCCCCCACTTGTTTTCTCAGGAGCACCAGAGAAGATAAGATACTTGAGCCGTTTCATCCGCTCGCATGTCTCATCGCCATTCCATCTATCACTGATGTATTCTCAATTTTCAGAACTTCATGCTCCATTTGTAATTTATCATGTCGCTTCCGTAAATCTTCATGTTTTTCCAATAAATCGCTAAACTTATCACAAATAGGTTGAAAATACTATTGCAACTGAACATCCAATAGTTGCGATAAACTCTCATTGTTGAGATTTATGAAGATTGTGAAGATTTATCATCCGGAAACAATGAGATCCCTCGATTTTGATTTTTTTGATGTACTTGGACTTTTATCATCTCTTTCTTGGTTTTCTGAGTTCTTTTCAGCAATTCAACCTCTGATAATGCAATGATTTCATCAAGCGTCACCATGTTTCTTAGCTGCGAGGTGGACAAAATCGAACCGCAGTCCGCTCACAGAAGATGCCACCTAACAAACAGTGCAAATTACACCAGACTACCACAACGATGGTGGCTTCAAATTGCACATAGCTAATCCGGAAGGAAAAAAATCGTCCTGCGTTCTATGACCTTGATTACGTCAATCCACAGTCAGACCAGACAACACCAGAAGTTAGAAATGATTAAAGATCATTTTCAGAATCGACAAGGAATACTATATCCTCAAAGTATGAATGATCGAGGCCGAATCGACGAATGATTTCATCGCAGAATCACTGGGCAGACCAGAAGCCTAACAACGATGCAAAATTGGAATGACTTCACGTAGATGAGACTGAATTGGAGCAGAAAACACCCTAGCAGCAAATATTCTGCAAGAGCACACCCGCTGTCGGCAGGCAGCAATGTGCATTACCCTGCCGTCATTTTTCAAAACTTATAACATAAAAGTTGCTGCTAAGATCAGATACTTCTAAGTTGTAGAAGAATGCTCTGTTACAGGAAGTCTATGGATAGATGTTGATGCATATAACGTCGCGTTTTTGACGAACTAACGTATCTGAATTTTCGTCACGTTACGGCGAAGAAGAGTAGAATTAAATGCTACCAACATTACTAATACATTACTAAATGAAAAATCGTCAAACAAAGAAAGTGACTATAACATCGATCAGAGCTACAGATCTAGTGATCAAGAACCATCAAATGTACCTTCTGTGATGCATGTAGGTGGTGATGAGGAAGAACAGCAGGTAGAAGGAAAGGGACGAAGAGTTGCCATCTTCTCAGATGAAAATATGGGTTTGGTAGATAACCCAGTGACTTCTAAAATCATGCACGCAGCACCAAGAAAACATAAATACCAAAAGTCGACAGATAAAATAAAGAAGTGCAAATGAGAAAATCATTTCAACTATAAGGTTGACGACGTAGCAAAGAATACGATAAAAGGTGGTTGTGGAAGTAATTGTTCGAAACAATGCAATTCAAAATTTTCGAGAGAAGAGCGAATATTCATTTTACTGAATTTTGGAACTTGGGTGATTACTAATCTCCAACGAAATTTTATTGCACTTACTACGACAAAACAAAGATAAGGAAATAGAGGCAGTGAGCAGAAATACTATTTCCCGACGGTGCAAATCATTCGATCATTTCTTCCGCAAAGATGATCTTTTAGTCAATGTTAGTCAACGATTGTACTCATAAACTTTAGGAATATCTCAACAATGGGTGAGTATTCAGTAAACATCCGCTGTTACTGGTACTGTTGAAAGAAGCATGAGAGGACCAAAGGCGCATGAACAGGCTGGAGAATTTCTGGAAGAGCGAAATAAAATGTACGAATTTCTTGAAGGTTTGCCTACGATGCCTTCACACTATTGTCGAAGTAGATTTTATCTTCCTCCTGATTTTACTGTTCAAAAATGTTGCCAGTTGTATAGAGAAAGGCGATTAGAATTCGATGAAACAGTAGGATCGCACAGTGTCTTTTATGATGCTTCAAAACTTTGGATGTCTCATCATCCGAAAAAGGACCAGTGTAGTACTTGCTCAAAATATCTCAACTCCCCAAGTTCAAAAAGTGAAGAAGAATATTTTGAACATGAGAAACACCTTATATTTAAAGGTAAAACAAGAATAAGAAAAGAGGAGGCAAAAGTCCTTGAAAAAATGACAAAAAGACATTGGTTATTGTATTCAATTTTGAAGGCATTCTTGTGAGTCCTCAAGGAGAATCGTCAGTATTCTTTATGAGAATAAAATGTTTAAAATTTACCATATAAGATCTGATGGAAAGTGGAGGAACCTGCTATTTTTGGAAAGAAGACCAAGGTGATAAAAGTCCTGAAGAAGTTGGAACCTGTTTCCGACAATACTCAGAAGGCAACGGGAGGATATACATCTGTCATTGCGTTCAGTGATGCGACGGGATCCCAAAATCGCAGTTACATATTGATTGCAGCATAGAGTAAGTATATTAGGTAGAGTGGTAAATCCGCATCTATTATATCCCCAATGTGTATACACTTTCGATTTTATTTAATGAACTCAGGGGAGATGCAGGTGGTATTGTCACCAAATGTGAGATATGCAAATGTTTGCAGTTTTGTAGAAATTACAACGGAATTGAGTGATCATGATTGTAATGTAGAAGGAATGATGATATTTCACAGATTCTAATGACAGCCTTGGAGGTTTAATGTTTTTTAAATTAGCAACTCAATGACCTGCTATTGCCTTCATGCTGAACCTCAAGAGTATTTTGTTAAGCGTGATCATATCACAAGCAACCTGCTACTGGCACAGCAAAATCACATAATCAAAGACAATGACTTCATATAACTTTGAAAGATGTAAATGGGTCCACATATCTATTCAGATTCAGAAATGAAGCATGAATTTAGTGATCGAATTATAAAGTCATGTCGCGGAAAGTTGAATTAAAAGCACGATAGATATCGCGACTTTTTCATGAAGATTTTCATTATAATAAATACAATTTATGAAATTCCCTTGATAATCAGCTTGATTTCCGCTTGTTAGGATGCTTATTATCAAATACATGTATTCATTCCTTTTGATATCCAACTTGTTTCATACTACTTATATAGGACAGTCATCTCGGTAGTATATAAATTGGCAAATTTTGACTTTTTTCAAAAGTGCTCATTTAATTTTTTGGACGACGGGAACGTAATTTCCGCAAAAAGCTGAATCTTTTGATATAAAAACTTCTTTTACTCACTTTTACTGTATACAGATACTTTTTTGAGTCGACACTCTACCTACATATCTACTCTATGGTACACATATGGTACATATTACATATATGCATATGGTACATATTCTATATATCTACATACATACTCTATGGTCGGAATTGTTTCCAAATGTGAGATATCCACATTTATACAGTTTTGAAGAAATTTCCAAGGAATTAATTGATCATGATTGTAATGCAGAAGAAACGATGTTATTTTACAGATCCTCCGTGTCATGACAGCCTTTGAGAGATAATGTTTCTTAAATGAGCAACTCGATGACCTGCTACTGCTTTCATGCTGAACCTCAATACAAACTTCTTCAGTGTGATCATATCATGACAATGATTTCATATAACTTTGAAAGTTGTAAATGGATCCACATCACCATTCAGATTCAATAAGTGAAACATTAATTTAGTGAATCATAGATTCATGACGATGAAAATTGAACTAAAAACAATTAATTGCGACCATGAAAGCACAATAAGATCTCGACTTTTTCATGAAGACTTCCATTTTAATACCGTTCATTAGATTTCCTTAATAATCAGTTTAATTTCCGCTTAGTTTTGATGCTAGTTAGTGAACATTCATTCCTTTTGATATCCAACTTGTTTCATACTACTTATAGCGGGGCTTCATGTCGGTAGTATTTAAATTGCCAAAACTTTAGCTTTTTCAAAACTGCTAAGAAAAATTTTTTGACAGCAGGAACGTTATCTCCGCAAAAAACTGAATCTTTTGATAAAAAAATGTGCAATGTATACAGACACTTTTTTGAGTCAACACTCTACCTACATACACTTACTCTATGGATTGCAGCTTTCCTCGAAATCATAAGGACCACTGGACTTCATCAAATTGATCAGATTTTCTTCAAATCTGGGCACTCTCAGAATGAGGGAGATTCAATACACTCGGGAATTGAAAGATCCGGTAAACATCTCACTGTGTCATCTCCAGAGGAGTGGATTGGTAATGTAAAGATGGCAAAAACTGCACATCCACTTCAAGTCCATAGATTATCATGCCGGCTTTTCAAAGTGCTCAGGGAACTCTGTGATGCAATTTTTCCTCAATCTCGACCGACAATCGATGGAGGTAAGCTTATGATATCTTCTGCGAAATGGATAATTGTTCGGCATGACGAAGTTTCTGTTTCAAATGACTACGACATGGAAAGAAGTGTTAAAATGCGTTAGAAGAGAGGTTTGAGGCTACACTTCATTCAAAATTCAAAGTACCAATGAGCGTCACTTCCGGCAAGAAAAAGGATCTACATGTAATAAGGCTGTGTGAGACTCTCGTAATTCTTATCTGTATCCATCCTTTCTTTAAAACTCTTAAAGTAGGGATGAAGGTGAGATGTAAAGTTTATACAAACCTATTTGATATGGACTATTGTTATACCCTACATTCAATAAAAGTTTCGTCTGAGTAGATTATCATCTCTGATTTGATCAAAGAATAATGAGTGGGTTCCACGATTCAGAAATGAATATAAGTAAAATGTTCATTGAAAAAGAATGATAAAGTAGACACATGTCTTTCCCAAATCTTTCTTCTATTTTTCTTCAACCGGTTTCAATTGACGGTCAGATAACTGCCGTTAATCTTCGTCAGGAAGTTGTATAAGAAAAAATATTACAATTAACATCTGATGGACAATTTTCAAAATTATTTTGTAACATAGCATGCATAGTGTCAAGGTGTCAAGGCATAGTGTCATAGTGTCAAAAACATAATTTATTCTATCCAATTACATCATTGCAATTTTTTGCATATTGGCGAGTCAGGTAGAACTCTAAGGGAAATATTAAATGGACATCGATACGATGTTAATCATAAAGATGAAACAAAAGTTGTATCTTTCCATTGTGTGCAACGCAACCATAATGAGTAAGTACCAAATTCATCAGCCAACTAATGACGGATTGGCCCACATGGGTCGAACATGCAACATGTTTTTCAGAGGTCTCCTATTTTTGAGCCTAAAGCTCCTATGGTGTGCTATGACCAATAATGTCTGAGAAATGCTATGACATCCCACTATGTAAAGTGCTAACCTCTCTTTTGTGTGCACCTATATCCTCTTGACACTATGCATGCTATGTATGTTACAAAATAATTTTGAAAATTGTCCATCAGATGTCAATTGTAATATTTCTTCTTATACAACTTCCTGACGAAGATTGACGGCAGTTATCTGACCGTCAATTGAAACCGGCTGAAGAAAAATAGAAGAAAGATTTGGGAAAGACGTGTTTCTACTTTAACATTAACCTATTGAATCGCTAGTCGATCCGTCTTTTCGCGCTGTTTTCCTGACATTGAATCATTGAAAAAGAATGTGAATGATGTAACTGACAAGTTGATAAAAGATGCTACAGAAATGTATAAAGAGTAACCAGTTCAGCCTTTCATGAAGATTACGCTAGGCTCAATAACAGACTATATACAGACTATTGACAGACAAACAAGATCTTGTATAATTCTTAATATAATAAAATATGATTCTTAAGAACATATTTTGCATATTATAAATTTGGATATTTATAACTCAAGTCTAATATCGATGCAATAAAACTAGATCAATGTACGCAACTCAACCTGATTAGCGATTGTGTGATTTCTGACTTTCTGTATCATAAAACCTATCTACCACAAAGCGCACTGTACAAGCATAAATTGAAGGAAATGTCCAGTGGCGTATTCTCTGTGCCTGCGGGGTCTTCGGCGCAGGGCAATAAAGAATCTAGTTACCAATATGTACATTACAGAAAAGTAACATCAATATTTTGTATAAATCTTGCCCCGATTATTTTACAAAAGCCAGATCATGAACGCTCAGATGAATTTTGGCTCGCGCGCAGAGCAGCTGTTTCACTCCGTTGCACACGCGACACACACACACTTGTTGATGCGCTGTTCCCATTGATGTATCTGATAGCGCACAAACTTCCAATCATAGTCGCAAAATCGTCTTTCTCTTGCCGGCAAAACAAAAATCCTCGCTAACCTTCAGCGGTGCTGCAAATTAAATGCCTCAAGCTTTAAGAAATAATCTATTGTTCGACTATTCCATCGAAAACCATATACAGGGAATACATGATTTCCGTGCCCTGCCTTCACTACAAGTGTCACACACTTTGACGCTAGTGCATGACGCTCATACATCATACAGAATCAACCACAGAACAGACAAAGCAGATCAGCTTTATGCACACGTGATGACAATGTGGTGACGTCGGAGCAGTGACAGGGTGAATGAATGCTCATTGCTCAAGCATGAATCTGATTGATGTACATCAATGAACATTCCATAGTTTCAACTGTGTTTACAGTGATATTCTTTTTAGTGTCAACAATCTCATAATCAGTATTAATAAGCGGCTGATTAACCACACCTGCTGCCTGAAGAGTAGTCTATCTAGTATTCGCAAACAGTAGACGGAAAATCAGCTATCACATACGAAACTAGATCAACACGAAATGGAAACTACTCATGAAGAAAATGAAAAGTAAGCATATCTTGACAGCTCTAAATATGAAATATGCGTGAGTGATTGGCAGGCTGTAAAAAACGCATCAAACTATTCTACATGTATTGTGCTTTCCTTGAGAGAGATGCTCTGTTTAAAAAAGTCTAAAAAGATGCAAAAAAGCATCTCATTTTTCATTGCAATTTAAAGCTTAAAATGCTCAGCAGACAGGGCCGAATTGATGAATAGCTTATGTCCGCAAGCTCACAATGACACTGTTAAAAAACTGTCTGTCACATTGAACTGAAAGTAAATGAATGCACATGTGATTATAGATCAGTGCGTTTAGGGCAGTCTATGGACTTCAATGCACCTATCACTTAGAAATATCCAGTTTTTACCTATCACATGTACAGTGAGCGAATATTGTAGATTTTGAGTGAAAAAAATAACTTAAGATTTTATTTTCAAAAATTATTGCAATTATTATCCCATGAGATCGAATTTATACATCAAAACAGCAACATATTTCCATATAGACATGTATGTGCATACAAAACTTCAGCATTTTGTGTGATGACCCTTTGCGTCCAACAAAGCAGTGAGTCTACGGGGCATAGAAAATGCAAGTTTTTGACACATCTCCTGAACTTCTCTGTCACGATGCCAAATATCAATGAAAGATGACATGATTGCCTGTTTCATGAAAGCATCTATTCGCGAATTTTTGCTTTGATGGCCTATAGATTCTCAATTGGGTTCATGTCTGGAGAAGCTGGGGGCCATGGAATCACCCGAATTTCGGAATTTTCAAGGAAATCCATTGTTCGCCTACTGACATGGCAAGGTGCGTTATCTTGTTGGAAAGTTGCTCTATTTGACGGACACCAGTCTTCGATCTGTGGAATAACACGCCTGGTTAATATTTCAGTGATATACATGTATTTCTCACTGTTTAGCGTTTCTTCTATAACAAATGCTCGACCAGCCCCGTGAATTGAAAAGCAGGCCCATATCATGACACTTACCGGATGTTTGACAGTGTTCTCATAATACTGCTTTGTTAGTGGATGACCATCCACTACTCGTGCTAACTTTGGGCAATTGTCGCGCAGTTCTATTTTGGATTTGCCGCTGAAAATGACTTTGGACCATTCTTCCACAGTCCAGTCACAGTGCTTTCTGGCCAAGGATAGCCTCTTTGTAACATGAACGGGGATCAGAAGAGGGCGTTTGTGAGGCTTGATACAAGAAGCGCCTGCTCGATTCGGACCTCGTTGGACGGTCCGCAGAGACACAGTAGCTCTCATTTGTTTTTTGATGGTATCAGCGGTATCTCTTGGTTGTTTGACCACCAGTTGTCGAATGTCGAAGATCTCGGTTGTCGAATGCCTCCGGCCTACCACATTTGCTGTAGTCGGGATGATGGTGTCCACGATGTTAGAAATGCCTTATCATCTGAAAAAAAATAGAAAGTATTAAAAATCTAATAACGTTAATGCGCATTAAAACATTATATCCTACCTTGCTAACCATTGGTCGAGAAAAATTGGGATCAGATGCAATCTGAACTTGTGTCTTCGAGGTGCTCCGGTAAAGAGTTACAATTTTCAATCTCTTTTCGTCAGAGCTCATGATTATCAACATACTCAAATAATTATGAAAAATAGCTATACATACACCTTTAAAGCTCTATCAATGCACGCACGATCTCATGAAAACGGTAAGAGTTGAATTTCAAAATTTGAAAACAAGCACGATGTCAGATGATTGAATTCAGCATAGATATTCCAACATATTGTCGCGCACTGTACTTCCATTTTATTGTGTAGTAATACACACAAAGATATTTAACACTACTTGTTTATATGGAGCTAGATTGGACATAATTCAATTATCGTGGCACTTCTCTCGTTGCCTAATTAGACTGGCAAAAAAGCATTACGAGTATAGGGACAATACTGCTTTTTTGCAAATTGCTCTGAATGGGTTTCACGAGAATCACGATCTCGCGGTTTTTCTTTTCACAAATAACGCGAGAAATAATTTGGTGCATAACTGATTAGTTGTCGTTCAAGTCAGAACTATAAAAATCGTTAGCAAGTTTTGAGTGAAAACATGGGTCTAATTGCATTTTTATCTCCAGTGTTTTGCGAGGGCACGATTTCTTTTTGGTTCAGGCATTTGAATTATCAACCTAGTTATCATTTGAAACGTTTGTGGCAGTTTTTATTGGTGTTGATTTCGTGCGAGAATTATTTTTGACACATGGTTTTCTAAGAGTTATGATTTAGTTGTTTAATAAAGCCACGTGCTTTGCTACAATGGGTAATGTCATAGGGTTATTGTTGAAAATCTAAGTAAAGGCTAGTGATTAGATGATGTAGTCAGTTTAAGGCAGCGGCTATTACATCGGCTGGGCCGATGCAACTTCGGTTTTGGCTATTGCACCGGCTGAGCTTTTACTACACCATGTCTGTTGTCCCACCTCGTGTTTCCCAGCCATAGAAATTGACAACAATAAAACCTCTAGAATGGAAATTAAGCTTCATGTAATGCACAATAACGGCACATAAATCGCGCGCATTTTCACTTGGATGCACCTGCCAACGTCTGTATCATGGGTTAGAATCAGTCACATGAGTAAATCGAAGCTTTTAATTGGTTCTTCATGCTCCAACTTAGTTCCCCCGGATGTGCCGCGACCTTGAGTCAATTTCCATTCTAGCGAACTTCAGATAAACAGTTTATATCTATGTTCCCAGCTCTTAGAGACTCCAAATGACTTAAAGTAGCAAGAAATATGTACAGTGATGTGTCGTGATTCTATCTTGTCTCGCCTTCAGCCTTAGAGGAATTTTGCGACCCCATTCGTGGGAAGCATATTTCCTATATTTTTGAACTACTCCAAAACACTAAAAGAGACCCTGTTTGTGATCAATTCTTATTTTTTTCTAGGATCTTTTTCTGTGGTTGATATTTTTGTGGACAATTTGGTGTAGATGTTTTCTACTTTTCACTTGTGATGCGATCAATACCACCTGCTCAGTCGCTGTGATATTCACGAGAACGAAATTGGACCGACTCAGCCGTTGAAGCAGCCATCACTGCCTTTCATTTCTTGTCTTTTCAATGGTGCCTTCTTTCTTGACGTAATTCAAATTATATGTGGGCCTTAATTTTTGTGTTTAGTGTTTTAGCAAATTATTTTCTATTTCAACAAATCATCAAGTAAATACGTGAGAGGCAGTATAGACGACATGTACATCGACAGGCTACAAACTAGTTGAGCATATTACAGTTCCTGTAGATGGTGATAGTTCCTCATGATGTAGCCCACTTGT
Source organism: Prostheceraeus crozeri (assembly GCA_907163375.1). NCBI lineage: Eukaryota > Metazoa > Platyhelminthes > Polycladida > Euryleptidae > Prostheceraeus > Prostheceraeus crozeri. Next base: position 176,962 of record CAJQUW010009109.1, on the reverse strand, counting down.
CTTCCGAAAAGTGAATCTTGTCAATTAATGATGCGGACTTTAGACGTCTATATAGCCTAGTCAACCGCCTAACAGACATGATTTGCATCCTCAGTTCACATGTTTCTATGCTATTTCTAAGCACACAGTTGGTTCTTGATATCCTATCGAGCATTTACTCATTTGTAAAATACTGCAATTGATCTTTTTTTTATCATTTCAATTTCATCCCAAATTCTTCAGAAATTTGTCAAATGTAAAGAACATAGATCTACTGAGCACGATTTTCTACAAGTCAGGATTCCGGTATTCTTCTCATCTTTCCTACTGTTAGTTTCTTGTACAATTTCGTGCTGACTGTGTACACCCTCCGACGTATCACCTTCGCTCCTCTCGAATGCATTTCACTCAACTGAGAAATTCAATTTCAGGTTTTTGGATCTGCCATTCAGGCAAACACCTCGATGCCAAAACTTCTTGTACCCGCAGATAATCAAGGAGTTGGGCACTCATGCCAACACTACACTAGTTTAGCCGAATTCTAGGATTCATGGAAAAATTTCACTCACCTATATATTTTTCGGTGGCAAATTCTCGAAAGTTACGATAACCGATGAAAATCAGTCGAAAATCACTTAACTAATTCTAGACACCACCTCTACGGTAGTTGTGGTGATAAGTGCATGAAGCTGCTTGTTTATTAACAATTAGAAGGTAAATTTTTACAAATTTGATGCAATCTTGGACGGAAAATTAGTGAAGCCACCCTGTCATTCGTCCATGTTTGAACGGGATGAGATGGCCTACTAAAATTGCTCAGTTGGTAATATATTTGCATGATGTACTCCTAGATTATTTAGAACTGATTATTTTTTCAATTGCTATTTCATTGCATTAAGACATTTCAGATGCCTGCCATATGAGTAGGCCTAAGTAGTAGTAGTAGCACTCTAGTAAGATAACTGTACCCAGGGTGGCTACCGAGTCCAGGAATTTTGTTGCGTCCCGGGAATCGCCCTTAAATTTTAGTGAAATAGCCAATTAGGTGGCTCTTAAAAAGCCCGGCAATGCCATTTTGTGACTACTTACCACTAAGTTCAATGAGCAGAATTTCTTGGATTTCAACAGTTATTAATATGGCTGTTTTTAAGCCCACTATTTCTATTAAACTAAAGTGCATCAGAGTTTTCGTTGGAATTTCGAATGAAAGTCATTGACTAAGCTAAGTCATGAGTTCGAAGCCATACAGTAAATCATGACAAGAAGGCCACCTAATCAACGGGGCTTATGTATAGACCACTGCTTCCAAATGTCGGGGTCGCTAGTTTATGGAACCATCCGGAGCTTCTTCCAGCGGTAAAGATTTTGCTCTCTGATGCGGTCCCGACAATACCAGAAACGCGGGGAATATATCAATAGATACCGTTCCAAGTAACTAATCAAGCACATTTTGCTGGCTCACACCATATGCGCAAAAAAGGCCCAGCCATTAAATACCTGGATACATGTGTTTAACGGCGATATACACACATGTGTTTCTTAACAAAGTACACCGAAATACTAACCGACGGTCAAATAAAATCTTTCAAGAGTACTGAATTGGTTGAAGGCCTATTAAAAATTTGATGACATTACCGGTACTATGCCTATTGTTTTGAAAGTAATCAGAGCCATAACAGTTCTTTGATTAAATTTAAGTAGGCCTACACATTTAATCACACATTTAGCTGCTTAGCTATTTTTTGAAACAAGCACAGTTAATCAGGTCCTTATTCAGTGGCTTGTAGCCATGAACTACTTATGAGATCTGCATTACAGTGATAGAAAGATTAATTTTTTGTACCCGCTAATGATCAAAAAGCAATTCATTTTCATCAACTGATGAATTTTATTTTTATAACTTTTTCCATACAATTTTTACCTATAGTCAATTTGAACCGCCATCGCCATCATTTGAATCAAGAAAGATCAAGACCTTCATTCTCCAGCATTATATCTGACTTTGCTGGTAACATCAGACACAAATTTTATGACAGACGGTTGCCATGTGTCCTTTGTTTCTGCGCAAACTGATACAAAAAGGATGATAAGTTGGAGTACTTCTGACGTTTACGATTGTTGTTGTTTTACCCGGCTCCGTCCAGTGGATAGGAGGCTTCGTATCAATTCAACGTAGCAAAGTGCGTCAAGGTAACAAAGTTAAAAAAACAAGCTAGTGACTAGTTACTTTTCAATAGGTACAAAGTATGATTTAAAAGAAAATTTTTATATCCTAAAATGTCTAAAATTTTTTTAAAAAAAATACTTACTAGAAGGACAAACAACGCTTCTCCTCATGTGGAATGAATTGGTGAGTAAGTCGCTCTGTTCAAAATTATGTTTATCACTTATATATTGAAAAGATTCTATTTAACAGTCTACCCATTCAGATAATAAGAGGACAGGTCTGTTTTCAATCAAAATACCAGATCTAGCTAATAACACAGCGGGATTACGCTATCTAAAATCTACCAAGTGTGTAAGAGAATTAGTATTAGTTCCTTAAGCTAAAACGTGAAATAGAATTGTACAAAATATGCATGCAAATTATTTGACTATTTTTAATGAGGTCATCAACAGGAACTTGGTCAGGACGATCGCGTTTCGACCGCTTAATCCAGGACGCTCAAACCCGACCAAGCGCGGTCCTGTACATTTAAGATGGACAGCCTCAAAAATTAAATTTATAATAGAGAAAGATTAGCATCTATCAAAAAAATAGAGTCACTATTGACTGAAATGTACCACAGGCATTTGAAAGAAGGACAAAGTCCAGCCAGTAGAGGTCAAGAGGCGGGGACATAATCCACCTTCAACTCAAGACGTGCTGCAAAAACAATTCAACGTAGCAAAGTGCGTCAATGTAACAAAGTTAAAAAAAACAAGCTAATGACTAGTTACTTTTCAATAGGTACAAAGTATGATTTAAAAGAAAATTTTTATATCCTAAAATGTCTAAAATTTTTTTAAAAAAATACTTACTAGAAGGACAAACAACGCTTCTCCTCTCGTCATGTGTAATGAAGCAATACAAAGCGACCGAGCTAGTAAGCAAATATATGCCCACTGCTGGTGAGGATATGGCCACTCCGATACCACTGGAGAGCTGCCATGCCAAGGGTGAACAGCATTAACCGGGATGGTTAGCATCCCGATGGTCCGCCCCAACCCTCACCGTCAAAGAGGGACGGCGGCCATCGCTGAGGGGACTTTGGAAAGGGAGAAGTCATAATATGTCACAGGGGATGAAGCTCTGAAAGCTTTGATGCATATCCCAACATCTGAGATTCGGTTGTCAGGATCCCCCCGCAATATCAACTTAGTATAGCCACCGATGAAGGGCAATGAGAAAAAAGTTATCAGACTGCCAACACCAGAGCTGCAGTGGTAAAAGGTCCCTTTGATTCGCCATTTACAGTGCCTTTTAGACACGCGGGAGAACGTCGGTCCTATTCAATTCTGTCCCGAGAACCGCACAGGTGGCGTCTACGGTTTTCGTCCAGTGTGGCAGTTTCCTGGCTTCTCATGTCGATACTTCTTTATAGGATCGTGCCATTATATTGACATGCACATTTTGATACCATGGTTTTCTATCATGGTTGTTGCTTGTCATTTGTTACTTCAACTTAACATGTTTGAACATTTCAGTCTGATTAATCGTCTAAATACAGCTTCCTAGAATTTTATGAATCAGATGATGAAAATGAAGAATTTTTTATCTTTGGAAAGTTCAGGAAATTACCTTTTCTGTCGATATGAAATTATTCAGATCCCAAGGACTTCATTGAGTGCAGGCCAATGAGGAAAAGCGCATGTTTATAAACTTATGGACCAGCGGTCACAGAATTCAAAAATTTTGATAACTGAGTGCGGTGAAGTCAAATATCGTTCATTATCTAACGCGTCAAAATTTAGTGGCAAAATTCAAACAGGAAATGTTTCAAATGTTGTGATAAAAATAGTTTAAAGAAATGTCCGGATAATTCTTGAGCGATGTAATTGGAATGCAACTGGTCAAGATGTGTAAATTCGGTAAAAGAACCCGTGAATCGCCGGAAATTTGAAGCTTGAAATCTGGCCGCCACCCTGTGTACCACATTCAATTTTCGGGATTACCACGTTCAAATTTGGCATGAACGTTATTAGGTCTCGGGATTCGTCCAAGAGCGTTATGAAACAGAAGGGTGGAGGTAGGGTTTTTTCTATGGTTGTTGAATTTTCAGTACGTTATGAGAAGCAAAGTTTTTTAAGATTGTTTTTCTATTTTCCTATTTTCGTCAAACATATTTTTGATTAGACTGTCATGCCTATTTTAATAAATATTTATCAGTAATTATTTCAACTTAGAAAGTAATATATCAACATATATGCTAATGAATTGTCTTCTCCCTGCCTTAAATACTAGTTGAGTGCTGTTTCTTCGGTTGAAAAATTCGAAATTTATTTGCCACTAATCGAATACAGAAATCTTATAGAAGCGCATGGCGACGCCGCTTGATCGAAATTCAATGAAATCTTAGTATTTCTTTTAAACTTCAGTTCATTACGAGAAAACAGCAAAACGTCAAGAAAGAGGTCAGAAACAAACAAATTATTCGAAGAATGGCTTCACTGTCCTCTTTCTGCCCATTTTACAAGACCTAGTTTATCCTCTTATTTTCGCATGCTTAGTTGCTGTGAGGCCTGCCAATGGTACCGCGTATGAAAGTCTTACCACTACAAATTGCTATTAAACCAACGATGGGTTTTTGAGAAGGTTGTTTGCCTGTCGTTCATTTGCTGTCTTACGCATACACATTCATGATGTCCTCATACTTAACTGTGATCAAAATGAATTGCCGACTATGAATGTTTTCCCCCCTATGAATTTGAAATGCTGAACTCCTCTAAATAACAACTTCATTAGAAAGCTATGATCTTGCACACTTTTAGTAGGCTATTCATCAATTATCATTTTCATGTTTGGGCAATTCCACGGCAAAAACGACACGGAGGGCGAATTTTAAAACGCATTATTTTCTCTCAGTGTCTTGTGCTTTCTTGAAAGGATATCTAAATCCATTAGGAATCACAAAACTTATCGTTTAGACGCACTTCTTCTACTAATAAATTCAATTTTGGAATATCTTGCTATTTTTAAGATATTAAAAATACAATCCCTCAGAATTTTTGAAACGATGTAGGCAGTGTTAGAAATGGAATTCCAAGTAGTCTATACTGCGTTATATTATTATTGATACTCCTTTGTCGAAGCTCAAACAATACTTTTTGTCAAGGACATAATTTCTTCCCATTTTTTGACACGAGTTTGAATCTTAGCATAAATGTTCGTTCGTGACCAGATATCACTGAAATTTGATTATGATGGGTTAATATTTATGACCGTCGGAAGAAAAGAGATGAGTCTTCGTTCGTGACTGTGCATTATGTTCGTTCATGACTGTGGTATTATTTTCGTTCGCGACATGACCACAACTTCACAATTATCCCATCCCGCAAACTTGAACTTGGAATAAGCTATGAAAACACCTTTCAGGTAACAAAGAGGACAATATATCAGTTCAGGAGAGCTTAAAAAATATTGAAAAGGCCTATATGCAACAGGAAAATATAAAATGTTTCATGGTCACTTCAGAGGAGATGAAAAAATATACCGATCACGACTGTCTATTGTGTAATCTACTTCCACTGGTCGAATGTCAGATTTCTGTACCCATGCAACATTACTTGTATCAGAAATCATGTAGATTGATTGCGAGCATTCCTTGAGAAACTGCACCTCATAATCATTATCAGCTAGAGATTGGATGATTCCGATGAAGTTCTTGGTGGTACCACGACTTGTGCTGACACTAGCGATGACCATATTACCGACACGAACCTCGTTGATAATGGATGGAGGATCACAATCTGCGTAGACGATTGAGAATGGCCGTCGAACTACAGTCCGTTTCATAAAAAGTGGATCATCCTAAAATTTGACTAAATAAAACATAAGTATGATACAGAAAGCATTTTTCATGTTATTTCATGTCCCTAATATATTTAAATGTCCTTATATAATCTGATAAGCTATGATACAGTAACGGTTCTAAAGAAGCTAATATTTTGAGGCCCTACCCTTATTGTCAATGACATTACCAATTCGTCTAGGCATTGATTCGATGATATCGTTGATTTTTGACTGATCTAACTTTCTCCACTCTCTTTTTAACAGTGACGTAAGTTGTGATACGCCATCTGTAGGTAGCAGTGAACGACGAACGTTACGTTTTAGAATACTCCATCCATTTTCTATGGGATTCAGATCAGGAGAACGAGCTGGCCAAGATAATGTCCTAAGCCCTAATTGAGACTTGCATAAGTTAACTCTACTACTCCTGTGACACGTAACATTATCATCCATAAATAACCAAGTCGATGGATCACCAAGTTGATCTGTCATTTGGCCAATGTTCATTCGTAAAACATTCACATAGCGTTCAGAATTCATGGTTCCTTGCTGTATGTGAAGTTCAGGGCGGCCATTGGTCCAAATGCCAGCTGACACTTTGCCTTTTGTGAATGCGATCTCGTTATTGTTCATTTGTGCTTCGTATTGTTTTCAACCGGTGAGAGATAGATTTCTAGCTGAAAGCAATCAGGAGTGCTGCCAACACCACCGCAACGAAGTCAGGAAACTATGGAACATGAAGTCCAGTTAATCACATGTAGCAGCTACATTATTGTTGATGAATAATGGTGCTATACTGGCTCTGATTGACCGATTTTCTTTATTTTTGTTTTGCTTGATAGCTTTTGGCTTGTAGAACAACATATTACATAACAAAGGAAACAAATGTAATTTTATAAGAGTGAGGTATGATTTTGTGTAACATTGCTAAATGAAGATCAAATTATCTACTACTTTTTTATCTATAACAGGAAAACAACTCAATATTCATGCTTGAAATTTCCAACAATGATATTAGTAAGCACAACTGACATATCTTCCAAATTTCAGAGAAATTCGTTCAAGTTTGGCGGAGTTAGACAAAGTTGAAGTTAAGGCGATGTTTAAGGGTGATCCAGTTTTTATGAAACAATCTGTAGTTGCTGATTGTCTTTGGCTATCCACTGATGATCCGTCTGAACACCGGTCATCTTTGGCGCGTTCTCAATAATATTCTGTAACTGGTGATAAGTACAATCAATGTCACCAGACGACACGGCCGTGCTACAATTTTACTGTTGCACTCGTTGAGACAGGTAACAAACTGTTGAGCACTCTGCACCTGGTAACGTCTCGAGCGAACACAGTCCCAAACCATCCGTTTTGCAGAACCTCCGACTCCGTCAACACACCCTTTACCATGAGCCGTCGCAAAGAAGTTCCAGCTAATCTGCAGACCATACTTCCTCGCAAAATGATTCAGCAGCATGGCAGTGTACCGGTTCTTGAATTGGGATGCAGGTCCGTCACTCCAGACGATCAGTTCTTGCACTTCCGATGTGACAATTGATTCTATGATTGTCTGCCGATAATGAGACACTGATTGTTTTGAGTGATCCAGATCGTCACTGACCATCACACGGCAGCTAGGGCAGTCGTTGAACTTGAATACGCAGACAACAAACAAAGACAACTGTTTCTGCTTCCAGTGGGCGCTCTGAATGCTTGGAATGCCTCACTCACTTCCATTGCTGACATAATCGTGTCGTGGCAAGCAATAGTCTCGCCAGAGAAGCCTTTCTGCCATCTCTTGACTGTAACAGTCAAATTCACATCCTGGTCGATCGCGTTCTCCGATATTCGTTGACCATTGGCACACTCGTCGCATGTGTTCTTCAGGCAATCTGGCTTAGCATCAGGACACAGTGCATTGTCAACAATCCAATTAGAATGATAAGACGGTAATGTCGTCAATCCCGCAGATGAGGCTGCATTTAGCAAGCATATAAAGTTTTCATGAAGCACACAGCAGCAAGCGTTGTGTGGAGTCTTGCCAATAGGGATGACGTGTTTGGGACGGACATTATAGAAGAGAGACTTGCCAACTAATTAGCCGTGTTTTTCTACGAACATTCGATGACACTCTCCAACTGTGTAGATCAACGAACGCTTTTGAACCTTCATCTTCTCGCCTTTTTCGCGCACAGCAACATAGTCTTTGGTTCCTGGACAGACACGAGATATTTCATCCTGATCGTAGAAATCAGCAATAGTGTCTTTGTGGCTTTCTGATAAAGATGTTCTCTTCCCTTTAATGAACGACGAGCTGCTGGAGACTTGGTATTCTTCAGCAATTGCTTGTGCTATGACTTTTCTGTGACGTGGGGAACGTGGCATTGCATTGATCACTCGCTGTTTTGCCTTCGATTCGGCCGCTTTTGTTTTGAAAATCGTGTTGGAATCATTCAACTTCCTCTTCTCTCGGAGATTTTTCATCCTTACTTTAGCCTTCTCACGATCACGTTCGAGTTCTTCTTGGGTAATATTTGAACGTCTGACTCTCATCCGGTCAACTTCTCGGGAAAGATATGATGAATTTGTGGAACGATACTTCTTCTCGATTTCAGCTCGAGTCTTGCCCATTTTTCGGTCATGAATCACATTGAAATATATCTTCCATTGTTTTATATGTCACAGTCAAAAATATTCATGGGACGCCCACGACTACAAAAAATATCGCAACTTATACCCATGTTCATGGGAAAATCCTGGATACTTAAATTAGCCTATTTCTTTTACCCAATACATACATTTCCTCCCATTCCGTTAATCAGTCATGTCATGGGAAGCCCAAGGCTACTAAAAAAAGCACTTACATTATGGTTGATGTGTGTTTCTCCACCTAAGACGTACATCTGTCTCCATATCGATTAAAACAGTCTTGAAATATCATGGGAATCCCTGGACTGCTAAAAATAGAATTACTCGTGAGGCAAGAGAATTTCTTGGAAACTTTGAGAATAGCTTACAAACAACTAGGACATTGAAGTGCGTCAAAATTGTACCTAGCCATGAGTCGTTTCTTTGTAAATTTGTACCAGTATGACTAACTTTCGTGAATGAACTTGTATGCCAAAAAAAAAACTACGAATGCCAATAGATATTCGATGCCCGACACGAAGCAAATGTTCCGAAATGATTTATTAACTTTATCTTTATACAAATGAATGCATGGAGCGCGTTTGTGGCTGATTTCTTTTTCGAATATGTTTTCTGATGAAGTTGGACAAAACTAGTCTATTCAATCAGAGCAAATTTCGTGATGAAGAATCCAGAGCTTTGGAGGTTATTAACGTTTACATTTTTTTCGAAAAAGTCGTGTCGTCCTATGTTCGTTCGTGACCACTCAAACTACTGTATTTTAAAGCATCAAATACACATTTTTTCATCGGTTTGGCTAGTGTTTCATAAACAGTGAATATTGCAGCCAATTCAAATAAAGTATGATTATCACCGGTTCAATAGGCTAGAAATGACAATCAGAAATGTAAAAATAAATCCTGCAAAGTTCGTTCGTAACTGTGTTGAATTACCCGTTTACATTTCATACGCACGAACTATACGCAGACCACCCAGACATTCGCTTTTTCGAAAATATGCCTGAATTTTCGCTTTTATCGAGTGGCATTCGTTTTTTCGCTTTCTTGGTAGAGCAGGAAAAAAGTGTTTCGTAGTACAGGCATTTTTTACATGTTGACAAAGCAACATGACTTTTTGTCATGTTGCCTTTTACTTTATTCATGCTATCATCCATGTGTTGACAATTGAATGCATATCTTGACGATTGCATAATTTTATGTAATATAACTATATTATATAGGTATTGGAAAATGTGCCCTTATTAGCCAAAAAAGTCATGTAACAATTCTTGAAGGTAAAGCCTTGTAGTGCGTTCCGGTAAATGCACAATTTTTACAGTAACTTTGAGGCCATGGTGCTATAGCTTTTACACGATTCTGAATTTATGCATGCTGAAAGTACATGCGGTTTACATGCTACAAATAAATGTCATCGAATTTGTCAGTCAAGGAATTCGAGACATCAATCCATGCTGGCTTGCCATAGACAAACGGGAGGCCTACTATCGAATTTTCTTAGAAGATTGCAGTTGGATTAGTGAAACAAGCGGTTCAGTTTATGCGAATGAGTGAGGTGCATTGCATAATGTTGATAAATAGGCCTAAGAAATTGAGATGATGATATACACAACGGAATATTTTCTGCCCTGTACTTTTATTGCACTGCCACTTTTACTGTAATTTTCGTGAAGTACGTGTAACTAGTCAAAAAGTTGATGTGTATAATAATCATTTTGTATCTACTGATAATTTTGTACATTAATATGAAGCTGAGATGATCGGATATGTGTAGCCTATTGTCGTATAACCACCTGAAACTTTCTGAGTTTTAGATTGAGGAATAGATGTACCAGTAGGCCTAACGCACTATTTTGCAACTAATTTGACTACCGTTTGCATTACTGCAGTCATACTGATTACGTCATGCTTCACCCGCTGTATAAATGTATTTTCATAGCGTCTGTGTGATGAGCTATGAAGTATCCACTTAACTCGTGTGCTTCAACAACTCGTGACTTCTGGCAAATGCGCCAGTAAATATAAATGCCCACATAAAATTCAACGAAAGAAAGTGGTGTCAACGATCCAAGACAATGAGAACCTTGCATCACAAAGCTTGGACTTGGTTTTAGACAAATTGTCTGGGCTATTTGTCATGTTTTGAATCGAATTGGAAAGAACCAATATTGAGAGGCATTGGTTTTATTTTCGTTTTCGTTCTTTATTACAAAATAATGAAGACAAAAATAAAGTCAATGTTTTTCAATATTGGCTGTCTCCAATTCAATTCCAAGCATAGACGTGGTTGTAGATTTTAGTAGACGTGCATGGAGCATGATCTTGATAATTGGCCGTTGAAGTAGGCTGCATAGTGATAGTTTTTTCTGGAATATTTTCAAAGATTTAGCCAACATAATAATTTATCATCGGCTTTCATCAATTTAGATTTATAATATTGATGTATATTTACACTGTAAAGTTTTGATTGAAAAAGTAATAATATATAAAGAATAACACCAAGGTATTCATGATGACCCGATATATTTCGCCGGTTCTAGACGTGGGACACACCGGAATGAATGCTGACAGAAGCGTAGTGAACATCGTTATAGGTTAACACGTGACAAGAAGTAAAAATGAATTCTAAGGTAGAAAATAATGTCAATGCGGATAATACTGATAGACAGAGTGCAGAGTAATACATATAAAAGCACAAAAAGGGAGAAAGAAGCTAAAGAAAACACCAGAGAAGTCACCAAGGCAGCAGTAAGCTAATGACAGTTTCTTTTTGAATGCACAAGTCAGGTTGTTTTACACTGATAAAAAGTGCTTCCAAGACACACAAATGCAGTCTTCCGCGACATCTCCTCAACACAGTAAAGCATGACTTGGCTGGCTTTGATGGGGTACATTGCTGTAAATGACGAGTCATGGCGCTTGCAGCTTTGGAACGTCGGTCCTCGTTCAGCAACCACCGTGGCACATGCTCAGAAATCAGAGACTATCTCAAAGGATTCAAAGGAGGCTCACTTACAGTCAAAAGCTTGACGGAAAGGGTCTGTAAAGAACCCACTCGAATGTAAGTCACTGATAGCATAATTTTCTCTCATTGGCAGCCGTCTATTGTCGGAAAAATTCCATTTTTGAAATATTTATCATCTAATCACTATGGGGCTGCATAGTTGAGCATCATCAAATTCATTGATTGTAAATATACAAGTTGACACTTTTACATCTAAATTAACGTTTGCAATAATGCCCATCTAATAAAATATCAATTTTGCTCCAATAATACAGCTTAATTATGAGCATTATCTTCCTTTACAAAAATGCATCCTATTAAGCAATATTATTAGCATGATATTAGACTTGCGAGTTCTAAAAAAACTACAATGATTTTCAGATGAAACCTTTAGTGTACATTCTATCACTGTATAAAATAATTGCCATTGATGTAGAACCTGAATAAGGATCCTTAATTCGTCATATGATACATTTCGCATGACTTTCGTTAACAGACACCTATCGAATGAATACTTGAAAATATCAATATGCCTTGGAATATTCATATGAAAGAGATGTTCAAAGTTTCAGGCTAATTTAGCAGTTGGAAGCATGACAGATAAAGAAATTTTCTTAACCACAAATTATAAAATCATCTTCATTGCTGAAGTTTCTAGCAGTATTTTTTTGATTTTTTTCAACAATCCTGTTAAACATCTTGGAATCTACATTATTTGTCTAAAATCGAAACAATCTGAATTGATTGCTGGTTATATGTCTGATCATTAATAGAATACAAAAGCTAGCTTTATGTATAAATATTGTCCGGTGTATTTGCGAATCGTTTAGCAAGATGAAGTAAAATGCCTCCTAAGTGGTACTCCGACAAGTTATCATTTTTGTACAAGAAATATTTGCAATCTACACAGGTTCGTGGTAGTGCATGGGTTGATGACATATGATGTCTTTGCAACACTTCTACATTGCTTGATATAAAAATTTTCGGTTCGCTTTTTTTCGCTTTCTTTTAAATTCGAATCGGCTGGGTGGTCTGTATACGTTTAAGTTATCTACTAATTGTATGGATGAAAATTGTCGAAGCTTGATGTTGGTGTTGCCTGCTCGTGAACGGAACCTTGATTACAATCTTATGACAGGTGAGTTTGTATATTGTAAGTACCGGTACTTCTATATGTACAATTTATCCGTTAAGCCAGTGATAGGTCTTCTCACTGCCCTCCAATGTTTCGTCGAAAAATCTCTAAGTTGTATATCGAATCAACTCACTGATTCGATTTTGAACTTCAGGTGGCAGTTGGAGTCGATCAGCGCATTACAGAAAAAACCTCGAGCAAATGAAATCCGGATAAGGAATGGATAAGGAATGGACTCCTAATTGTATCCAATGCAGTGAATTATTAAATCCATCCGATTCATTTCTTTGTTGGTGAAGAATTTGTGATAGAGAAAATGTAAAATGGGTTTTACAGACGGATATAAATGATTAAGCGGACACAATGACTTCGGCAATTGCAGTAAGTCATGAAAAGTCGCAATGACACAAATGATAGGCCTATAAGCAAGTAGACTTCTTCTCGGATCTACGAAGATTTCTCCTTCTTGAAGAAGGCCTGTAATCTGATGCTGTGTTTGCGCTGGATATTGAGTTTCAAGATAAATCTGAGAATGAGAATTTCTGCTCGAAATAATTTGTTCGTTGATATTTTCCTGTAACTGGCTACTTTAGTTGTCGTTGGATCTTCAATATAGTTCAGAGTTGTCCAAAGTGTAGCCCGTTGGGCGCATGCGGCCCACGTCCTTTTGAAATTTTCAGAAATCGTTTCATTTTTCACATCTGTAGAGTTGCGCTGAAAATTGATTGTTTTTTTCTAAATTATATATTTCAAGTTTAAATTGCAAATTAAGATATCACAATGATGATTTCGTTTTCCATGACGATAGTATCAGCAGTTGTTGAAGCCTTGATTTAAGACTCCGTCAAGCGATTCCAAGACTTCCAGCAGATTGAGAAAATTTTCAATGTCTTCAATGCTCCGCTAGCGATAGCTATATCAGAAGCAGATGAAGCTTTGCAACTTGAATTGTGTGGCTTATAAATCAATCAGTTTTGCCTATGCAAGGCTACTCTGCCAATCATTCGATTTTAGCCTCTTCTTTTTGAAGATCACCACCCCAATTAAAGATCCGCTTTGGATTACGCTTTCACTCACTGTTTGGAAGTATTTGTCCTTATGAGTCAAACAATTTCCACAATAAAGTCTATCAAATCTAGAGCGCCTTAGCCTCAGTTGACGCGAAGAAACTGACCTACAGAGTGCAGTAACTACTACTACTAACTAGGAATTTACTTGTTTTACTTGCGTCTAATAGGCGTAGATAGTGAAAAAGTTGAATAATGTGAACTGCAGTCCGCGGCCTTATTTCCCTGCCAAATGCTGCCCGCGCCCGTATAAAGTTTGGACAATCCTGATAGAGGTTCAAGTTGCTTTCAAGCAACGACCGCAATCGGTAATGAATGCTCCATATCGACCACAAACACATATTTTACTGTGCCGACTTGCGCATTATGGCATTTTCAGTGAAATTGCTCTAAATATTCTTGAGGAATTCTGAATGGAGTTCCCTTGTCGCGTGTTATAAATTTAGAAGACCTAAAAGGCGCATCGAGTAATCTTGCTAGTGGCCACATTTTCTGATGCGTCGCAAGTCACAGTGAGTTATAGTTATCATTCATTCATGATATTCTCTTAGAATTTGACTCAATTTTAATTTAATTTGACCTCTTATCATTTGAACTTTATTGCTGACGTAAGAGGGAGATTGCCCCTTGATTCATGAATGCGAGCCTAACGACGCCCTCCTGGTTAGCAGTTGAGTTCCCGATTTCATCAGTTAGCCGCTTTTACTTTCTTCATGAATGGAAACTACGAATGAATGGTGTATGTATTGCTGTTGAGGATACTATTCCATCTTCATTTTGTTGCTTGAGATTCAGACGTGAGTAACAAATTTCTTTATGTAAATAGCAAAAACAAATTCTAAGCCATTGATTTGGAAACTCGTGCAGGTGCCAACAAACGGAAAATTTGCCGTTGACTATAACTTAATACTTGTAATCGTAAATACTTAGTCAAGAAAGAGAACGTGGAAAGTCTAGGCAATTAGTTGGAAAAAAATATTATGCGGTAACTACGGAACTGATAACCACTCACATTTTTTTGAATATCACATTTTTTGCAGTAAATCTAACGCAAATTGTATTTCAATATTATTGGGTTATCGAAGATTTGTTGTTCTCTTTGTTAACCTTTTGATGTATGAATTAAAAATACACGTTCGTTTACATACCGTAATCGTCTTGTCATTATATATTTTATCAGCTTTTACATAACCAAAGACTGAATTAATTTGTGGTTTGGAATAGAAGACACTTGGAATCAGGAAGTATAAAAGAATAAAATAACCCTGAAATAACTCCCTGATTTGTCTTTCAATAGCCTCATTTTTATCAGCAAAATTGTTTGAGGTCATAACGTGGAAGAATAAGGTGATAATGCGTTTCGTAACCTGCTGAAACTTCATTCTTGTTGACTAACGCAAATATTTTCAATAGATGCGTCATTTCTTTCAGGTATTTCTATGTGTTTCCTAGGAAATTGCGAGGTGAATCTCTGAAGTTGGAATGGAGAAAGATTGTGAGTTTGATTAATTCGTGGAGATATTTTTGTGTTTTGAAGTTAGAAATATCTACTGAATTTTGAATATGCCTTCTTGAGGTTGAAAGCAATGACAACATAGAAGCTATTCTATATTGAATTCTGATTACTCATTTTGCTAACGCGTAGCAATGTTATGATGCGATGCGCATCAATATTTTCAATGTCCCATCCAGGGATCGCAATTTTCCGTTTTTTTACGAAATTAGTCTAATGTGAATATTTCAAATTTATGCATTCAAACCCCGGTTTTTCCCGATTTTCCGCTTTCTTGGGTGAATTGCGATCCCTGGTCCCATCTGATGTTTATCCATGATAATCTCAATGCAAGTACCTATATAGTGGATGTCTTATTTCTTTCAGTTCTTATGAGTTCTGCGACTTTGATCTCTGAAGGAAGAGAGACATGGAAAAGCTAACGTGAGTTCTGGTAATTTTTTCATTTTCAGATTGTTCATTGCCTCAAATTCGTAAGTTTTGAGTCCTGTTGCGCAACTAGCCACTGGATTTAAAATTACGTTGTTTGAGGTAGGGTCGGCATATCTTTCAAATATATTTGTTAATTGATGTATTCGTTTCAGTCGTTTTGTACCGATGGTCAGTGGATTCCTGTGTCATACTGATTACAATATTAACAGTATGATCTGGGAGTTAGTTGATTATTGGAGTGTACGGCATGTATAGCAGGAAAAAATCTCAAGTGAGTGAAATTTGTGGTCATTTGTAGTATTATTCGGTTTGATTCCGGTTTAGTATCATCCTAAGTACAGCAGTTATGTATAATGTCGAAATCTTATCCGTGTAATTTACACAAAAAACCCGTTAAGTCAAACTGTTAATCCTTCATTAATCCTGATGAAATCCTTCACATCTGTTTAGTCTGCTGCGATGTTCTTCTATCCGTTGCTGGATCGCGAGGATTTTTGTATAGGGGCAAAAGGCGGAGCTCTGTCTGATGTCCGCTTACTCGGTGGGAACTGTCATTGGTTTTATTGGAAAGATTCCTTAAAATGGTTTGTTAAAACATTTGTTAAGATGTTTGTCATTGGTTTGTTCAAAGTCTTTCCTTATTTGAACGCATCTTTCTACGGCCTTTGACATGCCAAAGTTTTCTATTGAGCTAATGCGTCTTGCGGTGTCTTCGTTTCCAAAAAGGAAATGCTGTTTAGTTTTCGCGAGTTTGTAGGCTTGTTAAACTAGATACGAGCTTACTGTTTATGACTGGATTGTAAACGGCAGATGCTTGATCGTATGCATTATCTCATGCCCGTTATCTTCTTCAGTTATAAAAGGCACATTTAGCTTAATCCTAGTAAATGGGGGGGGGAAATGGGATACTACGTGGAGATACTACAGCAACCGCTGCTGATAAAGACAGATTATCATGAAAGAGGCGTCAAATATTTGAAGCTGTTAAATCTGTGAAGAGGAAACATTAGGCATAAGACGAGTGAAGAATCTCATTGCATGAACGGGATAAAAATTGAGTATGACAGGAAGCCATTAAAAAAGGCGATTTGATCTGAGTTAGGCAAGCAAATGAATTGTTGGACAATGCTCAAAGTAAAGTGAAGTTCGGCACACAGAAGCATTCGAGTTATGAGTGAATAAAGAAAGCGTGTCACACATCGTTAAAAGTGGCTAAAAAGCTGAAGACTTCCAAAGAACTTGATATTTTGTTGCATCACCCTGCCACCCATGCTTCACCTAGATTTCTCGCATGCTCAACTTTAGTATAACATGAGTTGTCATCTTATTTTCGTTGTAGATGATGACATGACGGACAGTGATCAAGAGAATAAATTTTCTGACTACTACAGTTCACAGGTAAGTGGAAAGTGCTGAATGTCGAAAAAAATTGCTAATGCTCAAATCATGTATTACAGCCTTTGTATATCCCTACTATACGCAAAAACGAAAAAATGAAAAAAATCGGCGGTCTATGTACAGAGAAAATACAAAAAAACAAGAATTAACCCAACTAGTTACGGTTTTGTATAGCAAACAAGTAATAGACCAGGCGTGACTCATGGAGGAAAACGAAAAATGAGTAAAATTTAGAATTCCCAAATGCAAAACACTGCCATAATTTTTGTCAAAGCTATAAAGCACCATGGAACACATTGAAGCAGTGGTTGTGAAGTCCAATGTTGCACTTCTGACAGCCCCTACGATTGTTTTTTCCGCACAAAGCATTTGAGTAGTCATTTTTCCGTCGTATCTTGCATCCGGGAACCTTCAAACTTCTCTGTTGAGGGATAATGGCCTTGGTAAGATCTTTCTCTTGTGAGACATCAACAAGGTTTTTACGATTTGCTGGCGGAGACCTCGCGCTCATATGTTGAGGCCTTTTTATATAAAATCCACGAATTTTGACCACCACCATTTTTTGGACCTCATACTGATTCTGTAGTAAGAAATATTCTGATCAGATACTCCGCCCATGCTTTCATTATATGTTTACATCGATAAACTTCTTTCTTCTCTGGACCATCGACGTGCTTTACATACAGGCTCGATGGTGTCACATTAGCCAAAGTGACGATATTGTTATCATGCCATTCTAAAACCAATAGGCCGGTTCCGTCTTTCTTCAGCTTTTTTGGGTCAATGAGTGGACAATTCTCAATTCGATTTGAACGAATAGTTCCACAGGCTTCAATTCCTCTTCGACTGAGTTCTTCAATCAATGGGAGACTTGTGAAGAAATTATCAAATGTAAGGTGAAATGAGGGCCAGGATCAAACGAATCACGTAACCGTTACTATTGCAAGTGTCCATAGCTTGAATCCATTATCGGCTTTCCACGAATAAATTGCTTTGATGGATGCCTTCCATACATTGTTTCATCGATACAGATATTCCTTTGCAAAGGCATGAATTTTGGCATCTTTCATTGATCAGAATAGAACTCTCTAATTTTTGCTGCATAAAACTGAAAATGTCGTAGACTACTTTTTCTGCTGATGGCGTCCGCAACAGCTGCATTTTGACACATGCGCCTTCGAGGAAGTGGAACGTAACCAGAAAGAAGGAGAATCGCAAGAAATATGTAGCAGTCATCTTCATCCATTGACCACGAATGGTTTCCTTTGTCTTGTCTTGCATATAAATTGCTCTGTGTAACAATATGCATTATCACCTCCTCATCGAAGAAAAGCTTGAATAATTCTGTAGGGCTGGGATCACTTTGAAGAACCTCACTCTGCTTCTCGATCCAAGGTCGGTGAGTGTTGACATTTCGGGGCAGATCTTTCTTCCTCCATTTTCGATCATCTCTTTCAGTCTTTTTGTAGAATGTTTTCTTCGGTTGCTTCTGTTGTACATCGGACTCATCTGGGAAATTATCTCTCATACCATTCGGACGATGCAGCACTTAGGTATCGAAAGTGTTTCGCTCGGTATCGATATGTTCGTCGCCAGTATCGCCATCAGAATTTTGATCATCTGGAGGGGTCAAATGTTCAGCGTCAAGGATCCTCTTCCAACGTCAACATTACTTCGTGAGCCGAGAGTTTCGACAATGACAGACTGCCAATCTGCACTCATCAAAAGCAGTGAAACGGTAGCACATTGGTAAAGCTGCTGTCGGGTGCTGGGTTCAAAATCCCGCACAACTGAACTTTTCCAAATGCGAAAATTAATCTACTTTCAACGTTTTATTATCAATCAATCGCATTTCATTCAGTTTGTTTGTTCCATTTCCAGCTCTTCTATATTTTATCATGAACTTGACCTTTACATGTCTATTTCTCAGAAATAATAACTAAATTAATTAGATATTTCATTTTCTTTCTACAGGTTTAACAATGTAAAATGCTACGAATTTGGGTGATACAATAGTCTAATAGATTGAAATAACTTTTCCCCTCGATTTTCCTATATCACTAACAAACCGCACCCCTCAAGGGTGCACGACATCAAATGTACCTGTAGCGGTTATCTATTTCGACTTTGAGCTACCATGAATTTTTATATATTGATGACATTGTCCCTCATCAATGTGCAAGGAAATGTTCAATTTAATTTTAACACAATGACATTTTGACTCACTTATTCCTCTTCGTGGAATTTCGCTCCATTCTGACAAAACGTGCCGTGTTCTACGTGATATTATGAAAACGAAACTAACATCAAAAAATATTCAGATGCCCAGAAATTGTCTATGAAGTATTCATGATATACTAGTGGGAAATTCAAACAAAATGATTTTTTTCTTTATTGGTACTAGACTTTTATATCACCGCACCCTTGAAGGGTGCGGTGGGACTTAATGGGTTAAAGATCAAAAAAATCAAAAAAATACGAAAAAATTATTTCTAGTCGCCAGACAAATTGCTAATGTTAAATGCCTATATCAGACTAATTGTAGGGTTGTTTTATACACATGAACATAAATATTGCAAAAATCGTTGGAGTAAATATTGAGAAAAATGTATAAAGGAAAGCAAAAAAGCAAAAATAATTTTTTATGCCTGCCGAACAATTGCTAATGCTTAATATCTGTATTGGAGCTATTGTAAAGTTGTTCTATACTAAAAAACGTAAAGCTAGACAAATTGGCGGTGTAAATATTGAGAAGTTGATAAAATACAATTAAGAAAAATACAGTGATTTTGAAATAAGTTCTTGCTTTCCTTGTTACTTATAAATCAATAAATTAAATTTTGTGTTATGATTTTATTTATTCGGGTATTCTTTATTTATTTAACTACACACCCGTATATGATTCAATGAATACTCAATTATATGCCCAGCGTTCACTTCCGGAATATCTAATATACAAGTAAAAATGCCAATGTATACGAAATTGAAGGATGTTTATGTATTAGAAGTTTACCTTCCTGACAAGAACTAAATGATAGCTACACATAATTCAAAATGCCAGCTTGTTGATTTTACTCAGTCTGTAGGCTAGCTTAAAATAGAAGCAATATATATATCAGAGCACACTCAAATATGTTTGCTTGCATAGTCTCTTACAGCACTGAGAAGTTGCTGGTCGTATCGGTCATTACTTGGAGCTACTTTATATCGTGATCAGGTCTTCAAAAAAATTACTGTGAATGGACTCAGAGGTCTGTTCCGACCATACTCCTAAACCATTCGGGATGTGGCGCTCGCAAAATTGGGGAACATGGTGGAATATTGTATGGATTTTAGAAGTTATGCGAAGGTTTAAAACTTCGAATTTCGAATGAAAATCGTTGATGTGTTCGACGTAGTCCTCAGAAAGTGATGCTCCAAAGCATGTATCTCCGACATTTCGAAATGATAGGAAAGCATCAAAGAATTCAGTTCGCGGACAGTTTAAGTCATTCAAAAGTTGGATATTTTTCAGGAGAGCTTTACACGAGTTTCCATTGAAGACTCCGCCATGGTAAGGTAATTGATTCACTTTGTATCGATTTGCCCACTCATCAGCCTCTGGCCATACCTCTTTCAGGCCTTTGAACATATGTGTGATCGCTCCAATCATCAAATGAAGCTCTGGTGGCGCAATGACGTCAAGAATCAATTTATCATCTTCACCTTTAATCATACATCCATGAATAACATTCCCAAAATTTTTGGCTTTAGTAGTTGAGCTGCCAGAATTTCTCTATTGCCAATGAAGATCACGCAGGTTTTTAAGTGTTCGCAGTGAACCACAATTTCCGGCTAGTATGTCAGCTGTAGAGGCATCACACCATGTACATGGGTGGTTACTACCATGTCCCATTATGCCAATAATAATGTTTGCTAACTTTAGATCTGCCGCAATAGTGTTTTCAATTGAAATATCATTTAGGCCTAACTTGACCCAACACAAGATGATATTGTAGAAAATTTTCGGGCATGTCTGGCACCAGACCAATGACAAAGGACTTTTTCACCCCTGTATCTTTACTTTTGTTTGCTATTCCATCTTTATAAGAGAATCGCTGTTGCCTCTCAGAAGGCTCATTTTCATCGTTTTCATTGCAATTATGGAGAGTAATACTGACCTTCATGAACCCTCCACCACCATCCAGTCCAATTTTTGCAAATTGGTAGGACTTACGTCGATGTTGTTGAATTCAATTAATGAATCCATTTAGATCACTGCAGAATACAAATGGACGATTAACGAATTCATTCTGTTCAACTGAAGTTTTTGAAAGAAATCGATTTGATTCAACCGAAAAAAATCCGTCTAGACGATGATTAAGACTTTTCAGCTCATTTCTCAAGTTTGGTTCAATACATTTATGATCAGATGATGCGATCCGTATATGTCCAGCCAGTTTGATTGTTTGCTGATTTGAGAGATCTAAATTAGATTGAATTTCTGATATCATGGAGCTCGATATACTTTTTCTAACCTTTGGGACAGGCGGTGATCCAATGGTAATAGTTAAAGGCTTGCCAGTCGTAGATGCAAAGTTTAGAGCGGTAACTTCCGATGGATTATCAGATGATTGACGTTTTTCACGAATCAATGATGATGTCAATTTTTCCTTTGAAGTTGGCGATACATTTGCAAGCTGTCGTAAATTATCAATTCTTGTTGTTTTATTGCATGCATACGAAGAACCTCTTCCATAAGTAGAAAGACATAAATTACACAATGTGATGGGTCTTTGTTTGACCGTAGAAGACGACGAAGAACAAGGCTCATTGGAAAACGAAGAGGGACGTCCAGCTAGCCGTCGGTGAGGTATAGGTTTTTTGGATATCGAATCACTGATATTTTTAGGAACAGAAGTAGCTACAGCACATATCTTGCAGCCACAGGTAGAACCGGATGTTGCACTTCGAGTGCCAGGAATTTCGAGTTTAGAAAAGTCGATTAAATTCACAGTACGATTGAAAATGCCTCGACCATACTTACTAATACCTTTGGAGCAATTGCTGCATAACACGGTTGGAAACCTTTCGTCGTTTCGTTGAAATCCATCGATAAAATACTTTTGCAAAATGTCCCAAGATCGTGACGTAATATTAAACATGTTCTTTGTTTTACCAATGCAAAGTAAACAAACTCGTCCACAGTTCTTCAGATGAAATTCCGACATGATGCCGACAACGACAGTGTAAACTGAGAGCGAAGTTAGGTGTGCAGTCTACATGCATTAAGGTAAAGTTATTTTATACACAGGCATTCCCACAGCTTTTCTTGATGCTATAAATAGATCTCCGGGAAGCCTTGCGTTGTATAGAACGTTAAACCATGAGCTCCTAGATATCTATTCATCTGCCCGATATCTTTCATCTACAACATAGAAATAAACTGTTTATCTGAAGTTCGCTAGAATGGAAATTGACTCAAGGTCGCGGCACATCCGAGGGAACTAAGTTGGGGCATGAAGAACCAATTAAAAGCTTCGATTTACTCATGGGACTGATTCTAACCCAATGATACAGACGTTGGCAGGTGCATCTAAGTGAAAATGCGTGCGATCTATGTGCCGTTATTGTGCATTGCATGAAGCTTAATTTCCCTTCTAGAGGTTTTATTGTTGTCAATTTCTATGATCTACAAACTATATTAGATAGAGTCCACGTCGTGTGCGTGCTTCGATTTTAAAACTGAAAATTTTCACAGGCTTCAGATAGAAATCATAAGTTTATCTCATTATCAGACAAGACTTAACTACACGTTAATGCAATATGGAAACTTTTCTTCGTGAATTATTGTTTGTAATAACACCCTTTTTATTCAATTTCGTTGAATAAAATGACAATTTACCTAAGTTTAAGTATCTTTGTATGCAATATTGCATACATATTTGCAATATATATCAGAATATGCATAGGCTAGAACGAAAAGCTAGACAAGCAAGAACTTATTTCAAAATCACTGTATTTTTCTTAATTGTATTTTATCAACTTCTCAATATTTACACCGCCAATTTGTCTAGCTTTACGTTTTTTAGTATAGAACAACTTTACAATAGCTCCAATACAGATATTAAGCATTAGCAATTGTTCGGCAGGCATAAAAAATTATTTTTTGCTTTTTTGCTTTCCTTTATACATTTTTCTCAATATTTACTCCAACGATTTTTGCAATATTTATGTTCATGTGTATAAAACAACCCTACAATTAGTCTGATATAGGCATTTAACATTAGCAATTTGTCTGGCGACTAGAAATAATTTTTTCGTATTTTTTTGATTTTTTTGATCTTTAATTCTTGTTTTTTTGTATTTTCTCTGTACATAGACCGCCGATTTTTTTCATTTTTTCGTTTTTGCGTATAGTAGGGATATACAAAGGCTGTAATACATGATTTGAGCATTAGCAATTCTTTTCGACATTCAGCACTTTCCACCTACCTGTGAGTTAAATTTGACATATCCGCGCATAAGTGTATAATCTTTGATATTAATGGGTTATCTTCCCCCCCCCCAGGTTTTCAAATTTGTCCAGCATCTGCAAAAATGTATCAATCGCCACCAAACTTCAGATACACGTAATTAAGCATATTTTCTACCCACATTTTCACACACAAATTTCACGCAGATCAGACAAGTACTTTTTGCATTAGAGACGATGACGTGAAGTTTAGCGATGTCAGCTGCTTGATTTGACTTCGTCTGTTCGACGCATTATTGCTACTCGTGTGTGCATTGTTCTCTCTCCCTTTTTGTCTCATCCACTGTTATTTGAAATCTTTCCACGACCACTACCTTGCCACACCTTTACAGGCCTGTGATTACTCTTCAAATTTGTTTATTACTCCTCAAATCCTCAAAATTCCTAAAATATAGCTTGATTATGAGAGACTCCTCAAATACGACACACTACAGACTAAATGTCGGATAATGTATTGTCTTTTGGCGAATAGCGATGATATGTAAACTTTCAAACAAGAAGCTAAGATAGAATCCTATAACATGTACCCTACATCCATGCTGCTAATCATGAATCACTCATGATTTATAACTTAATGATTTTTCTCTCTCACACTTGGTAGATTAAAAATAACGTAATCCCGCTGTGCTAGCTAGATCTGATATCTTGATTGGAAACAGACCTGTCCTTTTATCATCTGAATGGGCAGACTGTTAAATAGAGTCTTTTCAATATATAAGTGATAAACATAATTTTGAACAGAGCGACTTACTCACCAATTTATTCCACATGACGAGAAGAGAACCATTGCTTGTCCTTTTAGTAAGTATTTTTAAATTTCTAGACATTTTAGGATATAATAATTTTCTTTTAGCCATGTCATATTTAGCACATCAAAAATTAACCAGTCGTTAGCTTGTTTTTTTAATTTTGTTACCTTGAAGCACTTTGTTACGTTGAATACGTTGAATGTCGTTTTCATTTCTGCAAGCTACAGGGCTGCAGATGTTTCGGTTCGTCTGGACTTATTTTGCTAAGCAGAGAAGTTGTCCGAAGTTATTGGCTGTCGAACTCACTCATTAAATGCTTTCACGTATTTAATGAGTGAAACACTACGATCAACCTACAGAAATTGTATACTTGAACACTGCAATTTTTTACTGCTAACTTCATAATATTGCTTAGAATTCCAACAATAAAATGCACATTCAATTATTTTCATTAATTATCTTGACCTTTGTCACAACCTTCTTCATATGTTTCTGCGACTATATGGCTGCTAAATACATGCCTGTACCTCTTAAAGAACTTAAGGATATCGATCTTCCATATCCATTATATGATGATATATAGGTAGCCCAGCCCACTTGGATTTCAGTGCTCTTATCAACTGAAGCGTTTGTTTCACTCACTCTCTTCCATTTTATTTCCGCTGAACATGAACACATCCGACGGGGTAAAGCGGATAGTCCCTAAATTTAGTGTCTACATGCCTCCTGGTCACTAGCGTGCGGGGGTTGGAAGGGTATGAAGCTCTGCTATCTCATGAGTCTTTTTGCAGCTACATTTTCCAGGGTCTGCCGACCGACATTTATCCTGGATGAATTATTCACGTAAAGATCGTTTTCATAATTTACTGAACACAGGTTTGTGTGAAATTAGTGCACACATTGCTTATCGTTGTATATGAAATTAGATTAATTAAGACATTGAACCACATAGTACTGGGTTGGTAGATTTTCAACCTGGGTCTACCTCAAGATTTGGACGTCAATATCTCGGCGCAACTTCATGCGAATAGAGGTGATAATCTTTCACTCTTGTTTGCCTGTATGAGACCAACAACTCAACTGGCAAGCCTGTTCCCGACACTTGTTTTGTGTTGTATGAGAGAATTCATGTTCATTTGATTGTAGATCGGAGCGATATGATCAAACGCTAGCAAGTAAACAAAACCCAGCATAAAGTAAAATTTATGTAGCATAAAGTAAAATTAGTAAATTAGTGTGTAATGTGGCGTATTCTTCATGATAAATTACTGACTTTTTTAAGTCACAAGCATTCCGTCAACGATTTTAAGCTTTCTATACTTATGGGTTACTCTCCTCACAAATTTGTCTAAAGTTCGTAAAAATTAATCGTTGCAAAGCCCCAGATGCATGTGGTTGAGGATATATCCTATATTCAAAAATTACAGTATACAAATCTGACAAGCATTGAATTGGAGACGATAGCGTGAAGCACAGCGATATCAGCAGCTTGATCTGACATCCTCTGTTCGACACATTCTAAGCAGATAATACTTGAGGCAACAAATTGATTTCGTAACAACGCGAGAAATGATTATGACCAAGTCAGTATTCCTTTGCAAAATACACAACTTTAAAAAGTGGGGTGTGGTCAACCTTTGCGTTACCTTCTTCGTTGTGACTTTCATGATTTGAAGTTTGGCCCAAAATCCGTGCTAAAATTTGTAGTTTTTCTTGCAATTATCATATTAGGCTCCGTTTCCATTCCTCAAATTTTTCACAAAAAATCCTCAATTTTTTTCATAGGCTAATCACAGGCCTGCCTTTATTAAGTTGAAAATGCTAATGTAAGGGATATGGCTTGGTCATCATCACTTCAGGAGTTGTCGGGAAATGACTTTGTTAACTTCAAGTGCTTTCTGCGCAGACGATGAGGTCAGAAGAAATCAGATCAAGCTGCAGCAACGCTTCACTTCAAGTTATCGCCCCTAATGCAGAACTTGTCCAATTTGGACAAGTTTTGGTATGTCGATAGAACATATCCTCACTCACGTGCACTTAAAAGTTTTGCAACGATTGATTCATTTCTACGGATTTTACACAAATTTGAAAACGTAGGGGGGGGGGTAACCCATAAGTACACTGTAAATCGTATGCTACGAAACCTATATACCAAAGAGATATTGTATCAGCTTTCGTAGTTAAATATTTGCTTTAGTACATATTGTTGGAAATATATACGAAAATGTACGAAACTGTACCAAATGAAATAACTAGAGAAATAGCTTGTAGGAACTCAGTGTGGTCTATAATATAATCAACAGAATTAAATTAATCCGTCTACAATCTGTTTTAGGACTGCTGTTGCGTTACGTGAGCAGTGAGAGCGTATAGTTTATAATTCTACATCAATTGTTTGTATTGAAATAATTTCCCCGCAGATTTAAACTCAGTACCTCTTTCATTTTAATCGACATCTGAATCATGTAACAGAGCAGCGTGTGTAATTTCGCCACAAGTAGCAAATATTCTTATTATGAAGCATGTTAAAAAACACGGTGAATCGTCGATGGTAAGCAGTAAACTATGACTGACCTGTGCAATATTGGCAGAGCTCCTCTACGTAAGAATAGTAAATTTTTGATTATTTAGAGTTCTTGAATGATCAAGGCTGATAAGGGGAGATATATGCTATAATGGTCTATTCGTGAGCGTGTTAAAGTTCTGTCATGCATCAATGGCCACGTTCCTTAAGTCAGAATAATGTGTTTGATTTTGACAGTTGATCAGACAGGGAAATGTACTCCAAAATTTCTGAAACTTCTATTATACGAATGCACTTCCATAATATGAATTGTGTTGATAGACAATGCCGTGTGCTGCCAGAATATATGAAACATTTGTTGATGTGTTACAAATTTCCCGCTAAAATATGCTGATTTGAATATTTCCGATTTTGTGATTGTTTTTTCGAATGTAACTAAGTTTAACGCAAATAATTTTTTCAAAAAATGGATATGAATTGATGACATGCATGATTGGGCGTGCTTTATACCTGAATGGTTTTATTTAAAAGATAGTGAACATACCAACCATTTAAAGAAAGATAATTTTTTTAAATTCTTTTATTTGGTTCCCTTAATTGACTTTAAAATGATGATATTCTAGATCAAATAATTATTTTTTACTACATGATCAGATAAAAATTGGCGCAATTTTTAAATATTCGTCATTTCAATTGTTTCGTTATAGATTCACATACGCCCTAATCCGCTTGAAAAATTATACAAGAAGGAAAAGTTTCAATTTTATCGAAAAATTCAAAGGATTATTTAGAGGATTGAACGTTTATTTCCTTCTGTATTTAACCCTGTATTTGGCACATTATGTTAGAGTGATCATAAAAATTATTTTTTGACTTTAACTTGTTAAACATTGTCTATTTGAAGATAAAGTACCATTTGTTTTGCAATATCTGTTTTCTGATAGATTTTATAATTTGTTGCATATATGCAACATTGCCAAATAGAGGTACAAAAACGAAGATTTGTCTTATTTTGATAAACTGCTTTTAGATGTCATCTTTTGATAATTTATAGCATTATTGAATGCAAAACGTCCTAATTTCTGAAGAAATATTGATTATTTGCGTTACCAGTTGTTGATACGTATATATATATATAGGCCTATATTTGGCCCTAATAAACTGTTAACTAAAAATCCAAATTATGCCCAATCAAAAAGTTGTGATTCATACTAGCATCATTTATTATCAAAAACGTCAGTTTGGATTTCTGGGAAGATTTAGCAGTGAAAGTCCTTGAAACAGTTCCTGTCTTTGTTCAAACATAGGCATATACCACATTTGGAACAGTAAATGTAGCTGTAACCGGACACGCATTGGCGGCAACGGTTTCTTTTGTCTCTCACTTCCGGCCAATGACTACGTTGATCCCGCCGTACTTCCGGAATAGGTTTAGCAATTGCTGGTTTCTTGCCACAAATAGGAGGTGGAGACAAGCTTCGTTTGATAGGGCGACCAACAGGACGATGGAAATCCACATCTTTCAAGCACAGCGATTGGGCCACCTGGAGAATAAACTTTCTAAGGCCGAACATTTCCTTCTTTGGCAGCTGCCTTTGGTCACAGTGACGGCGATATAATAGCCACCCATTTATCTTCGCTATATCGACGCAATGGAATATTAGCTTCAAATACCATCTTTTCTTAGGATTCATTTTCGTACGATACAAGGAAATCAGCATATCAGCTAGATCAACCCCTCCCATTGAGGAGTTATAATCAACTATCATGTCAGGACATGTGACGTCAACAAAGGCCTTGGTTTTCCCATCCCAACGACGAACGGTTTGTTTTGCATCGATTCCAGAGAAAGTTGAGCCGACCACAACACATTTGTTGTCATACCATTTCATGAGATGAATTCCACTGTTGAGATCCGTCTTGTAATCAAACGTACCTCTCCCTTGAGCTTTCAACTCTTTTTCTGAAGACAAAGGACAGCTCGCAATTCGATTTGTCCTGAAGGTCGCGGTTGCCAGTATTCCTTCTTCCTTCAGCCGACTCATGAGACCTAACGTGGAGAACCAATTATCAAATAGTATTCGATATCCTTTGTGTCTTGGAACTTCTTTCAACAATTTCATCACGATATCTTCTACTCCGCATTTATCCGTTCCAACACTATTCTTTCCAACATAGAGGAAGAAGTCGTAGATCATCCCTGATTTTCCGGCGCGGACGAAATTCTTGAATCCCCACTTGTGTATTTTCTTTGGCAGATGCTGCAGAATTCCACTTCTCTTCGTCTTAGCAGGAATCATTTGTTCATCTAGAGATTGACATTGCTCCTGTTCCTGGTTAATACAACTCTGACGCACAGCTTGAATAATTGGTTCGACTTTGAATAATTTACCTGAATTTTCATTCTTGGTGGTATTATCGACAACATGCAAATATCGACGAAGAGTTTGATACCGTTTTAGGGCCATGACATCAGCGATGGGACCATACCTAGTTTCGGAAGACCAATACATAGTATAACAAGGTTGGATTATGATTGACATGAGCATATTGATGCCGATGAATTGCTGCATCTCCTTGAAATTTGTTGCTATGCTCTTCCCGGCTTCCTGCATGCTGTACAAGTTTGTCTGCTCAACTAGCATAGTGATTATAGAATCCGGCCAGAAAATCTTGAAATACTCTGCAGGTGATGGACTTTCTTCTGGAGGAGAAGAGAAGGAATTTCCTTGGAATTCGATATTTCCCGGCACTGGTTCTCGTTTGCGCCATTTGAAAATCGGTCGCCCTCTTTCTTCATCTTCACTTTCATCATGAATGTCGTCCATACCATCGTTCCTGAAAAGAAAGGCATATTTTTGAGTTCATATCACATAACGAAGTTCAATTTTGATTTAAAACATCATATTCATATACAGGTTGGATCAAATAGGAGTGAATTATAATGTATTCATAAGAATAGGCCTACAGACAGGGCTATGCCTAGCCAGTCGAAACATTGTGCTGATAATCTATACAATGCAGAAAATAAGAAAAAATGTCTTTTACTATCATTTTGTAAAAATTAAGTGTCAGAAATTATTTCGAGAACTAAATATGAACATGTAGGCTACAATGTACATACATGCAGTCGAGTAATAGTCCTCAATATATCAGAAAAATCTCATTTAAAATTGCAAAGTAACAACCGGATTGATTTCAAAGAATATTATAATAATATGACTGGATAGTTTCGGTATACATACCTTGCATTTTCATTGTCAGCATAATTGAATTCCTCAGTATGCGCCTCGTTTACAAGCTGATTTGGTGTGATATTTTCTGCATCTTCCTCAGCCTCATCATCAAGATCAGATATTTCCGAATCTGACGTAGGTTCCATAACGAGATTTACAACTTCTTCTATACGATAGCCACGATATCGTTTCCTCCTCTCTGGATTCATTCTGAAATCAATATAAAATAGAGATTAGATTGAACATTAGATCCAACCAACATTCAAAGCTTTTTTATACACTTCATCAACATTTTAAATCTATAATTAGGATTACTTTTGTGCTAGCTCATTTCTAGTTTTCTCTGACATTTTTTAATCTGTCTACAATTATGAATTCATGTAGCGTATCCATGGATTACTATGTACTAGAAATGATAGGAAAGAGAGAAATAAAAAGTAATCCATGACCTATTCCGTTACTTTTGGTGCAAATTTAATTTCAATTTCAAATCCAGACAGACAAAATATTTATTTCAAAGCATTGAAATATTTTAACTCATATGAACTTAACGACTTTTGATTAGTTATCTGTAATGGATAAGGACATAACAGGGTTATGAAACCACCAGAATGCTTGTCATGAATGGTGAACATTTTCCACTATAATTCACATGAATGTAAAATCTTAATTAAATGCGTGGCTGCTAATATATTTCCTAGAATAACCTCACTTGAATGCTGAATGCTGATAAATTCAACTCACCTTAGTCTTCCGGCGCAACGAATAATATGAAGACTCGATTGAATGATATACCGGCAATGAGGCTGACGTAAGTACTATAAATAGCAATCAATGATCCTCAAGTTAGCTTGCTATGACGATTCAATCATGAATGACGACACAGCTTTGCATGGTGATTCGCAATTTTGATGCCGAAAGTCGTGGGAATGTTCATGATATTGACATAAAAATCCCCCCCTATTTGACAATGTCGCATATATGCAACAAATGAATATCTTCAACCGCAGAATGAGAAAATGAGATTCTGCAGCTTTTCATCGAATAGATTATATGTAATAAGGTCTTTCTCAATATGTTTCATGAGCTAAATTGCTTTGAAAACCCGTCAGTAACATTGAAAAATATATAATGCACTACTATAGAAGAAAAAAATATAGTGGTTATTTTTTTTGGAAACTGTGCAGTCGGAAACTATGCTTTAAGTCAATTGTTCAGATTTTTGCTGCAAAATTACTGTAAATCAAGGTAAGAATTATATTTAAGAGCGGTATTGACACTGAACTATCAATATTATTTTGCTATCCATAGTAAGTTTGATTTGTTGCATATATGCAACAGTGCCAAATAAAGGGTTTTAAGTGTGTAACTGCGAGCATGTGTGAAAACAAGCTTTTTATAACAAGCCACAATTATGCAAAAAATTAACGTGCAGCTGATAGAACGAGCATGAGAACTGGCTACGATGGCAGCTGAGGCTGATGGTCATTGCTGTCCGAGTTGAAACATATTCACAGTGTTATTGTTGTGTGAATCTCTGATCCACACTATCATTGTGGTTTGAATTATATGCCTCACTAGAGTATGCGATAGCTGCAACTTGTGAACAATTTTTTTGATGTTGGAAGTGCTGGTACAAGTAAAAGGTGCATATTTAACCACGTTGTAAACCGTTTCAGATGCTCGAAGTCAATGTTATATTCACGAATCACATGCTATGTTGAACTAAGTATTTTCTTTTATTGACCACTCAACAAATTATAAATTCATCTAGACAACTGACACCACATTCCTGGTTGTTACACTTCGCCGACTTCTTCAGCGTGACGTAGGTTGCGAATCGTTTATGCAACTGATCTATGAAATACCGTAAAATGGGGTGACTTTGGACATTTTTAAGTTTACATCAAATTTTATAACATCTTACATTAGAAAAAATACAAACAATTGTTATCGGAAGTTGCATCTGCGTTAGTACAATATGTTTGCGAATAAATGATGCCATCATGCATTTCCCACAGTCAGGGTTGGCATATTTAAGGAACCCGTGGATTTTTTTTGAATAGCAATTTTGGTGGTATTATCAAATAGGAGGCTGGGCTATTTTTAAAAAAGTGGATTATATTTCTATATAAAGCCAGGTTTTCTAAATGCAAGTTGTATATCGTCAGATCGGAACTTCAACACGAACGACCGTCTAATTAATTATTATAGTTACACTTCTAGCCTAATTACAGTTCTAAAGGATCGGCTACGGAGCATTTATATCCAAGGGCAATGGATTCAAACCTCATTTAGGTAGTTATTAAGTGCAACGCTCCAAACCTATGACCGATTTTCAAAAACCTAGTTGATTCTGACTTCATTTTCAGCTCTTGTTGAATTTGCCGACCTCAATTTATAGTGAACCCCAAGGAGATGACCTCCCTAACGGGCAACTCAATCCCGATTTTCTTAAGATGTTGATTTTGGATGTAGCTTGGAAACAGATTGGAATAAACAGCACGAAGACATAATGATTATCAAAAGATTAGATAAGGGGAAAGAAAATGGAAGTGTTGTGGATAAAGGGGAGTCGGGGACGTTTTAAGAAAAAAATACATCCCCGTGCGTTCGGTTTTTTCATAGCGACCCTGGGCTTTGGGGAACACTGAATATCGGTAATGCCTTCAACATCGATTGTGTGTGAATCAGTTTTTCCTTCCGAAAAGATGAATAACTTCAAATCCCTGAGCATTTCTGAGATGAGTTGAGTGCACAATACTCTATGATGACAAACTAGAAAACTTAACTGCATTCGCTGGAGACAAACATTACGGAGGTCAATCAGTAATTGGTGCAGGTCTCTTTGAATACTTGAAATCATCTCGTTTAGGTGATGTGCTTCACATCATTTTACACATTCCGATCTGTTAGACTGTATATTTACCATAGATTATTCCAGCACTTTGGCGTAAGATTTTACATCTTTTTGGGAAACTACATTTTCCTGACTGCTTAATAGTCCAAACTATCTTCATTTGCTATTTATCTTTATCTCAAGAATTTTTATTTCGGACATGATATGATAAATGTGTCTTTTTCTCTATACTTTTTTTGTGAAAAAAGTATAGAGAAAAAGTAAAATAAATGGTATGGCCCAGCTTCTAAAACAGAAAAATGTGTCTGTTGATTACTTTGACAAGGCAGGCGTCATATACTCGCCAAAGGCGATGAAAGCGTTTGGAAGAGAGTAGACACTTAGCAAGCTGTGGTGTTGGTAATTTCAGCGCTAAACGCTTGAATCGCTAGTCCATGGCCATCTGTATTTCATCTTTATCTCTTAAACATGATTTTTTGGCTTTGAATATGATACATGACATATCTGTGAGATTCTGTTGAATAAATCGTTGATTGCCTTGAGTAGCCAGAAAAAGCTGAAATCCATTGGCAAAATTTATTTTCTAATGTTGTTTTTTCTCTTAATTTAAAGTAATTTGTTTAATGATTCGGTAATCTATAAAAGTATTACCTATTATATTATGCGCATTCAGCAAGAAATCAACTTGTCTCATTATTCCAAGATCAACCTGCATGTACAATCACACTTCTTTAATCTATGCCATGTACAACTTTTAATTTTAGTATGAAATTCTTTCTTATGTCACTCACGATCGTGACCAAATTTTATGAGTGGAAAAATTTCCACTGAATTTGACGATTAAATTGGATGGGCTTTCCCGTTAATGCTGGATATTGCGAATGCCCTAATCGTTACAATTAATTACTAACCAGTTACCTTCGAAGATAAGAAAGTTCAGTGCTACTTAAAGAGAATTTCGAGGCGGAATCGCATGCGTGAGACCTAAATAGAGAGACTAAGTCATGGTAATTGGAAAGTACGATTGTGCACTGGTGTTATTGTTCATGACCTACTTAGCAATATTTTGACAGCGTTAAAAATACATGAATTACTGACTAATTATTGCGACTTCATTATCCAGATAACTACATCGGAATTCCTTAAAGACCAGCTCTATAAAGACAGTTCATGAAGTGTATACTACATTTATTGTATAGTCCTTTCATTGATTCTAGTTTTTGAAGCATATTTAACTCCTTTCGTCATCTCTACGAACGTTATGTTGTCTATTTCATTAAATCTACTAATAATGCATATTTCTCTTCAGCTGTCGTGTTGAACTCCGTAGAAGATCAAGTAAGTCATTCTGATATTTTGAAGTGCTATTACATGTTTTCCGTTCAATCATGTACAGCATGCTGTACTGAGCATCAATACTGACATTATTGCCTCTTAACCGTCGTCGCTGATAGAAATCATTGTACGTTATCTGTCAATGACGTACAGCTCAAGGCAAATAACGTTGATCAACGTTGCTATGATTTTCACTTTGTGCCATGATGATGAAGTTGCCTGTCTATCTATTACGACATATTTGCAAACGGAATTTATAAAACACAAAGAAGACGGCATTATTGCAAATAAATCATTGAGTTTTCCCTTTTCTGCGTTTTTGAATTATTGTTTACGCAGCATTTTAAAATTTACTTTTTTTGAGTGCTGCTTTTATACCTACACGATAGCGGAATCTCGCATGCATGGTGAATGATCTCCATGGAATTATTTTGCTAATCACTCGTGCTTGTACTGCGTAATAATGACAAGCCGATCAATTCCCTAATTCGATCACAACGCAAATTAAGACTTACAATTTTTTTAGCTTCTACAAAAGGGAAGAAGGACGGGTTTTTACTACCACGATAAGTTTCTTAGAATATGTAAGACATGGTGATCCCTGTTCAAGCTATTTGCTGAACTATTGGGAAGAAAACATTGTAAATTTCAGATTAAAAAAAGATTGGAACTACAGTAGAGGGACATTTTTTGGATACGATGCGGAGATGCAAATATTTCTATAAAGCAATTAAATCTAACGCTAACGGCTTGATTGAAACATGTGTCACATGCACGCAAAGGAAGTAAAATGCTGCTATAGGGCCTTGAGCTGGAGAACACAAATTCCTATAAAAAAAACCACCATTTCGCCCCACAACATTTTTCGAGACAAAATTAACTTCGAGCCCCGAACGCGTGGTGCACGTCATGCGCGGGCACTTGCGCAGGTGTTCGACTAGCAGTTGACAATTAGGCCTAACCAAAGATTATGTATATATTATCCATTGTCTTTGGGCCTAACACTGCGCGCAA
This sequence comes from Prostheceraeus crozeri, assembly GCA_907163375.1. Taxonomy (NCBI): domain Eukaryota; kingdom Metazoa; phylum Platyhelminthes; order Polycladida; family Euryleptidae; genus Prostheceraeus; species Prostheceraeus crozeri. The sequence goes on along the minus strand of CAJQUW010009109.1, from coordinate 141,574 downwards.
CTGTGACATGCATTTAACGTCGCCGCTGTCATTGTTCACTCAGCAAAAGAGGAGTATTGCAGTTTGTGAGAGAATGAAACACGCATATGGGCTGAGGGTATACAAACGGATATTGAGAAGTATGCCTACCTATTGAGCAGGAAGACCTTATGATTTCAACCGCAGCACCATAAGCTCATTTTTTGGGACGAAACATGACCTCTGCAATTCCACATTATTCAAATTGTTCCACATAGAAATTACGCTCAATGGTTCAGATGGCGTCTATATGTGCGCATCTAGGCCTGTACATAAATCTGGAAATGCGTTCATGCCATGAAAGACTCATTTACATGCCCTTCACTCTGCTTAGAATCAAATTTCTTAAGCGAAGATGAATCAAAATACCTCTATGTAGAATTTATCTGATGGAAATGCACCGCTCGAATCGATAATTAGATTATTTCTCCTAATAGTTTAAGAAATAGGTCTTTTGAATTCTCGAGACATTTTCGACACATATGTACGTGTTCCCTAAAAATAATGATGAATTTCACCCGAAATTTCACGCTGAAGTATCACATAATACAAATATAATTCACCTTTGAGATTGTAGTGCATTCGGAATGGACTGAATTCATCGATGGTTGGACATGCTTTAAACCACGTACTGTGACTTGACAGCAGGGAGGCGGAGTCCCATCATTTTGATAGGACTCCGACTCCGGGTGACAACCAGTTTTTTGAAAAAAACCGGCAACCTACATCATAGATTATTATATCAGTTGATCATTTCTGTATCAATTATCAATCGTTTTCGATGAAAGTTTATCAAATGTCGATTTAAGTTGGATGCATGCGACTCTGCTCCTCCAATCTTGTTGAAGTGTGCTTCACACGGTTTTTCTCCAGTCTCTACCAGGCAGTAAAATCCCCCACCCTTCTCAAAAAATTTGAGTACACTTTCGATTTTAATATGCGCTTTGGAGGACCCATCACACACGATTAACGTGAGGGTAAGAGGATAATGTTCTCAAACAAACTAGTATTTCATTTGTCTCAGATGTGACCTTTGGCGCGTAGGTAATCGAGGCTAGGAAGGCCTGTCGGCCTGTCTTCTCTACTGAATCAACGAGTGAAAAGACAATCCCTTCTTCCAATATCTTTGCCTTTTTCACTATCACTGGTCATTCCCTCAACTATTTCAAGCTTTGCATGCACTGCTGTCTCTGTACTTTTGTTTGACGGAGAAAGTTGATATCAAGACAGTGACAGTGACATATGCACGAGAATAAATAATTTGTCTGCATTACACTTAGTGTCTAGTTATAGGCCGGATCCTATCATTCGATAGGACTCCGACTCTGCATCCCTGCTTGACAGGATCGTTGATCGTTGCAGCTCGAGTTCGGATTCGACTAAGTACTCAAAAAGCACTTATATGGAAATCGCATCAGATAGAGTTACAGATTTGATGCAAACCCTTTTTTGAAGCATTTCAGTCAAATTGCCTTGTGAAATTCAACATTTCTAAAAATTCATCATCAGAATGTCATGTTGCTCCGGAGAGCACTGGTTATGTTTACAAATATGATTTTGTTCAAAATTGGATTGTTGTTCTGTCGGCGATTGAGTTGTGCATTAGGTTGGTTTCCCATGCTAGGGATTTATCAAACACTTATTCTTGTACATATAGAATAACAATCTAAAGAACAGAGGATGGAACAGGATTTATAATTTGATTATACACTTAATACTTATTCGAAGGTACATTTAACATAATAATAATTGTCAAAGGAAATTATTTGTTTGTATATATCATTAACAATGCATGAGCATTAAACTGCTATGTTTATTTTTATGTTTCAATAACCTTTCAGGTTCACGCACGCACGCACGCCCCAAACATGCATGCTAGATTGACTATTGAAACTACACTAAGGACTCCACCTGCTAAATTTTTATGAGCAACACTATAAAAGACGTTATTTTAGTGCGAGCACTATAAAATTGCATGCCACTTATGAAGAATAAAAGTTTGGCAAAACTTTAAGTTAACAAGCGCATAGAAGTAAAGGCAACAGTCTTAATCAGTCTTTCAATTTTCTGAATTATCGAGCATCGAGAACTGCATTGAAGCAGTCCTCACTATGGAATTGAAAGCCATTCTCAGAAACAGATGGGCTCCTCTCAGATAACAAAGGTCCTTCTGAGACAGAGACCAGCCGCTCTGAGAAAAAGAAGGGCTCTTCACAGATGGACAAGGACCCCTCTGAGACAGAGATGAGCTGCTCTGAAAAACAGAAGGGCTCTTCACGGATTGATTGAGACCCTTCTGAGAGACAGAAGGGCTACACTCAGATAGAAAAGGGCCCTTCTGAGACAGATACCAGTCACTCAGAGAAACAGAGGGTCTTCTCTCAGATAGACACAGGTCCTTCTGAGACAGAGATCGGCCGCTCTGAGAAACAGAAGGGCTCAACTCAGATGGACAAGGACCCCTCTGAGACAGAGACCAACCACTCTGATAAACAGAGGGCCTTCTCACTGATGGATAAGGATCCCTCAGAGACAGAGATCAGCCGCTCTGAGAAACAGAAGGGCTCATCACACATTGACAAGGACTCATCTGAGACAGAGTCCAGCCATTCTGATAAACAGAGGGTCTTCTCACTGAGGAATAAGGATCCCTCAGAGACAGAGATCAGCCGCTCTGAGAAACAGATGGGCTCATCACAGATGGACAAAGACCCCTCTGAGACAGAGAACAGACTCTCTGAGAAACAGAAGGGCTACACTCAGATAGGAAAGGGCCCTTCTGAGAGAGATACCAGTCACTCGGAGAAACAGAGGGTCTTCTCTCAGATGGATAAGGATCCCTCAGAGACAGAGGAGACACTCTGAGAAACAGAAAGGCTGCTCTAATATAGACAAGGGCTCATCTGAGACAGAGACCAGCCGCTGTGAGAAACAGAAGGGCTACACTCAGATAGACAAAAGCCCCTCTGAGGCAGATACCAGCCACTCTGAGAAACAGACGGTCTTCTCACTGATGGACAAGGACTCCTCTGAGACAGAGACCAGCCAATCTGAGAAACAGATGGGCTCCTCTCAGATGGAAAAGGGCCCTTCTGAGACATGGAGCACACACTCTGAGAGAGAGATGGGCTCTTCTCAGATGGAAGAGGGCCCTTCTGAGACCGATACCAGTCACTCGGAGAAACAGAGGGTCTTCTCTCAGATGGAAAAGGATCCAACACAGACAGACGCGAGACACTCTGAGAAACAGAAGGTCTCCTCTAAGATAGACAGGGGCTCCTCTTAGACAGAGACCAACCGCTCTGAGAAACATATGGGCTCCTCTCAGATGGAAAAGGACTCCTCTGAGACAGAGACCTACCACTCTGAGAAACAGAAGGCCTCCTCTCAGACGGATAAGGACTCCTCTGAGACAGAGATCAGCCATTCTGAGAAACAGATGGGCTCCTCTCAGATAGGCACAGATCCTTCTGAGAAAAAGACCAGCCACTCTGATAAACAGAGGGTCTTCTCACTGATGGATAAGGACCCCTCCGAGACAGAGATCAGCCGCTCTGAGAAACAGAAGGGCTCATCACAGATGGACAAGGACCCCTCTGAGACAGAGACCAGGCTCTCTGAGAAACAGAAAGGCTCCTCTCAGATGGAAAAGGACCCCTCAGAGACAGAGGGTAGACACTCTGAGAGACAGAAGGTCTCCTCTAAGATAGAGAGGGGCTCCTTCTGAGACAGAGACCAACCGCTCTGAGAAACAGAAGGGCTCATCACAGATGGACAAGGACTCCTCTGAGACAGAGATAAGACTCTCTGAGAAACAGAAAGGCTCATCATAAATGGGCAATTGCTCCTCTCAGACATAGAGCACACACTCTGACAAACAGAAGGTCTTCTCACTGATGGACAAAGACCCCTCTGAGAAAGAAACCAGACTCTCTGAGAAAAAGATGGGCTCCTCTCAGATGGAAAAGGACCCCTCAGAGACAGAGGGTAGACACTCTGAGAGACAGAAGGTCTCCTCTAAGATAGACATGGGCTCCTTCTGAGACAGAGACCAACCGCTCTGAGAAACAGAAGGGCTCATCACAGATGAGGAAGGACGCCTCTGAGACAGAGATCAGACTCTCTGAGAAACAGAAAGGCTCATCATAAATGGGCAATTGCTCCTCTCAGACATAGAGCACACACTCTGACAAAAAGAAGGTCTTCTCACTGATGGACAAAGACCCCTCTGAGAAAGAGACCAGACTCTCTGAGAAAAAGATGGGCTCCTCTCATATGGAAAAGGACCCCTCAGAGACAGAGGGTAGACACTCTGAGAAACAGAAAGTCTCCATTAAGATAGACAGGGGCTCCTTCTGAGACAGAGACCAACCGCTCTGAGAAACAGATGGGCTCCTCTCAGATGGAAAAGGACTCCTCTGAGACGGAGACCAGCCACTCGAAGAAACAGAAGGGCTTATCTCAGATGGACAAGGACCCCTCTGAGACAGAGATCAGCCACTCTGAGAAAATGAAGGGCTCATCTCAGATGGAAAAGGGCCCTTCTGAGACAGATCAGTCACTCAGAGAAACAGAGGGTCTTCTCACTGATGGATAAGGATCCCTCAGAGACAGAGGGTAGACACTCTGAGATACATAAGGTCTCCTCTAAGGTAGACAGGGGCTCCTTCTGAGACAGAGACCAACCGCTCTGAGAAACAGATGGGCTCCTCTCAGATGGAAAAGGACTCCTCTGAGACAGAGACCAGCCACTCGGAGAAACAGATGGGCTCCTCTCAGATGGAAAAGGACCCCTCTGAGACATAGAGCACACACTCTGAGAAACAGAGGGTCTTCTCTCAGATGGAAGAGGATCCATTAGAGACATAGAGCACACACTCCGAGAAACAGAAGGGCTCATCACACATGGACAAGGACTCCTCTGAGACAGATACCAGTCACTCGGAGAAACAGAGGGTCTTCTCTCAGATGTAAAAGGATCCCTCAGAGACAGAGGCGAGACACTCTGAGAAACAGAAGGTCTCCTCTAAGATAGACAGGGGCTCCTCTTAGACAGAGACCAACCGCTCTGAGAAACAGATGGGCTCCTCTCAGATGGAAAAAGGACTCCTCTGAGACAGAGACCCGCGACTCGAAGAAACAGAAGGGCTCATTACAGATGGATAAGGACCCCTCTGAGACAGAGATCAGCCATTCTGAGAAACAGAGGGTCTTCTCAATGATGGATAAAGACGTCTCTGAGACAGAGACTTGCCGCTCTGAGAAACAGATGGGCTCATCACAGATGGAAAAGGACCCCTCTGAGACATAGAGCACACACTCTGAGAAACAGAGGGTCTTCTCTCAGATGTAAAAGGATCCCTCTGAGACAGAGATCAGCCACTCTGAGAAAATGACGGGCTCATCTCAGATGCAAAAGGGCCCTTCTGAGACAGAGATCAGTCACTCAGAGCAACAGAGGGTCTTCTCACTGATGGATAAGGATCCAACAGAGATAGAGCACACACTCTGAGAAACAGAAGCGCTCATCACACATGGACAAGGACTCCTCTGAGACAGAGACCTACCACTCTGAGAAACAGATGGGCTCCTCTCAGATGGAAAAGGACCCCTCTGAGACAGAGATCAGCCGCTTTGAGAAACAGAAGGCCTCCTCTCAGACGGATAAGGACTCCTCTGAGACAGAGATCAGCCATTCTGAGAAACAGATGGGCTCCTCTCAGATAGGCACAGATCCTTCTGAGAAAAAGACCAGCCACTCTGATAAACAGAGGGTCTTCTCACTGATGGATAAGGACCCCTCCGAGACAGAGATCAGCCGCTCTGAGAAACAGAAGGGCTCATCACAGATGGACAAGGACCCCTCTGAGACAGAGACCACGCTCTCTGAGAAACAGATGGGCTCCTCTCAGATGGAAAAGGACCTCTCAGAGACAGAGGGTAGACACTCTGAGAGACAGAAGGTCTCCTCTAAGATAGACAGGGGCTCCTTCTGAGACAGAGACCAACCGCTCTGAGAAACAGAAGGGCTCATCACAGATGAAGAAGGACGCCTCTGAGACAGAGATAAGACTCTCTGAGAAACAGAAAGGCTCATCATAAATGGGCAATTGCTCCTCTCAGACATAGAGCACACACTCTGACAAACAGAAGGTCTTCTCACTGATGGACAAAGACCCCTCTGAGAAAGAGACCAGACTCTCTGAGAAAATGAACGGCTCATCTCAGATGGAAAAGGGCCCTTCTGAGACAGATCAGTCACTCAGAGAAACAGAGGGTCTTCTCACTGATGGATAAGGATCCCTCAGAGACAGAGGGTAGACACTCTGAGAAACAGAAGGTCTCCTCTATGATAGACAGGGGCTCCCTCTGAGACAGAGACCAACCGCTCTGAGAAACAGATGGGCTCCTCTCAGATGGAAAAGGACTCCTCTGAGACAGAGACCAGTCACTCGAAGAAACAGAAGGGCTTATCTTAGATGGACAAGGACCCCCTGAGACAGCGATCAGCCGCTCTGAGAAACAGAGGGTCTTCTCAATGATGGATAAAGACCTCTCTGAGACAGAGACCTGCCACTCTTAGAAACAGAAGGGCTCATCGCAGATGGACAAGGACCCTCTGAGACAGAGATCAGACTCTCTGAGAAAAAGATGGGCTCCTCTCAGATGGAAAAGGACCCCTCAGAGACAGAGGGTAGACACTCTGAGAAACAGAAGGTCTCCTCTAAGATGGACAGGGGCTCCTTCTGAGACAGAGACCAACCGCTCTGAGAAACAGAAAGGCTCATCATAAATGGGCAATTGCTCCTCTCAGACTTAGAGCACACACTCTGACAAACAGAGGGTCTTCTCACTGATGGACAAAGACCCCTCTGAGAAAGAGACCAGACACTCTGAGAGACAGATGGGCTCCTCTCAGATGGAAAAGGACCCCTCTGAGACATAGAGTACACACTCTGAGATACAGATGGGCTCTTCTCAGATGGAAGAGGGCCCTTCTGAGACAGATAGCAGTCACTCGGAGAAACAGATGTGCTCCTCTCAGATGGAAAAGGACCCCTCTGAGACATAGAGCACACACTCTGAGAAACAGAGGGTCTTCGCTCAGATGGAAGAGGATCCCTTAGAGACATAGAGCACACACTCCGAGAAACAGAAGGGCACATCACACATGGACAAGGACTCCTCTGAGACAGATACCAGTCACTCGGAGAAACAGAGGGTCTTCTCTCAGATGGAAAAGTACACCTCTGAGACAGAGATCAGCCGCTCTGAGAAACAGAAGGGCTCATCATAAATGGGCAAGGGCTCCTCTCAGACATAGAGCACACACTCTGACAAACAGAGGGTCTTCTCACTGATGGACAGGGGCTCCTCTGAGACAGAGACCAACCGCTCTGAGAAACAGAAGGGCTCATCACAGATGGAAAAGGACCCCTCTGAGACATAGAGCATACACTCTGAGAGAGAGATGGGCTCTTCTCAGATGGAAGAGGGCCCTTCTGAGACAGATACCAGTCACTCGGAGAAACAGAGGGTCTTCTCTCAGATGGAAAAGGATCCAACACAGACAGACGCGAGACACTCTGAGAAACAGAAGGTCTCCTCTAAGATAGACAGGGGCTCCTCTTAGACAGAGACCAACCACTCTGAGAAACAGATGGGCTCCTCTCAGATGGAAAAGGACTCCTCTGAGACAGAGACCAGCCACTCGAAGAAACAGAAGGGCTTATCTCAGATGGACAAGGACCCCTCTGAGACAGAGATCAGCCACTCTGAGAAAATGAAGGCCTCCTCTCAGATGGATAAGGACCCCTCAGAGACAGAGATCAGCCGCTCTGAGAAACAGAAGCGCTCATCACACATGGACAAGGACTCCTCTGAGACAGATACCAGTCACTCTGAGAAACAGATGGGCTCCTCTCAGATGGAAAAGGACTCCTCTGAGACAGAGACCAGCCACTCGAAGAAACAGAAGGGCTTATCTTAGATGGATAAGGACCCCTCTGATACAGAGATCAGCCGCTCTGAGAAACAGAAGGGCTCATCACAGATGGACAAGGACCCTCTGAGACAGAGACCAACCGCTCTGAGAAAATGAAGGGCTCATCTCAGATGGAAAAGGGCCCTTCTGAGACAGAGATTAGTCACTCTGAGAAACAGAGGGTCTTCTCTTAGATGGATAAGGATCCCTCAAAGACAGAGGAGACACTCTGAGAAACAGAAGCGCTCATCACACATTGACAAGGACTCCTCTGAGACAGAGACCTGCCACTCTGAGAAACAGAGGGTCTTCAATGATGGATAAAGAGCTCTCTGAGACAGAGACCTGCCGCTCTGAGAAACAGAAGGGCTCATCACAGATGGAAAAGGACGCCTCTGAGACATGGAGCACACACTCTGAGAAACAGAGGGTCTTCTCTCAGATGGAAAAGGACCCCTCTGAGACATAGAGCACACACTCTGAGAAACAGATGGGCTCCTCTCAGATGGAAAAGGACCCCTCTGAGACAGAGATCAGCCGCTTTGAGAAACAGAAGGCCTCCTCTCAGACGGATAAGGACTCCTCTGAGACAGAGATCAGCCATTCTGAGAAACAGATGGGTTCCTCTCAGATAGGCACAGATCCTTCTGAGAAAAAGACCAGCCACTCTGATAAACAGAGGGTCTTCTCACTGATGGATAAGGACCCCTCCGAGACAGAGATCAGACCCTCTGAGAAACAGAAGGGCTCATCACAGATGGACAAGGACGCCTCTGAGACAGAGATCAGACTCTCTGACAAACAGAAAGGCTCATCATAAATGGGCAATTGCTCCTCTCAGACATAGAGCACACACTCTGACAAACAGAAGGTCTTCTCACTGATGGACAAAGACAACTCTGAGACAGAGACCAGACTCTCTGAGAAAAAGATGGGCTCCTCTCAGATGGATAAGGACCCCTCTGAGACAGAGATCAGCCATTCTGAGAAACAGAGGGTCTTCTCAATGATGGATAAAGACCTCTCTGAGACAGAGATCAGCCGCTCTGAGAAACAGAAGGGCTCATCACAGATGGACAGGGACCCCTCTGAGACAGAAACCAGGCTCTCTGAGAAACAGATGGGCTCCTCTCAGATGGAAAAGGACCCCTCAGAGACAGAGGACACACTCTGAGAGACAGAAGGTCTCCTCTAAGATAGACAGGGGCTCCCTCTGAGACAGAGACCAACCGCTCTGAGAAACAGAAGGGCTCATCACAGATGAAGAAGGACGCCTCTGAGACAGAGATCAGACTCTCTGAGAAACAGAAAGGCTCATCATAAATGGGCAATTGCTCCTCTCAGACATAGAGCACACACTCTGACAAACAGAAGGTCTTCTCACTGATGGACAAAGACCCCTCTGAGAAAGAGACCAGACTCTCTGAGAAAAAGATGGGCTCCTCTCAGATGGAAGAGGACCCCTCAGAGACAGAGGGTAGACACTCTGAGAGACAGAAGGTCTCCTCTAAGATAGACATGGGCTCCTTCTGAGACAGAGACCAACCGCTCTGAGAAACAGAAGGGCTCATCACAGATGGACAAGGACGCCTCTGAGACAGAGATCAGACTCTCTGAGAAACAGAAAGGCTCATCATAAATGGGCAATTGCTCCTCTCAGACATAGAGCACACACTCTGACAAACAGAGGGTCTTCTCACTGTTGGACAAAGACCCCTCTGAGAAAGAGACCAGACTCTCTGAGAAAAAGATGGGCTCCTCTCAGATGGAAAAGGACCCCTCAGAGACAGAGGGTAGACACGCTGAGAAACAGAAGGTCTCCTCTAAGATAGACAGGGGCTCCTTCTGAGACAGAGACCAACCGCTCTGAGAAACAGAAGGGCTCATCACAGATGAAGAAGGACGCCTCTGAGACAGAGATCAGACTCTCTGAGAAACAGAAAGGCTCATCATAAATGGGCAATTGCTCCTCTCAGACATAGAGCACACACTCTGACAAACAGAAGGTCTTCTCATTGATGGACAAAGACCCCTCTGAAACAGAGACCAGACACTCTGAGAGACAGATGGGCTCCTCTCAGATGGAAAAGGACCCCTCTGAGACATAGAGCACACACTCTGAGATACAGATGGGCTCTTCTCAGATGGAAAAGGACCCCTCTGAGACAGAGATCACCCGCTCTGAGAAGCAGAGGGTCCTCTCTCAGATGGAAAAGGACACCTCTGAGACAGAGATCTGCCGCTCTGAGAAACAGAAGGGCTCATCATAAATGGGCAAGGACTCCTCTCAGACATAGAGCACACACTCTGAGAAACAGATGGGCTCCTCTGAGACAGAGACCAACCACTCTGAGAAACAGAAGGGCTCATCACAGATGGACAAGGACGCCTCTGAGACAGAGACCAACCGCTGTGAGAAACAGAAGGGCTACACTCAGATAGACAAAAGCCCCTCTGAGACAGATACCAGCCACTCGGAGAAACAGATGGGCTCCTCTCAGATGGAAAAGGACCCCTCTGAGACATGGAGCACACACTCTGAGAAACAGAGGGTCTTCTCTCAGATGGAAGAGGATCCCTTAGAGACATAGAGCACACACTCCGAGAAACAGATGGGCTCATCACACATGGACAAGGACTCCTCTGAAACAGATACCAGTCACTCGGAGAAACAGAGGGTCTTCTCTCAGATGGAAAAGGATCCAACACAGACAGAGGTGAGACACTCTGAGAAACAGAAGGTCTCCTCTAAGATAGACAGGGCTCCTCTTAGACAGAGACCAACCGCTCTGAGAAACAGATGGGCTCCTCTCAGATGGAAAAGGACTCCTCTGAGACAGAGACCAGTCACTCGAAGAAACAGAAGGGCTTATCTTAGATGGACAAGGACCCCCTGAGACAGAGACCAGACACTCTGAGAAAATGAAGGGCTCATCTCAGATGGAAAAGGGCCCTTCTGAGACAGAGATCAGTCACTCAGAGAAACAGAGGGTCTTCTCTTAGATGGATAAGGATCCCTCAGAGACAGAGGAGACACTCTGAGAAACAGAAGGGCTCATCACAGATGGACAAGGACCCCTCTGAGACAGAGACCTGCCACTCTGAGAAACAGAAGGGCTCATCTCAGATGGAAAAGGACCCCTCTGAGACAGAGATCAGCCGCTCTGAGAAACAGAGGGTCTTCTCTCAGATGGAAAAGGACACCTCTGAGACAGAGATCACCCGCTCTGAGAAGCAGAGGGTCCTCTCTCAGATGGAAAAGGACACCTCTGAGACAGAGATCAGCCGCTCTGAGAAACAGAAGGGCTCATCATAAATGGGCAAGGGCTCCTCTCAGACATAGAGCACACACTCTGAGAAACAGATGGGCTCCTCTCAGATAGACAGGGGCTCCTCTGAGACAGAGACCAACCGCTCTGAGAAACAGAAGGGCTCATCACAGATGGACAAGGACGCCTCTGAGACAGAGACCAACCGCTGTGAGAAACAGAAGGGCTACACTCAGATAGACAAAAGCCCCTCTGAGACAGATACCAGCCACTCCGAGAAACAGATGGGCTCCTCTTAGATGGAAAAGGACCCCTCTGAGACATAGAGCACACACTCTGAGAAACAGAGGGTCTTCTCTCAGATGGAAGAGGATCCCTCAGAGACATAGAGCACACACTCCGAGAAACAGAAGGGCTCATCACACATGGACAAGGACTCCTCTGAGACAGATACCAGTTTCTCTGAGAAACAGAGGGTCTTCTCTCAGATGGAAAAGGATCCAACACAGACAGAGGCGAGACACTCTGAGAAACAGAAGGTCTCCTCTAAGATAGACAGGGGCTCCTTCTGAGACAGAGACCAACCGCTCTGAGAAACAGATGGGCTCCTCTCAGATGGAAAAGGACTTCTCTGAGACAGAGACCAGCCACTCGAAGAAACAGAAGGGCTTATCTTAGATGGACAAGGACCCCTCTGAGACAGAGATCAGCCACTCTGAGAAACAGAGGGTCTTCTCAATGATGGATAAAGACCTGTCTGAGACAGAGACCTGCCGCTCTGACAAACAGAAGGGCTCATCACAGATGGACAAGGACCCTCTGACAGTGGCGACGCCAGCCGTCTGTTTTCGGCATGGCCAAGGCAGAGCCAAATAGATTCGTGGCAGGGCCGCATAAATGTATGCCAAGGTCATTCCAAACAATGTTGAAAAGTACATTTTTGGGGTTCCTACAGATATAATGAGAACAGTAAGTCACCAAGAGGCCTGTATTATGTGGCCCTATCACTATGCGAAACGGTAGTAGCAAAATTTACTGATGCTTAGCCAATTATGCCAATTCGTGCTTATATTCTGATGACATGAGGCAGATTTCTACTTCTATAAGCGGCGTCCTATAATTCATATCCCTCAATCCTCACCATCATTTACATATGATAAATACGGAGATAAGCCAACCTCGTATTATGTATAGGTTCCATATTTAGAGGATTATTTTTTTCATTGAGGCAATTATTCATTAAACCATTTGAAGAAAAACAAAAAAGTACAATAAATTCTTTTAATAGCAGTATCTTGTGAAAGAAAAAGTCATGAAAATCTGAAACTAATCGCTCCAGATAAACGGGAACAAAAAAATCACAAAGCGTATGGTAAAACAGCAGGATATATCGTACAATCAGATAAAACAAGATTGTGTGTACGCGTATTAAATCTCAAATACCCTAAAAAAACAAAAATGGTAGACCGAATTGGGAGAAAATAACATGAGGTGGGCATCCCTCTGTTTCATGAATATATTTTGCCTGAGAACTGAAGAGATACACTCATGCAATTTAATACTCATGACACGTTCATGATCATTTTATAATGATCAGTTTCTGGGGAACTCAACGAGTTTGTTAAGATATGATACACTAAGATGTGCATGAATTCAGAGGGATGCTTGAGAAATACAAAGAAGGTATAAATCCTCTTTATCTGCCACGCAAGCAATCAATAATTACGTCAACTCTACTGTAAATGTCTTTGTAAAAGATACTTGTATAAAAAAATTAATGAAGCATAATGCGACAGTTTGGATATAGTGAACCGAATTGGTCAACAACAATGTCAAGATCGATCATTTTCACTCTCGATTTGTGAGCAGCAATAATTATTGATGTCGGACAACCTTTCAGTTGACATGGTTGTCCGGAGGTAAGACTTTACCAATCTCAATTTGCTGAAGCTCCGCTCGGCTTCTGCAGACGCTACAGGGATAGAGGCTGCAATTTTGAGCAACCTCATTGTCTCGAAGAACGCATCTGCGTACCTATCAACAAAAGTCAGCGTCTCCAAGATTGTCAATGGACTGAATTTTGAAATCTCTTTTTTGCGAGATATGATGCTCTTTAGTTGAAGCAACTCGATTTTCAGAAGCTCCAAGTTTGATTCGTAATGCTTCGCTAAAGGAGATAACGACTCAAAGTCCAGGAAATTATCACTGACTGGACACAGGGCTTTTATTCCCATGAGGACATTCATATTGTCAGGAGAAAATCGCATTTTCAATTCAGCAATGGCGGTGTCAATGATTGGGAAGTAAATGCGTATCGCATGATTTGTGGCATTCGTGGGTTGATTTGACCGAAATTCGTGCACATGCTCATTGTCCTTGGGTATGGATTTATCGGTCACGATATTTTTCAGCTTTTCTGGCATTGGCCTTTTCCGCTTCGCAGGGACACTGGCGGTGTTGAGCCCGACTATCTCGTTCTTGGAACATATTTCATTTGCAGCTTCAATGAAAGAATCGCACTGTTCCTCACTGCACATTTCTGTTAGATTCGATTCAAGAACTTTGATGAGATCAAAAGCCGCATCCATTGATATCGAGCGACTTTGCAGGCTGTCTGATACTTTCGACAAATGGACCAACAACTGGCGAAAAACCAACAAGCAAAATACAAATTTGAAATCGATCAGCGCAAGAATCGCTTTCGCATCACAGGCTCGATCACTGTGTGATTCGTTTGAGATATTTTCCAGAAGTTTGATCAAACACGAAAAACGTTGGTACACAGCATTGCAAGCAGCAACCTGTGAAGCCCATCTTGTATCAGAAAGAGACTTCAACTCGATCGGTCTTTCAGTGGAAAACATCACCTCTTGAATATCAAGCCACGCAGAATGCACATAAGATCCACTGATGAAGTTGTGAATGCGACGTAATGTTGCGAATAAATGGCCTGCTTCACGGACAGCTTTGCAACAATCCACCACTACAAGATTCAAGCGATGCGCATAACAATGAATGTATATTGCCCATTTTGACACTTCACGAATTCTGGCCTCGACACCATTGATATGACCGCTCATTACGGCAGCGCCATCATAGGATTGAGCGATACAATTTTGAATTGGCAATCCAAATTCGGAAATCTTTTCCAGAATGTAATTTGTGAGAGATGATGCAGTAAGTGAAGTCGCTTCCACAAATCCAATGAATTCTTCATGACATTCGCCTTCGAAAATGTATCTCACGCAAATCGACAGTTGCTCTTTTTTTGAGAGATCCTTCGATTCGTCACAAATTATGCTGAAAAATTTTGCTTCAAGTACTTCATCTCTGATCTGATCAGAAATAATATTGCTCATAATTGAAATTATAGCATTTTGGATGCTTGAATGTGTGTATTTGGCATTTCCGGCACCATTCAATCTTTCCTCTATGACAGGATCGTGTTCTGCGACAATTCTCAAAATTTCAAGGGAATTTCCCTTATTATGGGAGACTTCAGTTTCAGCATGTCCTCTTTGAGAAATATTTTGTAAGCTGGTCAAACGCAGCACTTTTGCAACAGTCTTCAAATAATGCCGGTTTCGGTTAATCTGTGTGACGTGAGCTGCATCAAGGAGAGTGGTGACCGATTTATTTTCCTTTGTCATGGCCTTGTAATTTTCGAACATTTCCACCGATTTTAGATGGCAATCAGAGCTTGCGTGCTTTAACAGGGCATTTGTCTTTGGATTTTGAGCAGTAGCCCGATTCCACGCCCGAAACCCATCCGAAACAAATGTTTCATTTTCACCAGCAACGTGGAATTGTCGACATACGAAACAGAAGACCGCGTCAGCAGTCTCAGAATACTCCAGCCACGAATGTCTTTTAAACCACGCTGAATTGAAATGGCGATGTCTGTTGCCCATGTGACGCAATGGATATTGCTGAAGAATAGGTTGTTTAGGTGTTTCAGATGGCAATCGAGACAAGTCTTTTGGACCTACATGTTCCTTAGGTGAAATAGTTTTTGGTAGGCTGTCACCTTTTGACCTAGAATTTCATTGTCAGGCACATCTTCAGCTGTGTCTGAGTCTGAATCGTTATCACTGTCACTTTCTGAAGAAGTTGGTGACGTTGTGTGTGTCACATTCACATCACAGGTATGTTGTTGCGCTTCTTTGTCACCGGTTCTTTTTTTATCATCGCTTGTGTTCGGGAGGCGCGCGTTGGTAGATTGACGCAACCACGACGAAAGCATTCTCCTAAATTCTCCTAAAAGAATGAAGTTTTCATCGCCGTCACCGATATGTAAGATATAAATAAGAATACTGACACAGAAGAATGTTAAAAAAGTAATGATATACATCGGCGCTTATACAGTAAACAGTGGCACAGTAGAATGGCTACTTGTTTACGGTCTGTATTGATTCATTGATTGGTTGATTGTACATAAGGAAATATACATGTTAAATATTATACACTCTTCAATAATACTAGGGCTCGCAGGACGTTTCGTATTCGCAATTTTTGCGCGCAGTCATACCTGTATATTACGGGTATAGGGTGCTTTCAGATATTAAAGCAAACAGCTTGTCTCTAAAAAAATATACTTTTAGACGAAAAACTGTTTGCGTCAATAAGAAACTAATTCTGAAGCCATCCCTAGATATGTAAGTGAGTTGTTTATGCTCGTACGAACCCCCCACCCCTATCCCCCCAGCACAGCTAACGCCATAAATTGCAAAGGTTACTGATGGAATAATAAGATACATGTATAATGAGTATAAAATGAATATAAAATGAGTATAAATACAACAGTAAATGACTAGGATAGTAACATGTCTTTTGAAAGTCATACTGAGTTGGAAGCTGATTCCACCACATATGCGATCAAATAAACTCCGTGAGCGATCTTGGGTGCGAGTGCGTTCAGTAATACTCGTAACGCGATAACATCGCGGTGTACGTCACTGAATTGGCTCTTGCAAAGACTTTCAGCCTGGAAAGACTCGTTGAGCGAAGAGAAGTACATGTATTTGCAAAAGAGATTGAGGGAAGCCACATCTCGTCTGACAGATAATGAGTAGTTTGTTAGTATGCGACTCTCTCATCAGGTGCTTAAAAAGTGCTTAGAGGCATTCTGTACATACGATTTCCACGTCAAGTTTTGGATTTCGGTCGTTGAGGTTATGTAGATAATACCGCGAAGACGTTGTTTAGAGCATCACATCAGGAGCTTTAATTGAGTTGTAGAATTCGTCTGACAGGATTCTTTAGCAAAACTTTCCAAATGCTAATATGGTCTTGGTCTTGAACATTTTTATGTTTCATTTTTCACTTTTATGATAGACGCTTTTTAGATGGTTTGTAATGTTGAAAGTCAAGTTTCCGGTAGTTCATTACTGTACTACTTAAAGTAGCTTAATCACAGGTGTTATATACATACGGCAGTTTGTCATTTCAACGAAAGTGAAGGATATGCACTAAAGAGTAGGTTCTATCATTTTATGAAAAAGTTACATTTAGCGTCCACTGGAGCATTGTGGCAGGTGTCACAAGTCACAACTTAAGGTTTGAAGACCTGCAAGAAATTCGATAAATACCTGTCACGGTAGTCGTACATTTTCTTTGTTCGCGTCATTGCGTGGGTGGAGCATCTTTGTAATTTACCTGGCTACGCATGAAAACAGAAAGATGATCGCTTTTCCTGAGTTAGGCATCGCAACTAGTCGCAACTAATGAAATGCTTCACAGATTGATTGGCCGATGCAGAATTGGTTATACTGTAGGCCTATTACTGGTTTGAAATGTCAAACCAAAACAAATCACAAAATAATCAATAATGCCTTGGCGCCCCTTTTAAGTTGGCCCTCCTGTGCCCCTTTCAATTCTAAATTTTAACTACGCGCCTGAATAGGACTAATTAGACTAAGCATGCATCAAAAATTTCCAAAATGACTGTCTAGTCGAACCGAAATATTTATAAAAGCAGCGTCTGAATATGCATAACGTGGATGTTGACACTCTTGATACTGAATTGTGTAGAAGAGGCAAAATTTACATCGGCTTCTAGCGGCCACATTGCTAGAATCGTCCATATCCGCGTCTGTAACCTTGCGTCCTCTCACTTGTAAACCAGTGACATGATTTCACAGTCTCTGATAGCGTACCAACTCTTCCATTCAGGGCAATTGATAGCCAAACATTTTCGTCTCACATAACTACCTACCAGTCCTTCATTTTACAGAATTTGACTGTTAGACTTTCTGTGGCACCTAAGTGGCTGAGGCGCTGTCCAATCACATACCTTCCTTAACACTGCACTGCCAGTGACATCTGTTCTTCCATTTATTCAATGTTACTGTTTGTGCCAAGAATTTATAAACTATTAGGCCTAACAGTCCTTCGTTCTATCCACCCTGATCTAGAAGAGAAATGGTGCCATTTTCTTTGAAAGTAGAATTTGCTATTTGATTATTTAGCTGGTCACTATCTTCTTTCAGTCGAGAATGAAAAACACTGGAACAGTTGAAAGCTACGGACCATTGATAACCCCATTAGGAAATGGTTTGCAGGTCTGTCTATCCTTGAGAAAAGAAACAACCAGCCTGCAACGTTGCCTGGTTGTATTTTCGTCAAAATATCTTTGTGTCAGACTTATTTGAAAAACTTAGAAATTAAATATCCTGATCAACTGAGCGAGTCTCACCTCGCATATCTAGCACACGGATGATGTGCTCTGTCACATAAAAATAAGATCGCCAGTATAATGAGAATGCCGAATGCTGCCGTACTGCAGGTGTGAGAGAAGTGTTTTTGAAGCTGAGTGTTAAATACATTAGGCCTAATTAAAATCAATCAATATAAGCATATATATATAGCATTTTTAAGTTACACAACGTAAGTAACGCTTCAAATTTGGTTACCATACTTCAAATGTAGAATTAAAAGTAGGCCTATTATCTTACAACATAAAAATCTAAAGGATAGACCCTATGCGTCAATGATACGACCTTTTAAAAAGGTTGCTCTAACATAATGCGTATTTCGCAATACTATTAACTACTACTGTAAAATTGGAAATACTTCCTTGATTCTGAAATCTGGTCAATCTGGACGTCCGCATGAAATCCCTGTGCCAAAAAATGAAATAAATAAGATTTTGGCCGTATTGGCCCTCCGATAAATATAGCGTATTAATTGTCCTAATTTTCTTTAAAATTGTAATTACGAATTCAGTTTATAGTTATAGAGTTTATTTTATTTGCATAAATTAGGTATTGGTGAATGATTAGCCTAATAAGAGTGCAAGATGATAAGAGTGTAAAACAATTTGAAAAAAAAATATCACAGCTGATCGTCAAGGTCATGGACATCCCATCCAATTTAGATTGTCTGTTTTTAAACAAACCGATAAAAATAATTGGTTTGTCAATGGAGTGAGAACAGCCGTCGTTACAACAAATACGTGTCAAACATTTCATCCGTATTCTCTCCAAAACAACCATACCAAATCAGAATAATACAAAAAAATGAATAAAATATTGCTACACTGTTAATTTACGAAATGTTCAAAATTCTCTCAAAAAGTTGGCAGGGCCACAGGCAGGGCCAGATGAAATTTGGCAGGGCCGCGGCCCTGCCTGGCCCGCCCCACCCGTCGCCCCTTCCCTCTGAGACAGAGACCAGAGACACTCTGAGCAAGTGAAAGGCTCATCTCAGATGGAAAAGGGCCCTTCTGAGACAGAGATCAGTCACTCAGAGAAACAGAGGGTCTTCTCTTAGATGGATAAGGATCCCTCAGAGACAGAGGAGACACTCTGAGAAACAGAAGGGCTCATCACACATGGACAAAGACTCCTCTGAGACAGAGACCTGCCACTCTGAGAAACAGATGGGCTCCTCTCAGATGGACAAGGACGCCTCTGAGACAGATCAGTCACTCAGAGAAACAGAGGGTCTTCTCACTGATGGATAAGGATCCCTCAGAGACAGAGGGTAGACACTCTGAGAAACAGAAGGTCTCCTCTAAGATAGACAGGGGCTCCTTCTAAGACAGAGACCAACCGCTCTGAGAAACAGATGGGCTCCTCTCAGATGGAAAAGGACTCCTCTGAGACAGAGACCAGCCACTCGAAGAAACAGAAGGGCTTATCTTAGATGGACAAGGACATCCTGAGACAGCGATCAGCCACTCTGAGAAACAGAGGGTCTTCTCAATGATGGATAAAGACCTCTCTGAGACAGAGACCTGCCGCTCTGACAAACAGAAGGGCTCATCACAGATGGACAAGGACGCCTCTGAGACAGAGATCAGACTCTCTGAGAAAATGAAGGGCTCATCTCAGATGGAAAAGGACCCCTCTGAGACAAAGAAGACACTCTGAGAAACAGAAGGGCTCATCTCAGATGGACAAGGACCCCTCTGAGACAGATACCATACTCTCTGAGAAACAGAGGGCCTCCTCTCAGATGGATAAGGACTCCTCTGAGACAGAGACCAGCCATTCTGAGAAACAGATGGGCTCCTCTCAGATAGACACAGATCCTTCTGAGAAAGAGACCAGCCACTCTGATAAAAAGATTGTCTTCTCACTGATGGATAAGGACCCCTCCGAGACAGAGATCAGCCGCTCTGAGAAACAGAAGCGCTCATCACAGATGGACAAGGACCCCTCTGAGACAGAGACCGGACTCTCTGAGAAACAGAAGGCCTTCTCTCAGATGGATAAGGACACCTATGAGACAGAGATCAGACACTCTGAGAAAAAGAAGGCCTCCTCTCAGATGGACAAGGACCCCTCTGAGACAGAGACCAGACACTCGGAGAAACAGAAGGGCTCATCTCAGATGGAAAAGGACCCCTCTGAGACAGAGACCAGCCACTCTGAGAAACAGAGGGTCTTCTCTCAGATGGAAAAGGGACACCTCTGAGACAGAGATCAGCCGCTCTGAGAAACAGAAGGGCTCATCATAAATGGGAAAGGGCTCCTCTCAGACATAGAGCACACACTCTGAGAAACAGATGGGCTCCTCTCAGATAGACAGGGGCTCCTCTGAGACAGAGACCAACCGCTCTGAGAAACAGAAGGGCTCATCACAGATGGACAAGGACGCCTCTGAGACAGAGACCAACCGCTGTGAGAAACAGAAGGGCTACACTCAGATAGACAATAGCCCCTCTGAGACAGATACCAGCCACTCGGAGAAACAGATGGGCTCCTCTTAGATGGAAAAGGACCCCTCTGAGACATAGAGCACACACTCTGAGAAACAGAGGGTCTTCTCTCAGATGGAAGAGGATCCCTCAGAGACATAGAGCACACACTCTGAGAAACAGATGGGCTCATCACACATGGACAAGGACTCCTCTGAGACAGATACCAGTCACTCGGAGAAACAGAGGGTCTTCTCTCAGATGGAAAAGGATCCCTCAGAGACAGAGGGTAGACACTCTGAGAAGCAGAAGGTCTCCTCTAAGATAGACAGGGGCTCCTTCTGAGACAGAGACCAACCGCTCTGAGAAACAGATGGGCTCATCATAAATGGGCAAGGACTCCTCTCAGACATAGAGCACACACTCTGAGAAACAGATGGGCTCCTCTCAGATAGACAGGGGCTCCTCTGAGACAGAGACCAACCGCTCTGAGAAACAGAAGGGCTCATCACAGATGGACAAGGACGCCTCTGAGACAGAGACCAACCGCTCTGAGAAACAGAAGGGCTACACTCAGATAGACAAAAGTCCCTCTGAGACAGATACCAGCCACTCGGAGAAACAGATGGGCTCCTCTTAGATGGAAAAGGACCCCTCTGAGACATAGAGCACACACTCTGAGATACAGAAGGGTCTTCTCACTGATGGATAAGGATCCCTCAGAGACAGAGACCTGCCACTCTGAGAAACAGATGGGCTCATCACAGATGGACAAGGACTCCTCTGAGACAGATACCAGGCTCTCTGAGAAACAGAAGGACTCCTCTGAGACAGAGACCAGCCATTCTGAGAAACAGATTGGCTCCTCTCAGATAGACACAGATCCTTCTGAGAAAGAGACCAGCCACTCTGATAAACAGAGGCTCTTCTCACTGATGGATAAGGACCCTTCCGAGACAGAGATCAGCCGCTCTGAGAAAAAGAAGGCTCCTCTCAGATGGACAACGACCCCTCTGACACAGAGACCAGCCACTCTGAGAAACAGAGGGTCTTCTCTAAAATGGAAAAGGACACCTCTGAGACAGAGATCAACCGCTCTGAGAAACAGGAGGGCTCATCACAGATGGACAAGGACGCCTCTGAGACAGAGACCAACCGCTGTGAGAAACAGAAGGGCTACACTCAGATAGACAATAGCCCCTCTGAGACAGATACCAGCCACTCGGAGAAACAGATGGGCTCCTCTTAGATGGAAAAGGACCCCTCTGAGACATAGAGCACACACTCTGAGAAACAGAGGGTCTTCTCTCAGATGGAAGAGGATCCCTCAGAGACATAGAGCACACACTCCGAGAAACAGAAGGGCTCATCACACATGGACAAGGACTCCTCTGAGACAGATACCAGTTTCTCTGAGAAACAGAGGGTCTTCTCTCAGATGGAAAAGGACTCCTCTGAGACAGAGACCAGCCACTCGAAGAAACAGAAGGGCTTATCTTAGATGGAAAAGGACCCCCTGAGACAGAGATAAGCCGCTCTGAGAAACAGAAGGGCTCCTCTCAGATAGACAGGGGCTCCTCTGAGACAGAGACCAACCGCTCTGAGAAACAGAAGGGCTCATCACAGATGGACAAGGACGCCTCTGAGACAGAGACCAACCGCTCTGAGAAACAGAAGGGCTACACTCAGATAGACAAAAGTCCCTCTGAGACAGATACCAGTCACTCGGAGAAACAGATGGGCTCCTCTTAGATGGAAAAGGACCCCTCTGAGACATAGAGCACACACTCTGAGATACAGAAGGGTCTTCTCACTGATGGATAAGGATCCCTCAGAGACAGAGACCTGCCACTCTGAGAAACAGATGGGCTCATCACAGATGGACAAGGACCCCTCTGAGACAGATACCAGGCTCTCTGAGAAACAGAAGGACTCCTCTGAGACAGAGACCAGCCATTCTGAGAAACAGATTGGCTCCTCTCAGATAGACACAGATCCTTCTGAGAAAGAGACCAGCCGCTCTGAGAAAAAGAAGGCTCCTCTCAGATGGACAAGGACCCCTCTGACACAGAGACCAGCCACTCTGAGAAACAGAGGGTCCTGTATAAAATGGAAAAGGACACCTCTGAGACAGAGATCAACCGCTCTGAGAAACAGAAGGGCTCATCACAGATGGACAAGGACTCCTCTGAGACAGATACCAGACATTCTAAGAAACAGAAAGGCTTATCATAAATGGGCAAGGGCTCCTCTGAGACATAGAGCATAGAGACAGATGGGCTCTTCTCAGATGGAAGAGGGCCCCTTTGAGACAGATACCAGTCACTCGGAGAAACAGAGGCTCTTCTCACTGATGGATAAGGATCCCTCAGAAACAGAGATCAGCCGCTTTGAGAAACAGATTGGCTCCTCTCAGATAGACACAGATCCTTCTGAGAAAGAGACCAGCCACTCTGATAAACAGAGCGTCTTCTCACTGATGGATAAGGACAACTCCGAGACAGAGATCAGCCGCTCTGAGAAACAGAAGGGCTCATCACAGATGGACAAGGACCCCTCCGAGACGGAGACCAGACTCTCTGAGAAACAGAAGGCCTTCTCAATGATGGATAAGGACACCTCTGAGACGGATACCAGCCACTCGGAGAAACAGAAGGTCTCATCTCAGATGGAAAACGACCCCTCTGAGACGGATACCAGCCACTCGGAGAAACAGAAGGTCTCATCTCAGATGGAAAAGGACCCCTCTGAGACAGAGATCAGCCGCTCTGAGAAACAGAAGGGCTCATCACACATGGACAAGGACTCCTCTGAGACAGATACCAGTCACTTGGAGAAACAGATGGGCTCCTCTCAGATAGATAAGGATCCCTCAGAGACAGAGAGCAGCCACTCGGAGAAGGGCTCGCAGAAGGGCTTATCATAAATGGGCTCCTCTCAGACATAGAGCACACACTCTGACAAACAGATGGGCTCCTCTCAGATAGACAGCCCGAGAAAAAAAAATTATCAACTTTGCCAAATCTTTGGTATTTACTTGGAAAATTTATAAGATTTGAATAGTTTAACAAACTTTTTGGAAATTTAACAAATTTAGGAAATGTGTAACAATTGCCTAACAAATATTTGCTACATTTAGTATGTAAGTCGATATTGACGAATTTTGCGAAATTTAGAAAACGTTTATCAAATGCCTAGGTAATATTTGTTTGGTTATCCAAACAAATGATTTTTTTGTATTTACTAAGTTTGATGAAAGAAAAATCTTGCAATAGGCAGGATCCGCTTATGAGTAACTGTCGTAAAAGGCGGTTTTAATTGCATGGTGATTTCAATGTGCGGTAACTTCACCCGTACAATTTTTTGAACTCATGCATATCACAAGGATGATCATCAGCTCTCATAAACTCTGATTACAATCATCTCTCAATAAAATAGAAATGCAACGTCACAGGAAATACCCAATAATAAGGTCTGTACTATATCACAGTTTTGCGTCGTTGATAACTGGCTGATTTTTTTGCCATCAAACTTAATTAAATGATTGAATAATGGAATAATTGTCAGGAAACTGTTGATATTTTTCTATGATGGCACCAACAATTTCTTTCAAATCTTAAAGAGAGTGCATTATGTCATTTCCATGGATATCGACATATGAAACATGTGGGCCTGAAATGTGCATGTCTACTATTATTTCGAGTATTTTATATATGCCCATTTATATTTGATGAAATGGTGTGTATAAAATAAATATTCAGGTGACTTCATCACTACTCTCTCTCTCTCTTTCTCACTCACTCGCTCGTTCCCCTTTTCTTCTTCTTCTACTCATTTTTCATCATCTTTCACATTCACTACATGTACACTGTAGCTACAATAGCAACAACATCAGTCATAGATTTTCATTATTAAGGGAGCCTAAGCAGTTCTATCGGCACACATTTTGCTTCTCAAATTAAAGCATTTATTGAAGTTTCTAAGTTCTATACCGTGCCCATCAGCAAGTCGACTTTGATCAGTTTGCTCGTGTGTTCCCTAAATTGCTTAGCTAGTGATATTAAATCAGTATGCAACTGAACCAAACAATTACATAAGCATCTCGCTCAGTCTGCGTAATCATATCTCGCTTCTATAACTTTCCGTCACTATATTAAGGAAATTCGCCACGCGCACGCAGCTGAGGAAGTTCGTTCACATTGTTGGCAGCCTGGTCGTGGCCGCATTCGGGAGCCATGAGCGGTCGATAATATTCTCTAGCTGCGCTGTGACTCAGCGTCCCTACTTAATAATTATTATCCGCCCATCACGTGGAACAGAAAACTGCGCAAGGCGCAGTAGCTTGTGCACTATCTCGTGGTCTATCGAACGCATGTTTACGTTAACTGCTTAATATTACAAAAGTCAGCGCATCAAGAGGATATTTCTACTTACACACCTTTATTTATTCATCGTCGGTTTCTGATCGTCTACGTTTTTTCATCATCTTGCTTAGCTATCATGCACAACATGGAGCACAATTCGAAAATGAACACTCGCATGTAGTCAGTGAGTTCTTCCAGTCAATGAAGACATCAAGTTCCTTTGATTTTTGCATCAGAATTAAAAATGCAGCTCTTGGATCATCTACAGAAAAATGGTAAGCTTCTAAATGTTTCTGAATTTATTTTGTCAACTTAGTTTCAGCATTTAACTGCAAGTCTAGGTACATGTATTTGGAAATCCCGAAAACAAAATCAAAGGAGAGATTTGGTCATAGATTTGGGTTTATTGACCATGAACACGCAGAGACATTTCTATTAATGACTACTGCTATATCTGCTCTTAATTTTACAAATACTAAAGAGCTACTAGCGTCATACTTAATTTACTGATAACAAAATATCTCAATTCCTCTTACTTCCTCATAGCAGACATATCACATTTTAGGAGTCCTACCAATACTTTGAATTCATTTGTGTAATCGAAAACCCAAGTAAAGCGATGTGTTTCTTGATAGCTATAATATTTATTTATATATAAATATTATAGCTATCAAGAAACACATCGTTTTACTTGGGTTTTCCATCACACAAATGATGTCACATGCCCAAGGCTTATTCACTTTGAATTTAATATGAGAATGTGCATGTATATCAGTTTTCACGATGACGTTTCTCGTTGAAAAATCGATCAAAAGTTGATTGTGTCGTCAAAAGAATCATAATCAAATTGGAATATGTTGAAATGGTAATATATTGTTTTCAAATTCGTAATTTCTGATTGCTTACATTGAAAATAGCACAAACATCTGGTTATGTTGAGACAAAATAGTTGCATGCTAAAAACCTTAGAAACTATGAGCACGAAAGAACTTAATTAGCGCATTAAAACCATTTTAATTTAGCACTTCAATATTTAGATATGTAGTATACTTGTGTAAAAGTATCAATATTTGGATGACAAATAATTGAAAAAATTTTTGAAACAGTCAAACATGCTATAAGTCATAAAGTTCTATTTCAGGACTGCAAAAATTTTAGATGGAGAATGTTTTTATCAATGCAGACAAACTATTGAGCTATTCGATATCTGCTTAAGTTATGCAATTTAATCTATTTTCTGAAAGATGGATCCATCAAGGAAGCTTGTTTAAATAGGTCACTATTTCCATTTTATATATGTTGAATTGAAAACCTGTAGCTACCGCCTATGATAGTCAATTAATTTTTTCAGAATTGCCACATTTTAGAAAATGGTATCAATTTGACATTTCGAGTAGTTTAAGAAAAATGATCAAGCACACAAAAGGCATAGATGCTACACGACGGACTGCACGTTGTTGGCTACATGCACACTGTAATAAAGATCAGTCATGCGTTGCAGTCCAACAATAGGTTTAGTTTTGCAAAATCAATAATTTTTCATGCTTTACGATAAATATATAACAATCAAAGTACAAACTCATTGCTACTCTTTTATTCAATTTGTGTTTACTTATTACAAATTATGCTTCGCACTTTTCAATATCATCGTAGGCCTAACTATTATGGTCACATGTTAGCTGTAGGCCCACCATGAATTACCTGCAGAGATGCTGTCATATAAGCGGTAGACAAGATGACATTACGTGTGTATGTGTTTGCAGATTGTGATTTTAAACAAATTGTTTAAAATAAAATAAAATATCAAAATAAAATTACATGTGCGGTATTAAATACTATAATAAAAATTCAAGCATTCCTGAATATCTTCATCGCATGAACGGTTGACAAGCAGTCGGTAATAGGCTACATCTCGGTAAGGCTCTGTTCTAATTTGCAGATTGCATTTTTTGTAAAAACAGTTACCGGTACTTGAATATCAAAATAAAATTATTGATAAATACGAAGAGTATTGATTAAAAAAATAATTGATAAATTGTTAATGATCACAATTCAACCACTCTTGAATATCTTCATTTGCTATCAAAATTCCTAAGAATATCACTTCCCACATTGTCAGAGATGAAATAATCCAAAAGCAGTTTTCTTAATAGTCTTTACTGTAACACCTAAAATTACTATAAATGATTTATCTTCTGAACTTTGAGTAGGCCTACCCATAGAATGTTAATTAAGATCCGTTAAGTTTGATAATTCTGCTATGCACATCAGCACAAGATTTGTCTTCTTTTTTACAGGTGTTGATTGCTGAGGCTGTGTATCTATCCATTGATGACTCAATACCTGACCTACATTCGGCTGCCTTTCCGTCTTGTCTTGTGAGCTAATTAACCCCGAAAACTACTGGAATTATTCTTTATCCATAAATCTCTCATACTCGCAACGTCCCAGCGATCGTCAGATTTGGACAACCGAGTTGTGATCCAACCGCGAAGATGTTTTTTTCAGTGACCTCGTATCATCGCTTCAAACTTCATTTGGTAGTGACTGTTTCTCCGTTGAACTGTAAATTTTTCGTGATATCACCTCTATTCTTAAAAATGTAACTGATAACGGCGCGACGGTGTTCGACTCGAAATGACAGTGTTTCAGATGAAGTGAAATGCGTATTCGGGATGTGGGAATGCTTTCCAGTTGGAAGGATTTTCAAATGAAGAATGATCAAATCCGGATAGAGAATTTTCCTTTATGTTGATAAAAGTGATATTCATAAAAATTATTTGTATCGGATCGTTCGATGTGTGCTACTATATGAAACTTTGTTCATTTTCCAAATACGTATGAAAAATTGTATTTTTGAAGGATATCCATTCCTTCTGCTGTTTACTTTGGGGAGCAGGGCTCAGTTTTTGTAATCTCTATGAATGTTATCGTACAAAACATAATTTTAGCAAGATCAGTCATTTTATTCTAGTCATGCAGATTTATATGCTGTACGGATTTTGAACGACTTTGAGCATGAATAATTCGAGCAGAGCGTTTTACTAGCTATCTTTTTGCCGAATTATGATTGTTTTGGTTTTCTATTTGATAAATATAAAACATTTCATACAAGAAGATATTTTTCATGAATTCAAATTTGCAAATGTTTCGTAATTACCTATGAAGTAGGATAAATTTGCTTATTATTTACTAAACATATTATAAAAGCTAGAAATAATTTGCTAAATGTTTTTTTTATAAAAGTTTGGAAAATTTACAAAATATTTACTAAACATTTCGTAAAGTTCAGAGAATTTGCCAAATATTTTGTGGAAGTTTGGAAAGTTTGCTAAATATTTAGTAAAAGTTTAGGAAATGTACTAGGTTTGTAAAATATTTAATAAATATTTCTTAAATGTTTAGGACTTTAATGCCAAGTACTTGGTAAGTATTTGTTAAACTGACAACGGTAATTTTACTCGGGAGGGGCTCCTCTGAGACAAGTAATGGGCAAAAGACCGTTCCAGGACACCTAAAATTCAAAAAAAATAGTATCTTTAAAAACGACATAAATTCATGAATTTAGACCCTTTTTCAGGTTTTTAAGACCTAAATACATGAATTTAGACCGTTCCAGGACACCATAAAATTCAAAAAAATAGTATCTTTAAAAACGACATAAATTCATGAATTTAGTCCTTTTTTCAGGTTTTTAAGACCTAAATACATGAATTTAGTCCATTCAAAAAGTACCATTTTTTCAAAAAATGACATTTTTAAAAACGACATAAATTCATGAATTTTGGCGTTTTTTAAAATACCCAATTTTCAAATTTTTCAAAATCTCAAATTTGAGAATTACAATCGGGTGAAGCCCTAGAACCTTCGGTTCGATTTTCACCCCCAAAATCATGACCGTTCCAGGACACCGAAAATCATAAAAGTTAAGAATCTCAAATTTGAGATTAAGATCATTTTTTTACTTTGAAAATCATGACCGTTCCAGGACACCGAAAAAATCATAAAAGTTAAGAATCTAAAAATTTGAGAATTACAATCGGGCGAAGCCCTAGAACCTTCGGTTCGATTTTCATTGCTTAAATCATGACCGTTCAAGGACAGCGAAAATCATAAAAGTTGAGAATTTCAAATTCATGAGTTTAGACGTTTTTCAGGTTTTTAAAATATATCATGTGTCTAAAAATATTTCTTTAAAAGTGGAAGAAACAAAAGTGGAAGAAACAGCAAGAATATATCCTTCAATATCATATGAACGTAGTTCTGCTACCCCCTCCCTTCTGTCTTCTAGGGGTCCCTTAAGAAATTTTTTTATTATAAAATGAACAACATAAATGAGTTTTTAAAATTATATGGAACGCAAACTACGACAAATTTCGACCTAAAGAAAATCGCAAATGAATTAGGAATAAAGAATTTTCATGTTCTAATGAGAGACGAATTACAATTCCTAAAAAATAAGCCAACAGGAACATTCAGTTCCCGGAACAAAGTTCCATCAATAACTGTAAATTTCGTAACCAATCTTCACACTTCAGACCAAAAAGGCGTACATTGGTCAGCAGGCGTTAAAAATCATCAGCAGAACTATTATTTTGATTGCCCGGAGGCTGAGAACTATTGGTTCGATTCATACGGTTTGCCCCCTACAAATGAAGTAAAAGAATTACTTGGAACGGGAACGTACAATACGTTTCAAATTCAAACACCAGGCACTACCTATTGTGGACAATTATGTTTATACGTTTTGTACAAATTACAAAAAGGAGTACCATTTCTAGATATAATGTTAGAATTGAACGAACCGTAGGTTCTATGGCTACGCGCTACGCGCTACGCGCTATGCCTAACAAGGGAATTTCATTCCCGAAACGTTAGTTCCAATAATAATAATAATGATAATTAAAAATCAGTTCGCTGTAATTCATTTTGATAAAATCGGCCTCTGATATCCTCATTATCTAAATCTTTAATTTCATAAGTAATCGGATAACTTTGATTTATTTTAGAAATTTCAAATATTTCTTTAGTCCAATAACCAACAAAGCCTTTTTCAAATTTATTCTTATATTTAAATATTCTAACTCTATCTCCAATTTTAAATTTCGGCTTAAGTTTCTGCAAATTCGGATTACTCTCATTCAAATTATTATTCTCGAATATTTTTTTTCTTATCAAATCAGGGTCGACAGAAGCATTCTTTGGAGTTTCTTCAATACCAGAATGAACTTTATTATTGTACTCTTCTACAACTCCTGGTAATATCTTCAACCATTTCTGATTTCCTTGCTGAGTAAATTTTTTGAAAATTTTATTTTTTAACGTCCGATTGAATCTTTCTATCACTACAGCTTTTCCTGCGTTTTCAGTTGAATAAACAGTTTCAAATAGTGGCTGAACGTTTCTGTTATAAAATTCCGACCCTTTATCAACAAACAATTTCCTTGGCTTTCTATTACTTTCTTTAAAGATTTCTTCAAACGCATATTTAACTGATAGACCACTTTTATTTTTTAAAGGCTTTACCCAAGCATATCGTGTATATAAATCTATAACGGTCAATGCGTATTTGTAGTCCCTTTCATTCGGCATATGAATAAGATCAGCACTCCAAATATCATCTTTATTAAATACTTTTACTTTCAATAAATATTTAGGCCTTCTATATTCTTTATGAATTTCAGACGCATAGCGGCTTGGGTCATTCGTCATTTCGGACGCGTAGGTTCGAACGTTGCTCTCAGAGTTATTAGTTCGAGCGTTGCTCTCAGACAGCTTTGCTGTCGTTTCATTTAAACCCTGACCTAATAATATTTTAGCTTGTAAAGCTTTCTTAACAAACATTCTTTCAATTTTTTCTCTAAATGTAGGATTTTGAATACTATCTAATTCTTGAATCATCTTCTTATCAGCTGCATGTCGAGAACTTAGATCATGATTTCGATAAGCTAAATCATGCCTGTAAGCTGCGGCATCTACTCTATTTATTGGTTCTTCACCTGGTTTCGGATTATTATTCTCATCTAGTCTTATATCTAATCGAGTTCCTGGACCAGTATATGAATGACCAGGAAGATGTTTTTCTTTCGAATATTTACTCCAAATAAATCCAGGAAAGTTTTCTAATGTTTTTTGTATATCCCCACCGAAGTGGTATGGAACTTTGTTCTTGTCACCTCCAATATCCTGACAATGTGAGTTTTTATTTTTGTTTAATAGATAATTCAATAAATCTAAATTAGAAATTTTTAATTTAATTAAATTTTCGGAATTTGTGGAATTCATTTTAAAAGATAAAATAAATGTTTTACCTTATGGACCAAAGGTCCTGAGGTTATTACTGAATCATACTAGGACTTAGATATATTCCAGAACCATCTTTAGTTTCTTTAATTTCAATTAAATCATCAACATTGTGGAGAATATTTTTAAGAACTCGTTTTCCTTCATCAACTAATTTTAATTTACTAATAAAATTATCTACTACTCCTTCACCCCTAGCAACTTTCTCTAACTCTCTATTATGTCGTTTTTGTTCTTCTAATGCTGCCTTCTCTGATTTATTTTTATTTACTGCTTGGACAATACCAGCTGTCCCACCTGCAACACTTCGTGCTGCAGCTATGCCTCCTATTATTAGTGGAATTAATGGGAGAATCCCCCATTCTTTTCTTCTTGTAATTGAATATTCTCTATCATTGGTTTACTTATGTAATACTTTTTTTTATTAATAGTAATAGTTTTAGGGGTATTTTTGTCAACAATATTACGTAATTTTAATTCAACAGTTTTATTATTAATATTACTTTTCGCTTGCGACATTTTTAATAAAAAAATTTTAAGTTATCAAAAATTTAAATCTATTCTAGTTATGAAAAAATTTCAAGTTACCAAAAAATATTAAGTTACCTAAAAATTTTAATCTATTCTAGTTATTAAAAAATTTCAAGTTACTAAAAAATTTTAAGTTACCAAAAAATTTTAATCTATTCTAGTTATGAAAAATTTTAAGTTAAGAATTTTTAATCTATTCTAGTTATGAAAAAATTTTAATTAACTTATCAGAGCGAAGCTCCTCTGGCTTTAGCCTATCCTTACCATCTTCCCATTAAGAATTTCAATAGAATATTTTACATCTTCTAGCAATAAACCATAAGCCATCAATGAAGTTGTGGAATCTTTCTTTTCAATATTAATTGTTACATCACAACCATTTTTAATAATATCTTCAGATTGTGCACTTAAATCGAAACAGAAAATTGGATATAAATGTCTCCAATCTCCAGGAGTTAATTGTGGTTCAACTCCAAATTCTATACAAAGATTTCTATAAGCATCATATCCTTCCATAAATTGATTATTGGTATCATCGAATCTTAATGGATCAATTGGATATCGGGTTTGATTTAATGAAACTTATAAACTTCGAATTGTATTAATATGAAAAATATTGTTGTTCTTATCAAAACTTGGAGAATTATTTCTTTGAAATGTTAGTAATAAATATCTTGGAGTATTCGCAGTTCTAGTAAAATGCCAGTTAAATCTTTGTTCGGAAAAAGTTACTGAACTAGCAGTACGCTTTAGAAAATTTGCTGGAATTGGTTTGTTAGTATTTAATCTTTTTGCAATAGCTGTTTCAACCTCTAAACTAGGAGTAATATGCTTAATCCACCATTCAAGTCTATCAATTTTTAAATATGCTTTTTTCCCAGTCTTACCAAAAAAGATTAATTCATTATTTGCTGTACGATGAATTATTAATTTAAATTTTAATTGATATGATATTTTATCATAATCTAAATATCCGAATAATGGAGACAATGACCAATTAACTGTCTGTTTACTTTTCTTGTTAAATTCACGTCTTTCTTTATATGCTTCATTATTTGTTTTATTTAAATGTTTTGCAATATTTTCTACATCTTTCGCAATTCCTGCTGCATCTGTTCCAGCGTGAGTTAAATCATCAACAATTATACCATCATTAGTATCAGGAAACCAACCTTCGATTTCATACTTTTTATTATTTTCACCAATTGTTATAAATCTAAGCATTGTATCAATTACACCTGGAGAAACACTTATTGTTTCTATATTTTGAGTTGCAACATCTAAACGCATTTGTGTAAATAATCTTGGAAAAAAATTATTCTCTAATGCAATATTATCGGTTTCTGGTAATGGTGTTGTAAAATTAGCATCACTATATAAAGAATATTCACAATGTAAAAACGAATCAGGTAAATATATATAACTCTGCTGATTATCAACTTCAAAAATTAAATCACCTTCAGTATTTACTCTACTGGAAGATCCGGGATTCATAGCAATTCTTATATAGTCATTCTTTTTTTGATTATTACTGACGAACGGAGGATCGTCTAATCTAAATTTATTTTCGATAAGCGAAGACATTTTTATAAAAAATAATTTGACTTTTTGTTTTTCTCACAGACAGAAAAAAATTTTACTAAAAAAATTACTAAAAAATTTTACTAAAATATAATTTTAGAATTTTGCTAGACCAGCTCCGCTACAGCTTTGCTGGTTAGACCGAAGGTTGCTGCTCACGCCATTACCTCTTATTTCTTCAATTGTTTTTTCATTATGTTTACTATCAGACGGAGCTCCGCTCCTCAAGGTTTCCCCAACAGCAATGTTAGCAATTTTGTTCTTTGTTTCATCTGAAAGTTTTTTTAATTTTTTTAGTTCTTCGGAATCATTCCTAAGTTTACGAATAGCTTCTAGTTGTTTTAATTCGTTTTGAGACTTGACAGCATTTGATATTGCACTAGCTGTACTACCTATAGCAGCTGCTCCTTTTGCAGCAGATGTAATCAAATCTTTATTATTTTTAATTAAGTTAACGATACTACCAATACCAGAGAAGATCCCAGCTCCTTCTTTTTGGAACGTCTTTTCTAGGAACTTTTCTGTTCCGACTGTTTCTCTATTATCATAATGATAAACAGGATTCATACGTGGTTCATGAGCAATTTTTTGATTTGAAGCAAAATGTTTAAGATTGTGTTTATAAATTATAGGCATTTTTTAGGATTAAATTTGACTTTTGAGAAAAATATTTACGCTAAGATTTACGTTTGTGAATGGACAACAACTTCGAGATAACTTTATTAATTGACTGTTGCACTTTATCTATTGCGTCAAGCAGCGTGTGATGTACTTTAATTTCTTTTCTATTAACTTGCATTTTCTGCTGATTAATCTTCAATGCCGTTTTAAGAGCATTTAACTTAATTTTAAGAACATCTAATTGTCTTTTAACAGAATCTAACTGTTCTTTATTTTCTTTAGAGTTTTCTTGTAAATTTTTCTTTAATTCATTTTCTAAATTGATTTTCAGATTTTTCATTTTATCAACTTTTTCATTAAGTGAGTTTACTTCATTTATTATTCTATTCATCTTTTTCATTTGTTGAGTAATTTTAGAACTCAATTCATCAACACTTTTTTGGAATGTAATTTGTAACTGCTTTAAATTTTTTTTAATTCTTTCAGGTAGTTTTTCTATTTCATCTTCTAATTGTTCTTTTAACATTTTTATCTGATGTTTATTTTTAATTACAGCAGATTTTAAATTTAAAGAAAGTAATATTAAAATTTTTGATTGTTCAGAAATCTTTTTAAAAAGTTTTGCTATATCTGCTTCTAGCTCTCTATCCTTTTTATCAAGTTTTAATAATTTTTCGTTTAATGATTTGTCATTAAGTTTAAGCAACTTTAATTCGTTCATCAGTGGAACCAAAACATCGTTTATATATTTTTCCTTTAAATCATTGATTTGTGTATCAACATATTGTTTATTTGTTAACTCTGTATTTTGTTGCGGAAGAATAGAAAGATGCAATGGACCAGATAAAACGTCTCCAGTTTTCATGATATAATTTTCTATCTCTATTTCTAATTCACGATTATTCGGGATATATGCACCTCCACCAACATTTGGTAACATCATTTTTAAAACAATAAAAAAGTAAAATTTTTTCTAATAAAAATAAAAAAATAAAATTTTTTCTAATAAAAATAAAAAAATGGAAACCCCAAATTTAAAAAAATTATATTCGTCCGCATCATCCTGTTCTTCTTATTCGACGAGATCAACGGGATTTGAAAATAAATGTTTTGATAATAATAATAATAATAATCCATGTATAGATGTTAATATTTTATTTCAATTACAAGCCGAAATATTTAGAGAACAGACTAAAGGTTTACCTTCTATAGAAACTAATTATTGTTTATTTCCAGGTGATCCATTTATTAAATTTATGGAGATTGTAAGTAAATATAATGATGTAGCTTATGTTGAATTAAATAAAGAAAATATGGTTATAATAGGCCATAATAATGTTTATGGATTTATTAGAGCAGTGTTACCAATTAGTAATACTGATTGGATAGAAACTAAAATTATTAATTATATCAATATTAAAGAATTAGTTAAAAAATTAAAATCTTTTTCCAAAGAAAAAATAAGATTATTTGTTGATGATCAAAATCAATACAATATTCATATTGAAAGTAAAAAACATAATGAAGAATTATTATGTCAAGTTTATTATAGAGACACAATTTATAAACAAGAAACATTAGAAATGCCCCAAAGATATGATGATGATACGCATATAGGATTATATTCCAACTTAAATATTAATTTATTAAAATCTTATATAAATGGTTTAGCTCAACAAGAGAAAATTTATATGTGGACTACACCTTATACTATTAACAATGACCATAATCATATTGATAATAAACGAACTGAAGGTTCTAGGGCTTTGCCCGATCTTAGAGAATCTTATGATAATAATGATGATTCTGTAACATCTGAAAAAGGTGTAAATGGTAAAAAAGATTATAAAAATATTAGTAATTATAAAAATTTATCTAAATTTCATTTTCTTACAATTGAAAATAATAATGATGGTATAGTTGAAGATACTGTTAGACAACTATGTGTCGGGTCTACAAAATTTAAATTAGGATTTACATCTAATCAATTTAAAATTTTATCATCTTTAACAAAAACTAAAAGTGATTCAGATTATGGTGGTGTTATTAAATTTTCCAAAAGAGATCAAAGACCAATATTTTTCTCTATTATATTATTATCAGATAAAAGATGTAATTTAGAATTAGATATTCCTATCAGGGAATGGTATCCTATCATGGAAGGGCATCCTATACCAAAAAGTGTAATTTATGATGATGAAGAAACAATTTATGATGATGATGAAGAAACAATTTATGATGATGATGATGAATCAATAGTTAGTGAAAAAAAATTTAAATTATCTTTTGATAAAACATTATATGATGAAACTTAATAAGATAAAACTTAATATGATAAAACTTAATGTGATAAAGAAAAAAATAACTAAAGAACGTGAAATATATAATAATATAAAATAACACTCAAGTCCTTGATATTAGAATGTTTATATCTAAAATTAAAACACAAATTTTTTCTTAAATTTTCTCTAAAAAAATAAAAAAAAAGGAAAATACCAAGTTTTATTGTGTCTTATGTAAGAAAAAGTTGCAAACAAAAAGAAGTTATCAATCTCATTTAAATAGTAAATTGCATTTACAAAATGTAGAACGAGTTGATGAAGGAAATATATTAAAATTAAATAGTTATATAAAAACTATCTAGAAACATTGCCTACTGATATAAAAGTTAAAAAAATGTTTGATGATTATTCACATTCGGAATATAAAAAAGTTTTTAATAGTGAAGATGAGACCATACATGGGACATCGGAGATGTCTTCCAGGGCTTCGCCCGTACCAGATGGAAGATATTTATTTAGCGATACTGATGAATTTAACGAAATAGATGAATTTGATGAAGCCGTACGAACCGAAGGTTCTAGGGCTTCGCCCGAAACAGATATAAAATATTTATTTAATGAATCGGTTGAATATAATGAAACCGATAAAACTTTTTCTGATATTCTAACCAACTTTTCTAATATATTTAAGAAATCTTTCAAATGTTATATGAATGTAGAAGTACTTTATACAAAAAATGGACCTGATGGAATTCCTGAAGAAATAATACAAGGACATTTTACAAATTCACAAGAAATTCATAATGTAAATGATATACAACCCATATTTGAATCGATAATACTTAAATTAGAAAATTGTATAATTGAAGCCCAGTTACGTGAATCTGGTTGGAGATTTGTTAAAATACTATCTAAGAAAATAGTAATTGATAAATATAAAAATAATACTGGTGGTAGTTATGTTTCTTTACCTTTCAGTTCACCACAAATAATCAACATAAAAAATGAAGATGATTATTGTTTTCTGTGGAGTATTATAGCACATTTACATCCTGCAGAATATCATAAAGAAAGACTAAGTCATTATAATAAAGAAGAATACATAAATGAATTTGATCTTTCTGATGGCTTAGATGAATTTCCATATGATTATAATAGATTAATAAAGTTTCATAAAAAGAATAAAAATTTAATTGAAGTAAATGTTTTTGAATTAAATGTGAATTATGTTTCTATTGGTAAAATTATTCCACTTTACTCAGATTCAAAAAAATTTTATTTGAATAATAAAAATTTATGTCAATCAGAAATAGTATATAATGATAGAGGAAATTACATGCATCATAATATTTTTTACCAAGGAAAAATAATATGTACTGAAAAATTTGAACTTGTTAAAACACTATCACCAATAATGATTAATCATAATAATTATAAAGGACGTACTGATGATTATAATTACAAATATTCATCTTTATCTTCAGAATATCAACAAAAATTAGAAAATTTAAATAAAAGTTTACAAAAATGTAAAATAGATTATCAACAACAAATAAAAATGTTGCTACAAGAATATCACCATAAATATCAAAATGAGATAGAAACAATTCAAAAATTAAATGAAGAAAATAATAAAAAATTAAATAATGAAGAAAATAAAGAATCGGCTAAAGCCAGAGGAGCTTCGCTCCGATTAAATGAATGTTTAAAAAAATGTGTACAACAATATAAAGAACAATATGATAAAGAATATATTTATCAGCTACAAATATTAAATCAAAATTACCATCAAAATACATTTAATATTACAAAAGAAATTAATGAAACACATGAAATATATCAAGATAAATTTGAAAAACTAGAACAGTCAAAACAACCAGCACAAGCGAATATATTATATTATCAGGGTCATTTTATATTGTGTAAAGATGTTTCTATATTTACAAAAACTTCAGATAATAAAAATTTTCCTTGTCTTCAATGTATGACAAGTTTTAGAACTTTAGAAGAAATGAATAGACATTTGGAGAATTGTCAACAAAATGAAGCAGTTCAAAATACTTTTCCTAAAGATGATTATTTAGAATATAATAAATGGTATTTTAAAAATAAAGTACCCTTTACTATTTATTGTGATTTTGAAGCATATAATGTTAATATGACACAAAATCGAACGGAAAGTTCCAGGGCTTCACCCGATTCTGAAAATTATAATTCTGAAAAAAGTGCACCTGGAAAAAGTTCAGCTGAACAAAGTAAAGAAAAATATTTATTTGAACAAAAACCATTATGTTGGGGAATGTACATTCATTCAAATTATCCTGAATTATTTAAATCAGAATATTTTCAATACTATGGTGAAGATAGTTCAGAAATGTTTACAAAGAAAGTAGAAGAATTACAAGGACGTTTTTCACAATTGCTTGAAACAAATATTCCAATGATGCCATTAACAGAAAAAGAAAAATTAAATTTTATTAATGAAACAAAATGTTATTACTGTGGAAGAGAATTTACAAAAAATTATAAAAATGGCAAAGGTAGATATCTTGACAAGCGAAGCGACGGCTCTGCCGTCAAGGTAAAAGATCATGATCATCTAAATGGATTATATAGAGGTGCAGCACATAATTCTTGTAATCTTAATGCTAATAAATTTAAATATAACTTTGTTCCTTTATATTTCTACAATGGTTCTAAATATGATTTCCATCTAGTAATGAAAGATTTATTTTCATCTGAAAAATTACAACAACAACAAATAAATGTACTATGTAAAACAGAAGAAGAATATTTTTCAATGCAATTAGGTTGCATTAGAATTTTAGATGCATTTAGATTTTTTACTCCTTATTCATTAGATGTTATGGGAAAAACTTTGAAATCTGAACAATGTAAATATTAAATAAATATAATTTAAAACCTTTAAAAGGAATATTTCCGTATGAGTATATAGCCTGCGGCTCACAGTCGAAGACTGATATAACTGGAGATAAAACCTGTGGTTCACAGTCGAAGACTGATTTTAATTCTGTGAATAAAATTATGGAAGAAGAACAACTTCCTCCAATAAATAAATTTAAATCAACATTAAAACAATCAAAATTATCTGACGAAGACTATGCAGAAGCTGAAAAAAATTGGAGAGAGTTAAATTGTAAAACAATGTATGATTATACAATGAAATATCTACAGATAGATGTATTAATACTAGCTGATCTTTTTGAAAACTTTCGTGATATGTGTTTAGAATATTACGGAATAGATCCATGTTATTGTTATTCTACACCAGGTTTAACATGGCTAGCAGGATTAAAACATACTGGTGTTCAAGCCGATGGCTCTAGGACAAAGTCCGTTTAACTTAAACATTATAAAGAAAATACATATGATAAATTATTATTTTTTGAATCTGGAATTAAAGGTGGAGTTTCATCAGTTTTAGGTAATAGATATGTTAAATGTTATAATAAGAAAGTAAATCCACAAGAATATGGAATAATGAAACCTTTATCTCCAGAAGAAAAAGAAAAAATATTAGAAATTTTTCGAACGAAACGAGATGGAGTAGAACGTGAAAAAGCAATTGATGAATTCATGAGAGAAAACTATTTGTTATATTATGATTTTAATAGCTTATATTCTTCTTGCATGATACAAGAATTACCAACAGGTGAAATGTCATGGTGTAATATTCTAGATTATCAAAGAACATCTGATGGTGAAAATAATTTTGGTTATGTATATGAAGTTGATTTAGTATACCCTGATTATATAAAAGATAAAACAAAATATTTTCCTTTCTGTCCCGAAAACAAAATTCCTAATATAGAAGATTTTTCAGATTATCAAAAATCTTTAATTCCTAAGAAATATAGACCAACAAAAAAACTTATGTTAACACAAAGCAATAAAGGAAAGTATGTTGTTGAAGGAAGAATGCTAGATTGGTATTTAGATCATGGAATGATTCTCACCAAAATACATCGAAAACTAGAGTATAGAAAATCTAGGTGGTTAAAAAATTATATAGAGTTCAATATTGAAAAACGTAAAATAGCTAAAAGAAATAAAGATGATTTTGGAAACGTGTTCTTCAAATTAATGAATAATGCATTTTATGGTAAGACTTTAGAAAATGTGCGTAATAGACAAAATATTGAAATAGTTTATGATAAAGATAGATTTCAAAATTTAACAAGGAAACCTACATATAAAAGAACTACTAGATTTAGTGATGAACTATGTGCTGTACATTTACGTCGAATTAGCGTAAAACATGATAAGTTTAATTTTATTGGTTTCACTATATTAGAATTAGCTAAACTATTTATGTATAGATTTATATATGATTATTTAGCACCTGCTTATGGCAAAAACTATAAATTACACTTTACAGATACCGATTCTGTTTTCTTAGAATTAACAATACCGTATAATTCTACACTTGATGAAGAAATTAATAAAATAAAAGATATCATTCATCCTTCTGATTTATGTAAAGTAAAAGATGAATTAGAAGGAAATGAAGATTTCATAACAGAAGCTATATTTTTAAAATCTAAATGTTACTGTTATGATACAACTAATAATATTAAAACACATAAAACATTAAAAGGAATTTCAAAGGCATCAGTGGCTAATCAAATAACATTTCAAGATTATAAAAATGCATTATTTAATAATGAAATAAAAACAGCATGTAATTATAGACTTAATTCAAAAAAACATAACATGTATTTAAAAGAAGAACATAAATTAGCATTAGATCCATTTGATGATAAAAGAAAAATTTTACCTGATGGAATGACTACTGAACCTTTTTAATTTTCTAATTTCTAAGATAGACAAATTTGATATATATATAAAATAAAAAAAAATATTGTAACACTATATTTGTATATTTTTATCACTCCGCGAAAATATTTTCGATAACTCTTTCATGAATTTTTTTATCAATATTAATTGTAATGAAGCCATAATCTTTTGACCAAGCATTATTACACGATTGTTTAAATTCATCTTTATTTCTTACGCATAAATCTCTTAACAAATCACTTAAGTTTCTTGCATTTATTTCAAATAGTATAAATATATTTGCATTCTTTCTAATAACACTTCCGTCTAATGAATACATACTTTGTGTTAAATAAAACACACTACAGTTATTATGTCTACCTCTTGTAAAATAATTTCTCTGAACTGACTGATTTCTATCATTAACACAATCATCAAAAATTACACAATGTTTCATTGTTTTATCTAGTTTACTAGGATCTTGCATATTACCACTATCATCTATTAATTGTATCTTTATATGGTTATTTTTATTAGATTCTACTAACTGATTATTTTTTGCTGCTTCTTCACACCACGAACTTATTTCTTCTTCATCTTCAGATTTTTCATATTCTTTGAATAATGAAGCAATTGCTGTTTTTTTAAGATTATTTTCAAATCCATATTTTAAAAATTGATAGACGGGTTGTTCTGCCGTTGTTGTATAAATTATAAGATTGTTATAATCCAAAAAATTTGGAGTCGTTAAAATTTTAAATAATAGATACGTTTTTCCGCAACCTGATCTTCCACAAATAACTGACAAAACTTTATTAGATAAATTTGGATGATGATTAAATTTAAGTTTTTTTTTATTTAATGGTAGCACTTCACTCATTTTTTAATAAAAAAATTTTATTTTTATTTTTTTTATTTTTTGTTTCTAAAGAAGAAGAAGAAAATTAAACTTCTCTAGCTTCGCGTAGGAGTTTATACCTCTCGAACGGGAGTTTATACCTCTCGAACGGGAGTTTATACCTCCCGAACGGGAGTTTATACCTCCCGAACCAAAAGATCTATCATAATCTCTTCACCTCCAAAATTTATTTCTTGTCCTTTCTCATCAGTGATTCTAATGCCAATGTTGTTAATAGTTTTTCTTGTAATAGGAAAATATATTAATGTTTGTGGAAATACATTTAATCTATAACCAATGGGTACAGTAAAAGCTGGAAAACTGAATATTAAATTTGATAATTTACCATTTATATATCCTCCTTCAATAATGTCACAATGTACAACAATTGAATTTATTTCAGTTATTTTTGGAATCTTCTCACCTAAATGATAACCTTGACTATAGGTTTGTTTATTAAATCCTAATAGCTTTGACAATGATCTATCATGATTCAAATCAACTTGATGATTTTCGTCTAAAGTAAGAGAAAATTTATTAACTGCCGGTTCAACTGCAAAATGTAATTGTTTCTTATCTTTAAATGATATACCTAAATGTCTCTTAATTTCATTTGATATTGTTTCAACTTCGTAAGAACCAGGAAGAAAAGTTAGTATTTTCCATGTTTTACCTTTATCAGTAGAATATCTAAATTGATCATTCGCATCTTTGATAACGTTTTGTATAGTGTTAAATGTAGAGAAACTAGTCAATGCAATTTGATAATTTTTATTTTGTTCTAAATGTAGAATGGGTTCTAAATTACAAGTGTGTGATGAAGTAGTTGTTATAATTTTTAACGTCGTACTAAATTTTGATGAACCCAAAATCTCTGTCAATTTTTCTAAATGATCATTAATTTTGTCTAAATCTGCTGAACACATTTTTAAACTAAAAAAATTAAATAAATATTATAGATAAAAATCGTAGATAAAAATCATAGATAAAAATCATAGATAAAAATCATAGATAAAAATTAGAAACAACATATTTCAGCTACATTTTTATAATCCTCTTCATTTAGAATCTTCTTTTCTAACAGTCTTTTCAATATAGCATGAATTTCATTGAAACTAGAATTATGTCCTTCTTTTATTGCAGATATTAAAATATTTAATCTATTTAGTAATTCTTGTGGATCATCTGGTAAAAATACAGTTGTTTCAGTTTTCTGTTTTTCAGATAAACCTTTCCCTACTTTAACTCCCGTTGATAATAAATTTTCTAATTGTTTATAACGTCTAAGAGATTTTACTGCACCAACTCTGTCTAACATAGCTTTATATTTTATGAGATCTTCTACAGCATAATTATTTAAATCTGCTCCTCTTAAAAGATTAACAAAATTTCTATCTAAATTAAAAGGAGATTTATCTGGTGAAAAAATTAAACCTCGAAAAGGTTGTGGAAATATTTCTTTTTGTCCGAGATAAAATCTAGGTATTGTTTTTCCATCTATAAATGAGATAGAATGTTCAAATTGCATAGATTTTGGTAATTTCTTATTAATGTTTGATTCTAGTAATCCATAGTCATCTAATATAGTTTTGTGCTCTGGATCTGTTATATCAATTTGTTTATCATTATTTGTAAGTTCCTTTTCAAGAGTTTTAAATGGTTTCATAGTTTTTTCAAAATCAGTTTTTACTTGCTCGGTTTGCTGCATTTTTTCAAACATATCAGATTGAATACCAGCTTTTATCATTCTATGTTGAAGATGATTTTCTTTCATAATATTTCTTTGTTTTATTAACTCTTCTAATTGTTTTATTCTTTTAAAATTATCAGCTCTAATTTTATCCATTTTTAAAATATAATATTTGAATTTTGTGGTAACATTGGAATACAGCAAAAACATTTTACTGAACAAATTATTTTTTTATTGCTTTGTTGTTTGACATCTTTTCGTTTAAAGTTTTCTCGTTTTAAGTTTTGTTTAATAAAGTTTTGCTTAAATTTTCGCTTAAAGTTTTTAGCTCTTCTAAAAAAATTTTGTCATTTTCTTCATTAGAAATTTTACCATCACTAGAAATTTTGCCATCCTGTCTATTCTTATCATCAACTTTTTCGGACTGTAATTGAAAGGTTTGATTTACTTCATTAGCTATTAGATCAAATTTTTCAATCTCATCTAACGTAATAACATTATCATCACATACTCTTTGAAAGTAGTAATGTAGTTTATCATAGACTTCTTTAATATGTAAATGCTTAGTTTTTAATGATTTTCGTTTCTTAGTTATTAAAGATTTATCTAACATTGTAACAAGTGAAGTTGCAAAAACACCCGTACCTGTTAAAGCTGTAGCAACTACTGGAATTACTAAAACACCTGAAGATATAACAATTGTTAACGTACCTAAACTTATTGTTAAGAATATACCAATTCCTTGTGTTACATTCTTAACTTTAGACCATCTCTTTCTTAACTTTTTATAATGTTCTATTTTAAATAATAATTGAGATTCCTTATCTTTCATATACCTAACTCTATCTTTGTGTTTTTCTTTATTCATTTTTTCAATGTTAATCTTTTCAATGTCCATTAAAGTAGAACTACGTTCATATGATATTGAAGGATATATTCTTGCGGCTTCTTCCATTTTTAAAGAAATATTTTGAATAAATATTTTGAATACAATCTTCTGAATTTTGATTTAAATAGAAATACGCAGTTGTTTGTTTGCCGTATATTTCTAAGAACACAGTCAGACCAAAAGCTCTGGGAGAGGATGGGACGAAGAGGGAGAGAGA
Organism: Prostheceraeus crozeri; assembly: GCA_907163375.1. Taxonomy (NCBI): domain Eukaryota; kingdom Metazoa; phylum Platyhelminthes; order Polycladida; family Euryleptidae; genus Prostheceraeus; species Prostheceraeus crozeri. Next base: position 96,988 of record CAJQUW010009109.1, on the reverse strand, counting down.
ACAAAGGAATTGTTTGCCAGTATGAATCGTAGATTAGCAATTGAATTTTTTGTTTACTCCAGTATAGCTCTACTGCCCAATACCGATGCAATCGTACATGTTATGAGGATAAAAAACTACTCTTCATTCCACGAAAAATATCCTTTTTTGGGAAGAAATGCATCTTAATGCACATTTTAATTAGTTTTTGCAGAAGAAGTCGCTAATCTTAGTTTTGTTTCGCTTGACTTGGTTTGACCTTTGAACATTGAAGTGGTGACAGCTGCGGCGGCTTGTGGCAGACAATAGCGCCAATGCGGGTATGATTTAGTCGCTTCGTTGGGGCAAAGGTCATAAAGATTCTCTCTCTCTCAGAAACAGCTGCTGCCATTATTCCAAGTATTACAATTTTAGTCTTACTGCGTGCTCTAATTACTGCGTGCATTCATTCTGTGAGCGTTCTACGAGACTGTTGACTGTTTACAATTTATCCGAGACCCAAAATATCGAAGCTGTGTCAAAAATGAGTGCTTCTATTCATCGCGAATTCCTCAAATTTTGTGATCAAGTACTTCCAGTAATAGAAAGATTTTTTCAAAACTCTTATTGTAAATCATGAATTCTATTTTCAAAAGAAGATAAAACCAGAAAAAGAGGACAAGAAAAATGAGATTTTTTCTGAAATAAGAAACTCATTTTCATCAGGACAACTAATCCAACGACAGCTCGACGTGAGTGCACAGGCGACATGCACTATCCAAAACTGTGTTACAACTCTACATTCTCTAATTTATCAAGAAAAAGTACACAATAATTCTTCCTTATCAATTGCTATTTGCCAAGGATTTGTGATATCTAAATTAAAATCAATGGAACATTTGTCAATGGTAGCCTTTACTCAAAAGTTGGAGAGTGAATATAACATTAAATTCTCAAGAAGGTATGTAACGTTTTTGATAAAATTATATCGCCTTTCTCAAGCTAACACAAAGCTTCAAACATGTACTTTAAGTATATTCTTTGTTTTCAAAAACTTTAAGTATTTTGAAGATTATTTTGAATTTGAAAAAGAGGAACAGTTGCTTCAAATTAGCTCAGGGATATTTTCTTCCCAAGAATCCAATCAAACATCTGATATGACAACTGGACTAACGCAGCAATTAGAGACACAACATATACAGGAGCGCCAAACACAAAATGAGTAGTATGTATTGTCAATCATTTTATGTAACAGAATAGAAAAATGGGAATGAGCATTCGCAGTTTATAAATGAAACAGTGGTTGCTTTTTCTTGTATTGTAAGACTTTGCTATATTATGTGAGTAGCATGCATTAACATTTTATTTTGTGAGACGGAATAAGAGAATGGGAATGAGCATTCGCAGCTTATAAATGAAACATTCTTTATTTTTTCTTATACTGTGTGTCCTCTAGCATATTATTTGACGTACTGGTGTGTATTGTCAATCATTTTATGTAACAATAGAAAAATGGGAATGCCATTCCCAGTTTATGAATGTAACATTTTTCTAGATGTCATATATTTACTTTGTAATCTAAACTACTTGCACATATATGTGAATAAAATATTTCAAAAAGAAAAAAGAATGTGTTTTCATTTTGCATTAACCGCTACCTGTTAAAGAAATATTATTAGTCACATGATATATTTTAAAAACCTGAAAAACGTCTAAACTCATGAATTTGAAATTCTTAACTTTTCTGATTTTTTCGGTGTCCTGGAACGGTCATGATTTTCAAGGTAAAAATTGTAATTCTCAAATTTTGAGATTCTTAACTTTTATGATTTTTTCGGTGTCCTGGAACGGTCATGATTTTCAAAGTAAAAAAATGATCTTAATCTCAAATTTGAAATTCTCAACTTTTATGATTTTCGGTGTCCTGGAACGGTCATGATTTTGGCGGGGGGTGAAAATCGAACCGAAGGTTCTAGGGCTTCGCCCGATTGTAATTCTCAAATTTTGAGATTTTGAAAAATTTGAAAATTGGGTATTTTTAAAAACGCCCAAATTTGTGAATTTAGGTCTTCATTACCTGAAAAAGGGTTCAAATTCATGGATTTATGTCGTTTTTAAAAAGTACCATTTTTGAAAAAATGGTACTTTTTGAATGGACTAAATCCATGTATTTAGGTCTTAAAAACCTGAAAAAGGGTCTAAATTCATGAATTTATGTCGTTTTTAAAGATACTATTTTTTTGAATTTTATGGTGTCCTGGAACGGTCTTTTGCCCATTACTGAGACAGAGATCAACCGCTCTGAGAAACAGAAGGGCTCATCACAGATGGACAAGGACGCCTCTCAGACACAGAGCACACACTCTGACAAACTGAGGGTCTTCTCACTGATGGATAAATACCCCTCTGAGACAGAGACCAGACACTCTGAGAAACAGATGGGCTCCTCTCAGATGGAAGAGGATCCCTTATAGACACAGAGCACACACTCTGACAAACTGAGGGTCTTCTCACTGATGGATAAATACCCCTCTGAGACAGAGACCAGACACTCCGAGAAACAGAAGGGCTCATCACAGATGGACAAGGACTCCTCTGAGACAGATACCAGTCACTCGGAGAAACAGCGTGTCTTCTCTCAGATAGATAAGGATCTCTCAGAGACAGAGGAGACACTCTGAGAACAGAAGGGCTTCTCTAATATAGACAAAGGCTCCTCTGAGACAGAGACCAACCGCTCTGAGAAACAGAAGGGTTACACTCAGATAGACAAAAGCCTCTCTGAGACAGAGACCAGCAACTCGGAGAAACAGAAGGGCTCATCTCAGATGGACAAGGACCCCTCTGAGACAGAGACCAGACTCTCTGAGACACAGATGGGCTCCTCTCAGATGGAAAAGGACAACTATGAGACAGAGATCAGACACTCCGAGAAACAGATGGGCTCATCTCAGATGGACAAGGACACCTCAGAGGCAGAGCCCAGCCACTCTGATAAACAGAAGGTCTTCTCACTGATGGATAAAGACCCCTCTGAGACAGAGACCTGCCACTCTGAGAAACAGAAGGGGTCATCACAGATGGAAGAGGGCCCTTCTGAGACAGATACCAGTCACTCGGAGAAACAGAGGGTCTTCTCTCAGATGGATAAGGATCCCTTAGAGACAGAGGAGACACTCTGAGAAACAGAAGAACTCATCACACATGGACAAGGACTCCTCTGAGACAGATTCCAGTCATTCGGAGAAACAGAAGGGCTCATCATAGATGGGCAAGGGCTCCTCTCAGACATAGAGCACGCACTCTGAGAAACAGAAGGGCTCCTCTCAGATGGAAAGAGACCAATCTGAGACAGAGACCAATCGCTCTGAGAGACAGATGGGCTCCTCTCAGATGGAAAAGGACCCCTCTGAGACAGAGATCAGCCACTCTGAGAAACAAAGGGTATTCTCTCACAGATGAATAGGGACCCCTCAGAGACAGAGACCTGCCGCTCTGAGAAACAGAAGGGGCTCATGACAGATAGACACAGGTCCTTCTGAGAAAGAGACCAACCGCTCTGAGAAACAGAAGGGCTCCTCTCAGATGGACAAGGGCCATTCTGAGACAGAGCCCAGCCGCTCTGATAAACAGAGGGTCTTCTCTCAGATGGAAAAGGATCCCTCAGAGACAGAGGCGAGACTCTCTGAGAAACAGAAGGGCTCCTCTAAGATAGACAGGGGCTCCTCTTAGACAGAGACCAACCGCTCTGAGAATCGGGCCCCTCTGAGACAGATACCAGTCACTCGGAGAAACAGAGGGTCTTCTCTCAGATGGAAAAGGATCCAACCCGAGTAAAATTACCGTTGTCAGTTTAACAAATACTTACCAAGTACTTGGCATTAAAGTCCTAAACATTTAAGAAATATTTATTAAATATTTTACAAACCTAGTACATTTCCTAAACTTTTACTAAATATTTAGCAAACTTTCCAAACTTCCACAAAATATTTGGCAAATTCTCTGAACTTTACGAAATGTTTAGTAAATATTTTGTAAATTTTCCAAACTTTTATAAAAAAAAACATTTAGCAAATTATTTCTAGCTTTTATAATATGTTTAGTAAATAATAAGCAAATTTATCCTACTTCATAGGCAATTACGAAACATTTGCAAATTTGAATTCATGAAAAATATCTTCTTGTATGAAATGTTTTATATTTATCAAATAGAAAACCAAGACAATCATAATTCGGCAAAAAGATAGCTAGTAAAACGCTCTGCTCGAATTATTCATGCTCAAAGTCGTTCAAAATCCGTACAGCATATAAAACTGCATGACTAGAATAAAATGACTGATCTTGCTAAAATTATGTTTTGTACGATAACATTCATAGAGATTACAAAAACTGAGCCCTGCTCCCCAAAGTAAACAGCAGAAGGAATGGATATCCTTCAAAAATACAATTTTTCATACGTATTTGGAAAATGAACAAAGTTTCATATAGTAGCACACATCGAACGATCCGATACAAATAATTTTTATGAATATCACTTTTATCAACATAAAGGAAAATTCTCTATCCGGATTTGATCATTCTTCATTTGAAAATCCTTCCAACCGGAAAGCATTCCCACATCCCGAATACGCATTTCACTTCATCTGAAACACTGTCATTTCGAGTCAAACACCGTCGCGCCGTTATCAGTTACATTTTTAAGAATAGAGGTGATATCACGAAAAATTTACAGTTCAACGGAGAAACAGTCACTACCAAATGAAGTTTGAAGCGATGATACGAGGTCACTGAAAAAAACATCTTCGCGGTTGGATCACAACTGGGTTGTCCAAATCTGACGATCGCTGGGACGTTGCGAGTATGAGAGATTTATGGATAAAGAATAATTCCAGTAGTTTTCGGAGTTAATTAGCTCACAAGACAAGACGGAAAGGCAGCCGAATGTAGGTCAGGTATTGAGTCATCGATGGAAAGATACACAGCCTCAGCAATCAACACCTGTAAAAAAGAAGACAAATCTTGTGCTGATGTGCATAGCAGAATTATCAAACTTAACGGATCTTAATTAACATTCTATGGGTAGGCCTACTCAAAGTTCAGAAGATAAATCATTTATAGTAATTTTAGGTGTTACAGTAAAGACTATTAAGAAAACTGCTTTTGGATTATTTCATCTCTGACAATGTGGGAAGCGATATTCTTAGGAATTTTGATAGCAAATGAAGATATTCAAGAGTGGTTGAATTGTGATCATTAACAATTTATCAATTATTTTTTTAATCAATACTCTTCGTATTTATCAATAATTTTATTTTGATATTCAAGTACCGGTAACTGTTTTTACAAAAAATGCAATCTGCAAATTAGAACAGAGCCTTACCGAGATGTAGCCTATTACCGACTGCTTGTCAACCGTTCATGCGATGAAGATATTCAGGAATGCTTGAATTTTTATTATAGTATTTAATACCGCACATGTAATTTTATTTTGATATTTTATTTTATTTTAAACAATTTGTTTAAAATCACAATCTGCAAACACATACACACGTAATGTCATCTTGTCTACCGCTTATATGACAGCATCTCTGCAGGTAATTCATGGTGGGCCTACAACTAACATGTGACCATAATAGTTAGGCCTACGATGATATTGAAAAGTGCGAAGCATAATTTGTAATAAGTAAACACAAATTGAATAAAAGAGTAGCAATGAGTTTGTACTTTGATTGTTATATATTTATCGTAAAGCATGAAAAATTATTGATTTTGCAAAACTAAACCTATTGTTGGACTGCAACGCATGACTGATCTTTATTACAGTGTGCATGTAGCCAACAACGTGCAGTCCGTCGTGTAGCATCTATGCCTTTTGTGTGCTTGATCATTTTTCTTAAACTACTCGAAATGTCAAATTGATACCATTTTCTAAAATGTGGCAATTCTGAAAAAATTAATTGACTATCATAGGCGGTAGCTACAGGTTTTCAATTCAACATATATAAAATGGAAATAGTGACCTATTTAAACAAGCTTCCTTGATGGATCCATCTTTCAGAAAATAGATTAAATTGCATAACTTAAGCAGATATCGAATAGCTCAATAGTTTGTCCGCATTGATAAAAACATTCTCCATCTAAAATTTTTGCAGTCCTGAAATAGAACTTTATGACTTATAGCATGTTTGACTGTTTCAAAAATTTTTTCAATTATTTGTCATCCAAATATTGATACTTTTGCACAAGTATACTACATATCTAAATATTGAAGTGCTAAATTAAAATGGTTTTAATGCGCTAATTAAGTTCTTTCGTGCTCATAGTTTCTAAGGTTTTTAGCATGCAACTATTTTGTCTCAACATAACCAGATGTTTGTGCTATTTTCAATGTAAGCAATCAGAAATTATGAATTTGAAAACAATATATTACCATTTCAACATATTCCAATTTGATTATGATTCTTTTGACGACACAATCAACTTTTGATCGATTTTTCAACGAGAAACGTCATCGTGAAAACTGATATACATGCACATTCTCATATTAAATTCAAAGTGAATAAGCCTTGGGCATGTGACATCATTTGTGTGATGGAAAACCCAAGTAAAACGATGTGTTTCTTGATAGCTATAATATTTATATATAAATAAATATTATAGCTATCAAGAAACACATCGCTTTACTTGGGTTTTCGATTACACAAATGAATTCAAAGTATTGGTAGGACTCCTAAAATGTGATATGTCTGCTATGAGGAAGTAAGAGGAATTGAGATATTTTGTTATCAGTAAATTAAGTATGACGCTAGTAGCTCTTTAGTATTTGTAAAATTAAGAGCAGATATAGCAGTAGTCATTAATAGAAATGTCTCTACGTGTTCATGGTCAATAAACCCAAATCTATGACCAAATCTCTCCTTTGATTTTGTTTTCGGGATTTCCAAATACGTGTACCTAGACTTGCAGTTAAATGCTGAAACTAAGTTGACAAAATAAATTCAGAAACATTTAGAAGCTTACCATTTTTCTGTAGATGATCCAAGAGCTGCATTTTTAATTCTGATGCAAAAATCAAAGGAACTTGATGTCTTCATTGACTGGAAGAACTCACTGACTACATGCGAGTGTTCATTTTCGAATTGTGCTCCATGTTGTGCATGATAGCTAAGCAAGATGATGAAAAAAAACGTAGCTGATCAGAAACCGACGCCGAATAAATAAAGGTGTGTAAGTAGAAATATCCTCTTGATGCGCTGACTTTTGTAATATTAAGCAGTTAACGTAAACATGCGTTCGATAGACCACGAGATAGTGCACAAGCTACTGCGCCTTGCGCAGTTTTCTGTTCCACGTGATGGGCGGATAATAATTATTAAGTAGGGACGCTGAGTCACAGCGCAGCTAGAGAATATTATCGACCGCTCATGGCTCCCGAATGCGGCCACGACCAGGCTGCCAATAATGTGAACGAACTTCCTCAGCTGCGTGCGCGTGGCGAATTTCCTTAATATAGTGACGGAAAGTTATAGAAGCGAGATATGATTACGCAGACTGAGCGAGATGCTTATGTAATTGTTTGGTTCAGTTGCATACTGATTTAATATCACTAGCTAAGCAATTTAGGGAACACACGAGCAAACTGATCAAAGTCGACTTGCTGATGGGCACGGTATAGAACTTAGAAACTTCAATAAATGCTTTAATTTGAGAGGCAAAATGTGTGCCGATAGAACTGATTAGGCTCCCTTAATAATGAAAATCTATGACTGATGTTGTTGCTATTGTAGCTACAGTGTACATGTAGTGAATGTGAAAGATGATGAAAAATGAGTAGAAGAAGAAGAAAAGGGGAACGAGCGAGTGAGTGAGAAAGAGAGAGAGAGAGTAGTGATGAAGTCACCTGAATATTTATTTTATACACACCATTTCATCAAATATAAATGGGCATATATAAAATACTCGAAATAATAGTAGACATGCACATTTCAGGCCCACATGTTTCATATGTCGATATCCATGGAAATGACATAATGCACTCTCTTTAAGATTTGAAAGAAATTGTTGGTGCCATCATAGAAAAATATCAACAGTTTCCTGACAATTATTCCATTATTCAATCATTTAATTAAGTTTGATGGCAAAAAAATCAGCCAGTTATCAACGACGCAAAACTGTGATATAGTACAGACTTTATTATTGGGTATTTCCTGTGACGTTGCATTTCTATTTTATTGAGAGATGATTGTAATCAGAGTTTATGAGAGCTGATGATCATCCTTGTGATATGCATGAGTTCAAAAAATTGTACGGGTGAAGTTACCGCACATTGAAATCACCATGCAATTAAAACCGCCTTTTACGACAGTTACTCATAAGCGGATCCTGCCTATTGCAAGATTTTTCTTTCATCAAACTTAGTAAATGCAAAAAAAAATCATTTGTTTGGATAATCAAACAAATATTACCTAGGCATTTGATAAACGTTTTCTAAATTTCGCAAAATTCGTCAATATCGACTTACATACAAAATGTAGCAAATATTTGTTAGGCAATTGTTACACATTTCCTAAATTTGTTAAATTTCTAAAACGTTTGTTAAACTATTCAAATCTTATAAATTTTCCAAGTAAATACCAAAGATTTGGTAAAGTTGATAAGTTTTTTTTCTCGGGAACAGAGACAGAGGGGAGACACTTTATACATCATCGTGTACACTTCTTTCCTTACGCTACTTAGCTATCCCGTCGTTCTCTCCTCTCAGTTTTCATGCGCCACACTTATTCGCGATCGGCTATCCTCTCGGTGAATCAGCAACAGCAATTTCCCATTACTAGATCTCTACGTCGAATGCTATGGTTTAACAAAATTTTACGCCCGGACACCTTGCGTCATCCCTATATTCCTTTCCAATCCGAAGAATCTACGCGGGAGCCTCCCAAGTTGCGCAAGCCAAAGTCCTCTCCTACCAAGCCGCCCTCTATTCTTTTGTTCAATGCCCGGTCACTGTTCAACAAGGTAGAAGATCTTAACCTTCGTATAAATAAACATAAACCTGACATCATTTGTGTCACTGAAACTTGGTTTGATGAAAATATTGACGATCTGGCGATATCCATTCCTGGCTACTCCATTATTCGCTTAGATCGTGATTGTCATGGCGGCGGTGTAGCAATTTACTTTAAATCTGAACTTGACATACATGTGCATTTAAAGTCGAACTGTCCTATTCCTAATTCCCGATCTAATGTACTGTCATGTGTTTTGATTCTTTTAATGTAACACTCATTCTTTTATATCACCCATACTGGAATAATTTAGGCGCCCATGAGTGTGTATTAGATTTTATACAAAATTTAATCGATGACAGTATTTCCCAGAACTTTATTGTAACTGGTGACATTAATGATTTAAGGAGACATTTATCTGATTTTTGTGCTTATAACTTCCTCAAACAATTGGTTCTAAAACCAACTCGAGGGACAAATATTCTTGACGTGATTGCCGTATCTGACTCCCTGTCTTATGCTGATTGTGAATACCTCAGTCCTCTTGGTCGTTCTGATCATTTAGGTATTTTTGCTGGACCTCTCTCTCACAAGCCCATTGTTACCACCAAGGTCAAAACCCGTTCATTTACTCCATCTTCATTTGCAAATTGCCGCAATGTTTTGGCCTCTGTTGACTGGAACATCATTTTTTGTTCTCACCCAACCGATTCTGTCAATGATGTCAACCAAATTGTATCTGAATTTCAATTTTTGTGTCAGTTTTTTTGCGATATCTTTTTTCCTGAGAGAATTGTTCGCATGAGAAATACTGACCCACTTTGGATGACCCCTACCCTGACGGTTCTATCTGACGATCGCGATAAAGCCCTTTCCCGTGGTAATATGGTTAAGTACTTGCACTTGAGGGAGAAGTTTCTTGAGGAGTCCTACAAAGCTAAGAGACGTTACTTATGTAATATTACTGCTGGATCGTCCAATTCGGATAGCTGGAAACTCATCAACTCACAAATTCGGAGGAATCAAAGTAGAAAACTCGATGAAAAATTAGCTCTTGAAATCAATGACACTTTCAAGTCCAATTTTCTTGCCTCTGATATTTCCCTTTTCGATAATGATAATCTTCTGTGTGAGGATCATTCTTTCCCGATAGTTGAGGAATCACAAGTCACTACCATGGTGAAGAACACCAAGTCTAACTCTACTGGACCAGATGGTGTTTCTGGCATATTCTTTCGCTCCTTCATTGATATACTTGCTTCCCCTATCACAAGGATTTTTAATCTATACCTTCAAGCCAACATCTTTCCCGATATCTGGAAGAAAGTGAATGTTCTCCCGCTCCCTAAGAAGGATTCATGTGCTCATCGTCCCATTTCCATTTTGCCCTTCTTGAGCAAATGTCTTGAGAAATTGATCCGAGATCTTATTCTTCTACCTTCCCTACAAGGCAAATTCGATCGCCGACAGTTCGGTTTCATCCCAGGTGATAATGGTGGTTGTACTAATGCCCTTCTGACCATTCGTCTCACTTCCCTTCAACACATCGCTAGCAGCCCCTCAAACTTTTGTCGACTCCTTGCCATTGATTTCAATAAGGCTTTCGATTCACTCAGTCACCTCACCTTGCTCCAATCCCCTTGTAGTGAATCTCATACAAAGCTTTTTGTCAAATCGTTTTCAACGTGTTTACGTTAATGGCATTTCCACACCTTGGAGAGAGGTGACCAGTGGGGTGCCTCAGGGCTCTGTGTTAGGACCTCTACTTTTTGTTGTCATGATTAATGATGTCCCACAGTTCGCTAACACGAAGGTTATTTCGTATGCTGACGATATAACCCTCATTCACTTATCCAATGGTAACACCAGTAATGATCTTTTTCAAGAGGACGTTGACGCCTTTTGTAATTGGGTAGCCCAAAAGAAAATGACAATAAATGTGAATAAAACCAAATGTATGACCCTTTCTAAGCGTTTTGATCCCACCAGATGTGCTAATATTGTTATCAATGATGAAGTCATAGAGGAAGTTGTAAATTTGAAAATCCTCGGTGTTTTCTTTAGTGCTAATTTGACATGGGACTCTCATGTCTCGTTTTTATACAAAAAATGCTGTAGTATTATGTCCATTGTAAAGCGTCTGAAGATCAATTGTAATGAAGATCATGTTGTGTGGCAGGCATACATGGGTCTTGTTTTTTCTCGTCTATCATTTTGTTGGCCCATTGTATGTGATATGAAAATGAAACACTTTCGTAAATTTGAACGTCTGGATCATTTGGCCAAACGTTGGTGCAGCATGTACAACAAGCCATCCCCAAGACAAATGTTAGATCGTGTTTGCGTTAAACTCATCCGCAAAGTGTCTCATCATCGTGATACTCATCGCCTGTCCTCCTTTTTCAACGTTCGTCAACATATCAGCAAAGTTAGACATCAAAGGCAACTGACAGCTCCTCTGCGGAAACCATCTTATTACACCAACTCCTTTGTCAGATTTTCACAGTATACATGACTTTGCAGTCATAACCATGTACCGCTCTATGTATTTTGGTTTCAATAAAGCATTATTATTATTATATGAAATATACCAACAACTCGTATTTCATTGTAAAACAGCCAATCACAGATAGAATAGTTCGCACCGCTACATACCAATCACATACGAAAATACGAGATTAAGTGAACTTTCGCATGAATGACATACCAGATCTCTGTAAACATACGAGAATCTCGTATCAAATGTTAGCTTCAAATTGTATGTGAATTTGGTGCGCGCATGTTTGTATGTAATTTTCGTATCCAGAGATTTACAGTGTGGTTTTTAATATGTCAGGAGTGCACAAGACCTATCAGAAAAATAATTTTTGGTTCTAATACGAGCTAAAGGTGTGCGAATCCGAATCCGAATCCCATCCAATCCGATCCTAAGTCGGATCGTATTCGGATTGCGAAAACAAACTTCGGACCGGATCGGTCAAGAAAAATCCGAATTAATCCGAAACTATGGAAATCTGGACAGATTTTGTGTCTTCAATGCAACTCAGCAAATTGCCTTTAATTAAATTGAAAACATAACATGCTGCACTTATTCCACATTTCAAACACCAATTTTTGGGGCGGAAATCAGAATTCGAAGTCATCAATTTCCTTTCTACTTAGTTCATCATAAGATCCGCGATTGACTCGGTTGTCAGATAAGAATGAGACTCTATGCAGATAATGTCACAGACGGAATAAAACTGCACGTCTTGATGGATTTGAACCACCGACCTCTGGCATTCTTGGCCAACGCTCTACCAACAGAGCTATCTAATAATGCAACTATAATATAAGAAATAGACCTTACCTTGTCAGCTTGAGATCAACTTGAGACCAAGCAGAAATTAGATTCTCTGATTATCACCGCAATGATGTCTCGATGTAGGCTTTATAGGACCTTCCACATTTTGTTCTTATTCAAAAGAAAGTATAGCTATCTGAATGGAGGCATTTATGATGCCGTTATGTATTCCATTTGTCATACATCGGCATCATGCAAGTAGCCTATATTCAGGTAGGCTGTTATGTTGCGGCGCAATATTTCCTTCAAATATAGACAATTCATAAATCATAAAATCAGTAGGCTAACTAGATCATGCAAAAATGTTGAACATCGTGTCCTATCACTCGAGCCTATGTGCATAAAGTGAACCAATCCGAATGAGTATTATGATAATTCACCAAGAACATGTTAGCACAATGTCTAGCCTTAAATTGAAGACCAGACCAATATTTTGACCGATAGCGATAATAGGCTGCGAAGACACATAATGCATATACACCCAATAGTTTGCCTATATTCAAAACGTATACAGGCCTACAATGCCCGAAACTACACGCTGAGATTCAATACTTTCCATTCAAAGGTATGCGAAGAAATCAAACAATTTTGGATTATTTCGAATCGGGTGGGATCGGATTTCCGCAGAAATATGTCGGATCGGATTGGATCAGATTTACTATCAAGTCATTCGGATCGGATTCGGATTTCTATCTTATACGTTGGGAACGAATCGACGGCCATTCTCTGATCCGACGCACATCTTTAAATTAAGAGCTAAATAAAATTACATGATGATATGAAAACAACTTATACAGATCTGTACAACAAACATTGTATTTCCTGTTAACAAAATTTCAACAGTCGGTTGACGATCCCTAAGCTCACAACGACAAGTTAAAATATATTCGATGGGAAATGAATGCAGAGTCTTCTTTATTTTGATGTTCCTATTCATGAACGATGGTAGGCAGAAGTGAGAAAATCTTTAGGTGGTTCACCAATATGCAACAATAAGTGTGTGTACCCCTTTTCTAAGCGTTCGAAAATCAGTTTGTATTTGACATTGTTCAAGCCTTCGTGAAGGTAGCGTTTGGTCATTGTTCCCAACAGTTTAGACAACCGAGCCATTTGTACATTGAATCTACGTGCCTTTGGATGCTTTTGATGGAAATATAATCCATCCTCTCGTTTTGGTCGTGTGAAACCTTGTTTGTACACCGCCCTTATTCGTGCTCCAATGTCATCGTCTTCGCCACCCCAGCCCCAAAAGTAATTTGTAAAGCCATTGATCCTGCAAAATGAGAAGCAAGAGAGGAATTAAGTCGTACAATATAATGCCATTTGTAGTGAATGCTTTTTTATAATTTGACATTCAAAAACACTTTAGCATATGATTAAAAGAACAGATATTCCCATCAGTATAAGACTTAAATGTGTTAGAAAGCATGAAAGAGAAAATCAATGCATCTATCTATTCATTTTGATAACCTCTCAGTCTTTCTTTATTCTGAAACTGATTTTAAAAAGGATATTCATTATAAATGTCTCATTTCCTCATCCAATGTAACGTATTTTCTATATGACAGAAAATATACGTTTTTGACTTTTTTGACTTTATTCTGGCGTTTATTTGCCTGAATCATGTAGGCACGACCAGAACGATCTACCCCCTCTTTTGACTTCACATTTTTACAATAGCAATTTTTGCCTATGCAGCTGCACTAAAAGGCTGTCGTATAGACATGCACCGACGCGCTGAAGTATAGGGTAAAATCGTGTAATATCGGAGTAGTCTCCGTGGCACAGTGATTTAGTGCTTGGCCTAGCGATCTTTTGGTCCAGAGGTCGAGCCTCGAAGGGTGTCATTGAAGGTCGGCAAGAAGGGCATGCGGACTAGAAGTGCCATAGCGCGGCAGGAAAGTCTGGCTATGCAGTATGAATCTCTGGATAGGAAAATTACATACAAACATATACCAAATTCACATACAATTTGAAACTAACATCTGATACAAGATTTTCACATGTTTACAGAGATCTGGTATGCTTTTCATACGAAAGCATACTTAGTTTCGCATGTGATTGGCATGTAGCGATGCGAACTATTCTATCAGTGATTGGCTGTTTTACGATGAAATACGAGTTGTTGGTATGTTTTATATACGAGACCCTATGCAAATTCATCCTTATTCGTATGCCTCTGGTATGCTTTTTGTATGTGCAACTTTAAGTCTCAGAGCAAAAAAATATGTGTATTACATACTGTGATTTATTGTGAATTTTATGCTCCACGAATATGTCGTCGATACTAAGACATTTGAAATAACATACGAAAAGCATACAAATATATGCCAGGAGAATACAGAAATATACCAAAAAATATTTTGGCATGCATCCTTCGTATGTGATTGGTATTGAGCGATTTACAGTGTAGGCTCATTATTACAGGTGTGCATCTATTTAGCCTACTGGGATTAGTCATGGTTTACATAAGTGAATTCCATTGAAAATTGTTTACTTTCATTGATGAAAAGCTGCGATTATGGATATAGTCTATACATCGTCCACGTGCTAGCCTCATTTGCTGCTGTAGTTTATGTCTGCAAGTAAAAACTCACTTGTAAGCCGTTTACATTTGAGGCCATGCCTCTATAATTGTACATATGATACTAACGAGCACCGCTATTATAGCCGCGTATTAGTAAACCGATCGCATAGGCCTATTTCGTATAGGGTCTATGTTCATTAAAAAAAGTTAATTCCCAGATCTCAAAAATCATGCACAGTGTCAGAACAAGTCGGGATTTTGCAAAAACCTTACTGCTTACTCGATCAAAATACAGTGCATGTCATGAGCTTCAAACTCCCCAGTAAACATTGTGACGTCATTGCGACGTCCCATTGACGTCATCATGCGTCTGAGACGTCTATGACCAGAACGGGATGTCGCAGTGACCTCCCATCAAAGACGTCAGAATGACCGCCTGTATATGACGTCACTGTGACATCCAAAGTGTGACCACAAACATGATCAATGAGCCACAACCACGATGAGTCATGAAATTATAACGTTTACGCTATGATGAATAAATTCCACTTAATTGCACTAAGTTTTGGGACTGTCTTTTTTAATTTCCATTCTCGAACTCTCGATCTCTCACTCACTTTATCTATCTCCTCGCTTTTCTTGATACTTTTTCTTCTGATAATGATTCTCTGTCATAGCATTAGATCTCATTCATAATTTCTCTTCTTCTTCCTCTTCTCTTTCTCCCTATTTCTATTAATCTCTCAACTTAATTCTTTTCTTCCTCATCTTCTATTTCTCCCCACTTCTCTTCATTTTCTTCTCTTGTTCCAATTCATCATTTCTCTTCTTCTTCAATATCTCTTCTCACTTCTCTTTTTCCTCCTCTCCTTTCTCTTGATTTCTCATTCTTCCTCCTCTACTCTGTCTCCTCATTTCTCTCATTTCTCTTCCTTTTATTCTTCTGTTTCCTTATCAGCTCTTCTTTTTCTTCTTCTATTTATTATTCTCCCATCAATCTGTTTTCTGCTTTGTTTTTATCTAAAATCGATGTATCTTCGATAACAACACAATGTAAAAATTCATCACTAATTTCTACCCATGCATTTCTTATTACTAGGATTCATGTTTATCGCATGGCATTTGATGAATCCCAATATTGCGATTGCAGTTGGAATAGAATACAATTGCAATACTTCAATATCATAATTCAACGGATCTCTTTTTCGGATTCATTCGTGCCCGTACTCGATGCATGGAATGAGTCTGTCTTTCGATGATTTAAAAGCATCCCAGCGTTGGCGGTCACGTCATTAAGTGCAGCCCTCGTATTTCATTTCTGAATAGAGGAGAACTGCGCACAGATTATTTCCCTACTACCGCCTGGGCGAATGACCTTCAATCAACACGTCACTATCGATAATCACATGACAGCGAGAGGAAACGTACAAGCAGTCCTTCATTTCATTCATGTTACTCGCACTGCGCATCGAACGTGATTCATGTTTTGCGATACGGTTTAGTGATAAGTCTACGACTTAGACCAAACTTTCTTAAACGACGCCTCGAGCACCTTTCCTTTCGACATTTGGAGGAACTTAAATCCACCACCCATATTCGACCTCCACAATCAATTCACAGATCATTTATTTCTATTTTCAAGTTGCAGACCAGCAGTTGACGACTAAGCTTTTGCCTTTATCATCTTACAAAACATCTTGCGATTTGGTTCACCTCATATTTAGTGACTTGACTTTATCTCCTACATTAGTCGCTGAAAACCAAGGCTTCGAATTTCATCTCGTGATCTCTGACAAGAAAATAGTCTAATGCAGTACAACAAAATGTTTTCGATGATTGATATCATCAATTGCCGGAGTTTTCAGGTGAGATGTCTACTCTTTTCACTTCTTATTAAGTTTAAGTGAATTAACTACGCACTGGATTAGTTATAAGTCTATTTTCACGAAATTATTATAAATGTTGAAGCTAATTCATGAAATCGCAAAAATAAAAGAAAAAATATTTTAATTGTCTATAAAACATGGCATCATCTGATATCAATTAATTTGTTTCAAATTTCGTGGCTCTCGAATTGGAATCAGATTAGTTCCTCCCGCCGAAGATAATTTACCATAATTAGAGGCTTTACATACATTTTGCCATGCTTAAAAAGGAACGCTGCTATTCGAACATTTTCATCTTCCTGTTATTGAACTGTTGTGTGATCATCAATATAATACTTAAAGTTTTCTGCAAAATACTGAAGTTTGTACCATAGGATTATAAATGACAATGCATAGGCAACCATTTTGACGATCAAAATGTTGTGATTGTGCATTGATTTTTTTACGTAAGTGAATAATTTAAATGTACTGTAACAATGTAATAATGTAAGGTACAGGTATCTAAGCTTATTAAGCAAATCTAGATAATGATTATGATTCTACTGTATATTTGAATAATTGGACGATTGTACGTCACACATATCAGTTTGCAATCTCGTAATGCGTGCACATACATAAGTTTTGTTGAATAATATTCAAATAAGCTTATTTTGTTGAATGTTATCAATTATTGCGAAAATGAATGAATAAATAATTTGCTTTTCTCATGAATGTATTGGATGCAATGTATTTTTTGCTAGCCTGGATTTTTATGAAATGGTTGCAAACATGACAATATTATAATTTGCATATTTGTAAGGTTAGGAACACATTCTGGGCTACATAAAATAGACCTGTATTCGATTTAATTATAATAAAACGTTATGTTTGTATTATGTTGTAAATACAGTCCGTTTCATAAAAAGTGGATCATCCTAAAATTTGACTAAATAAAACATAAGTATGATACAGAAAGAATTTTTCAGGTTATTTCATGTCCCTAATATATCTAAATGTCCTTATATAATCTGATAAGCTATGATACAGTAACGGTTCTAAAGAAGCCAATATTTTGTGGCCCTACCCTTATTGTCAATGACATTACCAATTCGTCTAGGCATTGATTCGATGATATCGTTGATTTTTGACTGATCTAACTTTCTCCACTCTCTTTAACAGTGACGTAAGTTGTGATACGCCATCTGTAGGTAGCAGTGAACGACGAACGTTACGTTTTAGAATACTCCATACATTTTCTATAGGATTCATATCAGGAGAACGAGCTGGCCAAGATAATGTCCTAAGCCCTAATTGAGACTTGCATAAGTTGACTCTACTACTCCTGTGACACGTAGCATTATCATCCATAAATAACCAAGTCGATGGATCACCAAGTTGATCTGTCATTTGGCCAATGTTCATTCGTAAAACATTCACATAGCGTTCAGAATTCATGGTTCCTTGCTGTATGTGAAGCTCAAAGCGGCCATTGGTCCAAATGCCAGCTGACACTTTGCCTTTTGTGAATGCGATCTCGTTATTGTTCATTTGTGCTTTGTATTGTTTTCAACCGGTGAGAGATAGATTTCTAGCTGAAAGCAATCAGGAGTGCTGCCAACACCACCGCAACGAAGTCAGGAAACTATGGAGCATGAAGTCCAGTTAATCACATGTAGCAGTTACATTATTGTTGATGAATAATGGTGCTATATTGGCTCTGATTGACCGATTTTCTTTATTTTTGTTTTGCTTGATAGCTTTTGGCTTGTAGAACAACATATTACATAACAAAGGAAACAAATGTAATTTTATAAGAGTGAGGTATGATTTTGTGTAACATTGCTAAATGAAGATCAAATTATCTACTACTCTTTCATCTATAACAGGAAAACAACTCAATATTCATGCTTGAAATTTCCAACAATGATATTAGTAAGTACAACTGACATATCTTCCAAATTTCAGAGAAATTCGTTCAAGTTTGGCGGAGTTAGACAAAGTTGAAGTTAAGGCGATGTTTAAGGGTGATCCATTTTTTATGAAACAATCTGTAGAACAAAACGTTTATTATTTGATGATAATTATGATGTCTAAAAAATGATTACCCTTTACTCAGTTTATAACTAAAGCCACTAAATTCATTTTGATAAAATTAAAAACTAATTCTTGCACAATGCATTTCGTCCATTCTTATTCAAGTGCAAACATGCAGGATTGAATATAAAATACAAAATCTGAAATCATACTTCTACAGCAATGAATCTATGAACAAAAGGATTGTTCATAGATATATTACTGCAGAAGTATGCCTATATGATTCTAGATTTTGTATTTTATATTCAGTCCACGTTTATACTTAAATAAGATTGGGCGAAAGACATTGTGCAAGAATTAGTTTTTAATTTTATCAAAATAAATCTAGTGGCTTTTTTTTATTTATTGATAATTATGATGATTAATTTTATCATGATTGTGCAATTAATTGTGTGTAAATAGCCTATAGCCGGAAGATGATGGTCGCTTGTCCCGCATTTGCTTGAAAAACAGAGGAAATACTATCTAAACAAGGAATTCTCTCATCATATGAATGTCAAATTTTATTGGGTTGTACAGTATTAATGCAAAATCATGTTAAAATTCATGATCTAATTTTACAGGCGATAAATATCCGAAGATGGTCAAAAATCAAAAATATATCAAAAATTGTGTCCCTGTCCAGATGCAGAGCATTGCATGCATTCAAAATATAATGACAATGTGAATTTTAAAATGCATGTTTTTCTAAATTTTAGTTTCTAATTTTAGTTTCTAATTATGTCTTCAATTTATAATTTATCTTCGATAGCCTCTAGATTTTAGGCAACAAGCATGAAGAAACTTTTATTTTGGATCAGTTGTGCCTCATGTCAATGAAAGAAATTTTATATTTTACGAACTATACAGAATTATATATTGTTCATATTCAATGTAGGCCCTATATGCCTACATGTCGAAGCATCTTCTCTACGGTGACTCAAATTCAATAGGCATGCATTTCGATACCTCTGATGAGCAATTTCATCATATTAGATATTGATATTCTAATATAGTGATTTCTCTTTTGAGCGTTGTATATGTATGCCTATGTGTATGTAATTTTTGTGATCTAATGAAAATTTTGCTGTTTCTTACTTCAGGTACGTCGTGCTTACAAAAGGTCAATGGAATATCGAAGAAGGATCCGTGATTTATCAGCGTCTGCTTTTGTCTCAAGTGGAACGTGTATGCAAACAGAAATACTTAGATAATTTGCGAAAATATAATTATACACAGATGATTCCAATGTTTTCGCTATCTTCATAATTGGGTAAATGATTGAAACTAGTTTTAAGTATGGTAATGGGATGTCTGTCACGATGTCAAGTGACTCATTAGGACGTCTCGTAGGAGCACTTTGAAGACGTACGTTGGATGTCCCGGCGGGATGTCAGACTGACGTCCTGTGAGAGTTCCGCTGTGACGTACGTGGGATGTCCCGGCGGGATGTCATACTGACGTCCTGTGATGCTTCCGCTGTGACGTCTTTTTTACTGTCAAATAAGACGTACGTGGGCCATCCTGGAATGACGTCGTCATGACATCCCGCTGACGTCACATGTTTACTGGGTCAGTGTAAGCACCATCAACAGATGGGAACTCATTTCGTGTTGCGTCATAGACATAGCTAGGCAAAAGCTTCCGAACTTCTTCGCCTTTAGGGCCATTATAATAGGTAATCCATCGGCGAGTACTATTATTGAATTCCTCTCGTGACTTCTTTCTTCTTTTCTTCCGGATTGCTAAAATCCGTTGAAAAGCTACTCTCAGGACATCTTCGTTCAAGAAGAGGACATGACACGAAAAGTCTAATCAGTTGTGCACCTACAGGTGAAGTCCATTTTTCGCTTTATAAGGGAACTCCAATGACAGCAAACAGCGGAATAGGAAGTCAGCACGACTGCAGGCGTACATTTACGGCATTCGCAAGTAAGCTCTTCATTTAGATCGATTGTGGGACTGCTTGGTTCATTCGTTGCCAAAGATCGCGATCTGATCGGCTCAAACAGTTAAGGCTGTGTATTTTGAGATGGCTCAATTTCCGCATCTTCAATTGCTTCAAGCTTGTTGTCGCTCATGACTGACAAGAAATTAGGTGTCAGGCAGTCCATCATATTCCATCAGTCCTCAAAAGATAAATTTCTCATTTATATTATTTTGACAAGTTGATACAGCATGATGACTACCAGACCTGATCATCGTTGTCTTATGATGTCAATATTATATAAGTAGCATCGAGAAGTAGCATTTATACTACAATAGTACTTGAAAACGGTAAGTTGGTGTGCATAAGAAATTATTCCGTTTGATAGATATTATACATGAAACTTTGATATATTGGAATAGAGCCAAATATGACTTTCGAAGTTCGAGTTTTGTTGGACTAGATATGCTTAGTGAAGAAAATTTTCCGGAAAATTTTGAATCAAAATTTTCCGTTGAAAATTATGGAAAAAATTGGAAAATTTTGGAAAATATTGGAAAATTATGGAAAATTTTCAAAGTTTTGATTTTTTCTCATAGGCCCTATAATTTGAGCGCTTCCACCGCCGAGGCAGCTGCGTACCAATAAATTGGGTCCAAAACTCTTGATTTCATCATTATTTCGATTAAAGCGATCGTAGCAATACGATTTCCGTCCGCGGATTTTTGAACATTCCTTTGCCACCAGTGGCTTGAGCTAAAGTTAGGATTTTTAACTATCACTCAGACACCGTTTGGGATAATGTGAATCTTGCTTTACAATAGGTGTATGATTTCATGCAATGTGAAAGATCTGGAGCAAAAATAATGTACTTCATTTTGGAGTTTGCTAATTGCTAGCTTGTAAGTTAGCTTTATTATGCAGCGTTGATCATAGTGATACAAATTCTCCATGTGTTGATGAACATGTGATGAAGTATAAGCACACAGTTCACGCAGCACTCATGAGCGACCATATTGGAAGATCTAAAGACTGTAAACTCGTGAGATATTTGGAAATTAAAGATATCTGTGATGAGTAAAAGAATATCTATGATAGCTTCAAACTTCTGGCGCATTGTCCGATATCTTCATTGAGGATGCACATCCTCCATTTATAGTTCAGATAGTTCCAAATCGATTTCAGATCTGCCCAAATGAATTTCAGATGTGATCCAGATGAATTGGAGATCTCCAGTTGAATTAAAGATCTTTTCAAAGTTTGGCTTGTGACAGATATCTTAAATTCAGCTAGAGAAATCTGAAATCCATCTTATGTCTGAAATTCATTTGGAAGGCTGAAATAGACATGGAAAAGGTGCAGTTGGTACCAAAAGTTAACATACAGGGATGATAGAGAAGTTTTCAGACTTTGAATATTACATAGTCTTTTCAAACGACTGTAATAAGTCTCCAATAAAACGTCAATCACCAAAAAATAAATTTCAAAATTTTCCATTTGCATCACTAGATATGCTTCATCAATCGACATTGCACTTTGAATAGTAAAGTTTCTGTGAAATGCTCAGGATCGATTTATCTTGCTGTTTTCTGAAGTAATCAATTGCTTTTAATAATTTCAATTGTTCTAATGGTGAGATATCACTGGCAAAGCAACCGGAGAAGAGCCCTAATGCATTTGTAACAAACACTATTTCAAAGTTGATGTTGAAAAATATTGTTTAGAAAAGATATGCAAGACAATTCGATTGGGATGGAAAATGATTTGGTTGTATGAATATGTAGAATCAATAACAGATAAAATTGGGTGAGTCGTCGTGGAATGACCCACATGTGAATGAACAAAAGCAATAGCAAAATTGAAGTTATGACCACTGAAATAACAATTTTCATGAATGGATTTTGTCAGCAACAATAATTCGATGTTGTTACAGCTTTTAAAGACGAGATGAATAGAACTTTGGAAGAGGATATCCGTCATAAGGAGATAAAGACAATAGTTTATGATCACCTTGACTATGTCAATTACTTTCTTCCATAATTCCTTACATAGATTTTTCAACTACATCGCCAAAAAATGTAATCAAACTTGCGATGAGCAGTTCTATAATTTTGAGATTTCATTGATCATGTATGTAGCAACTAAGCGTTGATTTAGAGCATGCTCATCGTTCGTCTACCATTTCCGTTCTCTGCTCCTTTACCATGGTGCTAGCAAGAAATGGAATGTGCCATATTTAAATGTCTCTCGTATATTTTAATGCTGCATAAAAATGTAAAGAATTTTACATTAACTGGCCAGGTCGATAATTTCATAGTTCGACTTCGGTAGTAGATCTAGTAAATTTTTCCGTTTCAGATAACGCATCGTATGGTGGCTTTATAGGAGCGAGTGTACTCTTGCTATGGTTAGCATAATCAGCATAAAGCAGCTCATGGGACTGGGATGCATTCAAAAACCATAACACTGTTGTAAAAACTGTGATATTCTTCTTATTCCGTTATTGAGAGCATGACTAACTTAAGCCTACTGAAGAACATTTGATACTTCTTCCATTCAGTATGAATTCAAATGGATAGATAGATATTTCATTGACAATTGACTGACTATGGCCATCAGGCATCTGATAAACGAATCATAACATGAATATATACCGCATGATCAGATGCATGGGTTCGAAAATCGCATAAGTTATAAAGAAACGCTCGCGACAGCCTTTTGACGCTGTCTATGATTTTGCAGGAAGATAAAACGATACATCTAACATTGCCAGGAGTTCATATCGCTACATGATCGATACATGAGGGTGATGTTTGCTTTCTATGGTCCGTAACAGAGCATAGAGAAGTCTATTTAACTTGATGCAACAAAATCGTAGCGCTCGCGACAGTTCAAACAGTTTCATGCAAATTACAAATTTCTTGAATATCATTGAACACAAATCCTAATTTCCACTTGGATTTTCTACAACGGACATTTATCGATAGAAATTTTCGTTACCACAAACATGCACGGGATATTTGACTATTTGAATGGTTCCTGAAAAATGGTCAATTTTACAAACGAATTTTGTTAGTAATAGATGTCTTTCTTGAAACACTCATAAAGATAATTTGGAGGCATTAAAATGAAACAGTCTTTTCAATACATGAACTTCAAGAAGTCTAATTTAAGAAAATTGAAACATTTTGCTAATTTCAATAACTGTAGAAAATGGCTGTAATGAATGTTTTCCGCGTTTTCGCCCATTTACAATGTCACAATCACATGCATGTTAGAATGTAATGTAAAGGATGACAACAAACATGCATGACTCAGTGCATGAAAGGGAGGAAGATTCATTAAATTATGGAGCGACATGCGATTTTCTCTTTGATATCTATTCGTCTTTAATAATTCTGCCATCTTGTTATTATTTCCTGTTATAGTAAGCCAGCATCAGCCGGAGTATGGTCATTATGCATACACAATCAAATGCTTGCATAATAAAATAACGTCATCCATTACTCGTTCTCAAGTCAAAATTGTCTTCGTGCAAAACGGTCTCCAAAATGGTCATTTTAAAGCTGTCCAATGGAAAGCCATAAAACATGATTTTAATAACAGAAACGCTTTCAGCAAAATATGAAACCTAGGTTTCTGTTAAAATTTTAGCGAGAAAGTCAATAGTCTCTGAAAATTCGTAGAGGTATATCGGTCAAAGTAACTTTCAAACTGTCAAAGGCTATTGGCCATCGGCTAAATTTTAACAGAAACCTAGATTTTATGTGCTGCTCTCCAGCTAGCACAACAACGAATATAAGTTTATTGGAGCTATTTGATACTTAAGAATGACGCATTGCGCGTTTATGTGTGACACGATTGGAAGTATTCAAGTGGTCAAGGTTAAAACATTTTATCACTATTAATGTTAAAAATTTTAAACTTTGCTTCTGTGGTGAATAGTTAGCACTCGTTCCTTACCTGACAAACTGATTGACAGTCAATGCAATAACACCTCCAGCGAACGTAGGATAAAATAGACTATAACCTAATGTATTCAAGCCAGTAACCATGTGTCGAGGTTGGGATTCGGATGGACACTTGTAGGAATTACGATCTGAGATAGGAATAAAATCAACGTCATGAAATATGACGCAATCCAACTGAAACCGTCGTGCCGCTTCCCAAAATCCCGCGTTCATCACTATGCCTTTGTTAAATGCAAGACTTCCATACACTTCAACTGCAAAAACACGATAGCAAATTTGCTGTCGTTGTAAAAATGGATGAAGAACTTCCAATAATGTAAGAAGTTGTGGCCATCGATCACGAAATGGTATAATGATGGCGACTCGGTCTTGTGATTTACATTGTCCTGGCTTCCATGCACCACCTGTTACATGCATCGCCGCTGGCACCGCTTGGAAAGGTGATTTCAGATTTTGTTTCTCAGCTTTCAATATCTCCTTCTTCAGCGAAGGGTTGAAGGATTCACGCACTTTTGAACAATTCTTCATCGATTCAGCTTTTGATCCTGATGCTTCACAAGGAGGGCAGTAACACGGTGCACTTTTCAACAAGGGTCTCACACGATTCTTCATCAGTTCCTTCCAATCAATGGCAGGATTCTTCAGCAATGCATCTATCTCTGCTTCGAGATCATTTTTATGATTACGTTGAATTTTCGCAGGCCATGTTTTGTGAGCTTTTTTGTCATTTGACTTTATGGGATTTTTCTTTTGATCACGTTGAATGGGCGGTGTTTTGTGAGCTTTTTTGTCATTTGACTTTATGGGATTTTTCTTTTGATCACGTTGAATGGGCGGTGTTTTGTGAGCTTTTTTGTCATTTGACTTTATGGGATTCTTCTTTTGATCACGTTGAATGGGCGGTGTTTTGTGAGCTTTTTTGTCATTTGACTTTATGGGATTTTTGTTTTGATCACCCACTTTGACTTTGGGTTTTGGCTGATTCGATAATGACATATTTCGATTAGGTTCTGAGAATGGCTTCAACGAGGGAATCCATTGAACAATGGCAATGATTGCAACGAGGAGAGTAATTATAAAATATGCAACCCGAAAATTGCAGTTCTTTCCTGAAATCAAAGAGACATTTATTTAATGCAAGTATCAATTTGAATTTTCAAAGCAATCATTCGCTAATGTGTGTTAATCGTGGTCAGAATGTGTAAAACAAGTTCATGGAAACATCAAACCAACGTGCACAATTTTCTTCAAGTAGCGAAATTCGATTGAAGGTAATATAAATAGAGAGTCCGGATATTGAACAAGTCAGGAATCAATGTGAAATATTAATAATTTAAACGCAAAATGGAACAAAACGCATACGGTCAGATTTCTAGTGCTATTTCAAATGCAAGTCATATTTTAATTAATGATTCAAGAAAGACCGGTTTTAAGCGATCCAGTTAAGCAGGATGTTTCCATTTCACAAGTTTTTGAGGAAAATCAACTTGAATATGCTAGCCTCAATTCCATGTAAATCACATATGCAGCCAATGATCTCCAATTCTCTCTCACTCAGGTCCTATCGGGTCTTCATCTGAGACTGCACAGCCGCAGTAGGACAGTCTGACATTTTGAACCAGCCCAGTGCTTTAAGTTCAGGACATAGTACCAGGACTCCTATGATTTCTTAGATTCAGAGTTAATTACATTAACTCGTGTAACTAGTGGTCGGTTGACGTGTCTCTCTGTTCTGTTTGCTTCGACTTTTGATTTTCTCCGTTTCCCGGGCTATTTAAAGGAGTTTCATTATCAAATTTTGGATCTTTCTGCTCGCCTCAACCTCATCTATTTCACTGTGTATTCGGAATTATTCATTTGTAACTCCTCAATCTAAGAATCCTCGAATTTACAATTTTCCAGCTAACCTTGTCTGTGAGTTGTGATCCGTGTCTCTGTCTCTGGTCGGGCTGGTGAATTCGTGACGTCGCTGCTGACGACAAGCTTCTGGCCTTCTAAATGCATTCCTAGATGTTGTAATAACTAACTGATTTCGCGGAGACGTGTTCTGGTAGCCGTGTGTTCTTGATTGCGGATTAGCTTACCGACTGGACTTGGTTCTAGTCTGGGGTCATCGTTCTGACTTGTCAACAATTTTGCTGCTGGATTGAAATCTGCGTCGTTTCGTATTATTTCTGACATCTTATGATATTACATTCTTCGTGAATTGTGTGGTACATTTTTGTAACTATTTGAAGAAGTATGAGTGGTTCAAAATCATCCACAGCATTTGAAGAAGTCAGGCGCATGTCACAAAGCCAACTGAATAAGATGAGTAAAGAACAGATGTCATCCGCCTTGAAAGATGCTATTCAAAAGTTCGATTCAAAAGCAGACTGTACATCGACGATATCTCGAACTGACTTAAATGAGATATTAGATATGAAGCTGACATGTTTGCTGCAGCAGTTTGAGGTCAAAATGTCTATAGTTCTTGAAGGTCATAGGAATCTTGAAGCTCGATGTGATATTCTTCAAACAGAGCTGAATGAATTAAAGAGGCAAAAGGCTCCTGGAGCTAAAGAGAAAGATGAGGGACTTTTTGATGAGCGGATGCTTAGTGAAGTATCGCAGCGTTATAATCGTCGGTTGAATTTGGTAGTCTCTGGGGTAGAGGAACGAACAGGTGGCTCTGTGGAAGAACGTATGATATATGACTGCAATCAAGTAACTGAACTGCTTATTGCACTTGGACAGCAGAATACTGACACAAGCAGGCCTATATCATCGATCAAACGGATTGGCAAAGTCATATCGGGTAAAGCCAGACTCTTGCGTTAGGTTTGTTCAAGCAGTGACGTAAAGCATCAGATTCTACGTAAATCGAGAGACTTACGGTACAACATTTCCTTTAAGGAGGTTTATGTCAATCCAGACCTCACCGAAAATCAACGAAGAGCTCAAAAAGAGCTCAGAACTGAATTGCGCATGAGACGTACCAATCATGAGGACGTTGTGATAAAAGATGGAAAAATTGTCCAAAGAGCTCAGTCTAATACAAATTTTGAAGAATGATTTTATCAAGTCCAGCTCAAAAGTCCATATCTGTGTCCCGATATCCTAAGATCTTATGCTCTAACGCTCGTTCAGTTGTGACTAAAATAGATGAAGTTCGCACGACCTTGCTTACCAATAGCATAGATTTATTCGCATGTACAGAGACATGATTGTGCTCAGAGAAACATGATGACACTATTGTTTCCATTGATGGTTTTACTTGCGTTCGTAATGACCGCGCAAGTCGCATTGGAGGGGGTGTGGCTGTTTGGATAAATTGTAATTTGCCATTTAAGCAGTTCTACTTTGTTCCTCCATGTGAAATTGAAAGTGTAATTCTGCTTTTACCAAAGTCTAGCATAATTTTTATGGCTTTGTATATTCCAACAACACGTGCGAGTCGTGATCGACATATAATCAATGATTTTATAGCAACTTCTCTTGATATGATTCTGAATGTTCACCATGAATTTGACATTATCCTGTGTGGTGATTTTAATCACTTTGATTCGCAAGAAGTTTGTGATCATTTCAGTTTGATGAATATTTTCAATAAGCCGACTTATGGATCCTCAGAGCTTGATTATATTCTGCTTTCTGAAAATGTAGCAACATGTTATGAAACAAAAGAATTTTCACCATTTGACAGATCAAAAGTCCCACACGTCTCTTTGCTTGCAACTCCGAAGCTCCAATGTGAAAATGCCACTCATATTGTACGCAAAGTATATGACCTGCGCAAATCAAATATGGATAATTTTCTATTGCACGTTCAACAAATTAGTTGGGACTTTCTTGATGATGCATGGCTTTCCCTGGATGAGAAATGCTATATATTTCATGACATGCTGGAAAAAGCTGTTTCGCTCTCCATTCCCGTGTCCTTCGTACGGTGTAACCCAAGAGACAAACCGTGGATGACCCCGGTTATAAAGGACATGATTAATAAGAGATGGACCGCTTTTCGTACAGGACATTTCCCAGTCTACAATTATCTGAAAGACAAGATTAGAAATGAAATAACAAAATCGAAGTTGTCATGGTCAAAGAAAGTGGGTAAAAATGACTTATGGAAAGCAGTTAAAGTGCATATTGGTTCCAGGAGTGTTAACCTAATTGTCACTTCTATCGAATTACAGTAGCTTGGGCGACGGTGTCGATGCAATCAACTGTGCACTAAGTGGCAATTTTCTGTGTTCTGAAACTACCGATACATCTTCATATTCCACTTCCATTGATTTTGACATTTCAATCACACCATCATTGGTATACGATATGATCAAAAAGAGTCCACCACACAAAGCCTGCCCTGATTTGCCAATTTCTCTGTATAAGTATGCTGCTATACATTTGGCGTATCCTCTCACTAAGTTGTTCAATATGTCCATTGAAAGCTCCATCGTACCAAAAATATGGAAGTCTGCATCTGTATGTCCTGCTCCGAAAACCGCCTCACCAACACTAAATGATATTCGCCCAATTACCCAATTAGTATCCTTAGATTTCCCTCAAAAATACTAGAGGGTATTATAGTGAAGTCTCTAAAGAGCCGTTTCGTAGAACATTATGGTACCACTCAGTTTGGTTTCAGACCAAAGTCATCAATACAGTGTGCCCTGATATCTCTACATGATCATATTACCAAGTATATTGATGATCCGGCCACATCTGGTGTTATGATAATGTCTTACTATTATGCAAAAGCTTTCGATAAGCTGCGGACTGACCTGATTATCAGAAGACTGATGAAATGCAATTTTCCAACTCTCGCAGTAAAGTGGATTGCAAGCTACCTCGATGAAAGGACACAGCATGTCTCAATCGGTTCCGTGAGTAGTGGTGAAGTGAGGGTAACGTCAGGAATTCCACAAGGCTCAATCCGCGGCCCTTACCTGTTTTCTATAACCACAGCAACTTTTTCGCCATCGACTGATAGTTGCAAGTTAATCAAATATGCTGATGACACGACATTGTGCTTCCCTGTATATTCATCTTCTGATAATATACATACTACAAATGAACACGAAAATCTGATGCAATGGTCGGAATCAATGGCGTTACCAATAAACCAAGGAAAATGCAAGTCAATGATCATTCGTAAGCGCAACTACTGCATCAATGTTCACTTACCTGACCTGCGTGTTCCTCAAGTCGAGACTTTATAAACTTACTCGGTATTACTTTTAACAGTAAATGTACTTGGTCAGACCATGTTTCAAAAATCGTTTCTTCCGCCTCAAGACGCATGTATGCTATTAGAGTGATAAAACCGTACATCGGTGTCAAGGATTTAAAATTATTGTACAAAACAACTGTTCGGTCAATTTTTGATTACTGTTGTCCCTTGTTTGTTGGTCTTTCTGCTACAGATTGTACTAGACTTGAACGTATACAACGTCGCTTTCATCGATTAATTTGCGGCGAACATTGTGAAAATGACTGCTTCGAGACTCTTACAGTGCGGCGACAACGTCTTTCTTTGAATTTTTCAGCAAGTTCTCACAAAAGACCATATTTTAAGTGATTTGGTGCCAACACAGTCATCATCCGGTCGCTTCTTAATACCTGAAGTACGCACTTTGCGTCGAAGCAACTATTTTGTAATCTGTGCTTGTAAGCTTCATAATTCTTATTTTCATCGCTGAATCACATGGACTTAAGGTGAACGCGAGTTTGTAATGTTGAGGTATTTTTATCTATTTCGACAACTGAAAGTATTATGTCTCTTTTATTTTATTTACTTGACCTCTGAAGATAAATGATTGTAACTTCCCATTTTCATTCAAAAAGAATAAAACGCTTATCATCATTAACCTTAAATATCTCGACTGCTAAGTTTCATTCAATTTCATGGGCACTTTCTGAGATGTGGAACAGAGCATGAATGTCTCAGTAAGTCATAAAGGATGCATCCTTTGAAATTTGATCAGTTGCATCTGCTTTAGAGATTGATTCTTATAGCGATTATGAATATGAACAAATCACCATTTTTTAAGAATTGTGCAACTACTCCGCACTATAATAGTCCTATGTATATAGTACCATATATATATAGTCTATTATAGTCCTATGTTCAACGGATGTTAAATGCAGTCATCTATACCAAAGATATTCAACATGTAGATTCCGGTCTAGTCAAAATATCGAGCTAATGCTATTTTGAGGGCGTCATGACTACATGTACAATTTTATCAAGGTTGGGTCCAAACATGGGCTTGGGTACCCCCAAGACCCAAAAGCAAGTTTAATATTGGGTCTAATATTCGATACCCCACAAGATTGGACCCAAGAGTGGCTATTTCTCTTTAATGAAGTGGAGCAATAATTCCCAGAACACGCTCTTCTTTCGCAGGCTATGCATCTTCATGGCCATTAGTCGCAAATATTTTTTGTAATTGCTTCAGGACAACTTTTACAGCCTTCATACTTATTACGGCATCTGTGAGGTCAATTGAATCCAAACGCTTATATGCATGTACACAAAAATATAATATAACGGAAAAAAACATTAAAATTAGAAAATGATTTGCTACGACCGCGCAGTTGTACACTATTTTCAATGTCAGTGTACAACTACATGGTGGTTGGAAATTTTTCTTCATTTTTTACAGAAGTGGAGAAAGGCATTTAAGTCAGATTGTGAGCTCCTTCACTTAATAAATGCTGGGTTGCACAATTATGAGATCAATCTTCACAACTTCTTGATTTTCTAACAAAATAGACATTGTTTTCAAATTTCAGCAAGGCAACTGCTCACTGTGAAATGATATGAGAAAAAAGTTAAATTAGTAGTTATCGACTTTAAAAGTTCAAAAATCTTAAAATGCGTCATTTTTCTATTTCGATTCAATGTCTTTCACAATATAAATCAGATTTTGATCTAAAAATCCTGTATTGTCATGTGAGGCGATTATGATTGATGTAAAAAATTCAATTCAAATATTCAAAAACGCAAGCATAGAGTATACTTTCTCTATGAACGCAAGTAAGCAATCAAAATCATTTCTAACCTAGGCTATTTAACACGCCTTTTCGTGCTACTCGGCTGATGTCTCCTCATAAGCAGTAAAAAACAGCAAGAATACTCTGACTTACTCAAAGAAGTTTGAGATTTTAAACATATAATGATTTAATAAATTATCTAACCATTCGGTAGGGATGCACGTAGGCTAATGATTAACTAAGCAATCATGCGTATGCTACGATCAGAAAGTTTAGATGTACATAACATCTGCATGATTGATAGTGATCGATATGTTATGGCTGCAGCAGTTGTCTCCTTATAACCGACTGTGTAGGCAATTGAAGATAATAGTCACCATTACAGCTTCACGGAGGCATAGCGGACCATTTGGAAGTCAAAGGACAACGACTGTCCCACTGACATCCCGATATTGAACCGTTGCTGGCTCGCAATAGGTTTCACATGTCATACAATATAAAAATAACTGACACAAACCTTCGCTTTATCAGATGAAATTTAGACGGCTTGCCAGTGGCAAAATGGGGATTCTTGGGTTCAGTAAAAGGACGTTTGACATTTTCGAATATTGATGAAAATATGCTATTTATAAAAATGACGACAGATTGACGACATCACAACACACCGCTACATCATCACGGTTACATATCACCGATACATTATCACTGCGACATCACCTTTCCATTGGGGAATCCTGTCAAAACTGAATGTTTGTCTCTCGATATTTATTTGTGCAAGCACTTTCAAACACCACCGGTGTCCATCGTCAGGCAAGTGAAAAGAGACATTGGCATTGATGACAACAGTTCACAGGGACGGAGAAAGCTATAAAGAGAAAAGTTCAATATACACGTGGACATGAAATACCGGACTACTAATATAATGCTAACAGTAAGTTGATATTAAATCGTAAAAAATGTAGAGAAAAAACCACAGCTATGCGCTTAAATAAAGTAAGAAAGTCAGACACACAGAAAAAGGGACAAAGTAAAAATTGCCAAACCTCACTCAATAGGTGCTTCACTCGATTAGATGAGTTCAAACGACTTGACCATGAAGCCTCCTTCACAATGCACTTTCTCTACCTCGACTCCCTATCAATCACAGTAATACTGTTTGTGTTCATCTGATGGCTGGAGAAGACTGAGTGTTGAGCCAGTTCGGAGTGAGAGACATACTTGTCCCGAATCTATCGATGATGCTTCTTCCGACACTGTTCAACAGGACGAGAAGTCTCACCTACACAGAGCCAGTCATAACCATCCTACTCACAAGAAATCTTGTACACTGAGCCCAGTACAATACAAAGTTCTGGTTTCTTCTTGACAAGAAGCGAGCGCAGAGTAGTACTTGGCTTCACCCGATTAACCAAAATCTATGGCACTCCTATAGGAAGCGTCCTAGCGGGTAGTGCTATTGCTATGGAACTCTATTCTATGGCATTGTTGGAAAGTATTGTCCCATTGAATTTTGGGGAACTTTGATCCTATTGCCTCTTGGACTAATTTGTCCCATAGACTTGTGGGAAATCCTGTCCTATCGAATTTCTGGAAATCCAATCCTATCGATCTTCTGAAAATCCCGACCCATAGAATTTTGGGAAATTCAGTGTTTATGGCATCTCCTAATGCTACAGCGTGTCTAACCCCTTCCGCGACATACTGACGCTCTATGTGATCATGATTGTAAAGAACAATCAGTTTAGATCAGCAATTGTGATAATGTCAATATAAAGACAACAATATGCATGAGGCATTTGCACTTTTTGCTTTCAATCCCCTTGACATGTCGGTGAAAGTCCGGCCCAGATTTCAAAAAAAATTGGTTTGAGAATCAATCACACTATGGAGCATTATTTTTTAACTAATTTCATGATCATTCACAAAACGCCATTAATTCAAAAAACAGCCAATGATTTTTAATATCTTCTCTTTTTAGTCTTTACAACACTTGCTTCGATGAAAAGCTTCTCAGAAATCATTCTCCATATTTCTTTCTCTTCCATTGGGAAATGTAGTAAGAGTTGATCTGCAACAGACAGGAAATAAATGATAAATATGCGATAAATGATAAGCTGATGATAGAACATAGACGTTCTGGATATAGGAAGATAGACTTCGCTTAAATGAAAAATGATGCAAAATATTACAATTGAAGAATATTTGATAATTGCTATGTTTCTTGTATTGGAGATTTATATTATTAATATAGGATTATGGCATGATAAAGCAATTGCTCCCCGCTGTCATCTTGCAGATGAAAAATATCGCCAGAAGTTTCATTTTACTTGTTTATTGTCACAACCGCGTTTCGTCTGCTCTCAGTAGGTGTGACACGCAGAATGAATCAAAGTGATTGAAACATGATTCCTGCTAGAATATCGATCAAACAATGATCCTTTCTTTTTATTCAAATTGTTGATGCACTTCTTCTCCTATTAGTAATTTTTCTGTATATGTACTTTTTAGCTACTACTGATTCATTTCGTGATTGCTTGTCCAGTGACTGTCTATTGCTTGATCGATATTCTAGCAGGAATCATGTTTCAATCAGTTTGATTCATTCTGCGTGTCACACTTACTGAGAGCAGCTTTTGACAATAAGCAAGTAAAATGAAACTTTCTGAAACATTATACTGGTTTCCATGCATGCATGTATGCGCGTATTCAAGGTGTAAGTATGTAAAGTTATTGTCTTTTCTAACTTTTTGTAAGCATTTTGCGATGCTGGTAGAATTTTAGAATTAAAAGCACTGCTATTATTGATAAGAATTATGCTCCTAAGCTTTCACCTACTAAAACCGCATCAGATGAAACGAAAGAGGTTAAGCTTATTAGAGTGATTATCATGTTTGCATTAAAATTCAAATATGAATTTTAATTTTAATGCATAATAAAAATAATTTCAAAAATTATGGACAATGGATTCAAGCTTCATAGATAATTAATATACTGTAGTGGTGGTGATATTAGATTTCTGTCATTACATTTGGTCCATACATGCTTATTTAGAGAGGAACTCATCATCCTTATGAATAGATTCTCTCCTTTTTTTCTTTGAAAAGTCGGTCGAAAAATTCGGCATTGAAAACTGAAAACCTCAGTTTCATGGGAGTTGTAGCATGGGAATAATATAGAATGGGGAATCATGGCTAGTACATATTTAATCTCAACAATACATTAGTGGATCACGCATACTTAATTGCATACATGCATAAAGACAAATATAGGAAGCATCACTTATTTACTATATTCGAAAGATGAATACTTTCTCGTAAGTAATTCCTCCCTTCTGAGAGAATTTCAAATAAAATATTTATCATTTTTATCATTCAAAAATTCTTAGATGCAAATTGTCATTTTCTTATCACAAACGCTGCCTGATCTATTTCCTATCAGAACAACTAAATGTCGGAATTTACATTCCTTTATTTAAGGCGGCCGTCTAAAATTTCAACAACCAATAGTTAATTTATTTAACTGATTTATTTAGTAGCGACAAATGGTATCAACTTCCGCGATATAACAGGCCTGCAGAAGAGAGAAGAATAGTTCCGCAATCATTTGCCACAATCAGCAGTTTTTATATTTCTCTTTGCGCTTTGCAAGGATTATTAGCAAAAGCAATAATGCAAATTATGCAGTGGATGAAAATTAATAGATAATCGCTTGAAATATGATGAACATTTGTCGAGTGACGTCCACATCTGTGCGCCCAGCGGGATTTTGAACAGGAAATGCATAATGGAACAATGACTAAAACCCGAAATCTATTTGGTCAGACTGCATGTTGAGATGATTAGCTTATATTTGATGAATCTGGCAGGCAACTCTGCAAAGTTTCGAGGAAATAATCCATAATGTAAACATGAGTTTCACTGTTCTATTTCAAGACGATCACTTGAGAAACCTGTGAGTTTGTACTAAGATTGCTTGCACATAGGGGTCAGACAACGTATTGGTTACATGATGCCCATGTACCTAGCGCAATGAATGAATCACACAAGGTAGGCGTTACAGACAAGCGGGAAAGTTGTGCAGCGACTACAAAGCTGAGTGACTAAAGGAAACATATTGGAATGGAATCTTTGCTACTAGACTATCTAAACTTATTACCACATGTATTTGGGAAACAACATCGTCAATCTATAAAATAAAGGAAATTATACAGTGCATCTTAGTCCATTCAATTTTTAGTTTAGACTTTAATATTCTAACTTATAATTTGAAGTATGAGTTTAAAGCAACCAAATTGAATATTAATGACGAATTTCAGAGAATTAATTTCTTTTGCGATTATGCTTGCGTGTGTGTGTATTAATTTTTCGTGTTAGAGTGCCGTGGTACACTTATTAAGGTTACTTAATTTTCAAGAAGAACAGCATTATAACATATTATTACGCAGAATATTGCGCACGGTGCATTACGAATGCAATAAACAAGTGTAGCACTATTGCAGCACAACCCTGATAAAGCGTAATAACACTTAGTCATAATCGCTAGCATTGAATAATCAGCTCGAGAAAATGAAAAATCAAACACAAATTTTCTTCAACCAATTAAGAAAAAATATCAAATTATTATTCTGTGTAACGTTTCGCTTTCTGCTTATGCTGGTACAATCATAAAAATAAAGGGAACTTTAAAATCACATTGAACGAATTGTACTAGAGTTTGATGCATGGGAGCTGCTTTCTCTTGTTCCCACAGGCCGACGAATTTCTATGTTCTTTGCTGAGGTGCATAGTTGACCATTGAATCACTTTCATAGAAGGATTGGCACTGTATGCAATTAGCAGTTGATAGACATGTGATATAGAGACAGTCACGTGAACTCACACTCTAGATCTTATTGTGCGAGCCGATTCTCCAACATATGTCGATGTGCAACCTGTACATTCAATGAGACATATACAAAACTTTAGCAATCACACTTCAGATTTGTAAGACTGTGTGCAGTATACAAAGTTAGCTATCATATAAACACTAATGCCATTTTTTATATATCCTCGTCAATCCATTGAAAATTGAACTTAGGTGAACAAGAAATGCGAAAAAATGATGCTTTGAAGGAAAATGACATGAATATAACACAAATTCCAAACGGCAATGCAAGAGCGATTATCCAAAGAAAGTTATCAGACATGCTATGAAGCAAGTGAGTATATAGAGTGAGAAAGAGGTGAAAGAGAAAAGCAATGAATTGAGAAATCAAGAGAAATAAAAAGAATATGGTACAAATGTAGTTTGCCACCTCATTGAATGTCTGTTTCCCAAATAAACCTTTATCTCTTATTTTGCATGTCACAACAGGAGTGTATACATGATAGCTAACTCTGTATACTGCGCACAGTCTTACCAATCTGAAGTGTGATTGCTAAAGTTTTGTATATGTCTCATTGAATGTACAGGTTGCACATCGACATATGTTGGAGAATCGGCTCGCACAATAAGATCTAGAGTGTGAGTTCACGTGACTGTCTCTATATCACATGTCTATCAACTGCTAATTGCATACAGTGCCAATCCTTCTATGAAAGTGATTCAATGGTCAACTATGCACCTCAGCAAAGAACATAGAAATTCGTCGGCCTGTGGGAACAAGAGAAAGCAGCTCCCATGCATCAAACTCTAGTACAATTCGTTCAATGTGATTTTAAAGTTCCCTTTATTTTTATGATTGTACCAGCATAAGCAGAAAGCGAAACGTTAAACAGAATATTAAGCTAAAGGAGGTGAATACAATGATAGGAACGATCTAAATCATGTTACATGCAACAAATCATTTCAAAAGCTGAAGTACATGATAATTAAATAAGGTACACATAATAACTAGACTCAAATTAATTTACATTTGAAAAAAGCACCATCATGGTTAACTTGCTTATTCAAAGTGGGGTTGAGTTTTTTTATGTACATGGCTTCCAAAATATTTAGGTCATAAGTGTTGGGAGCTTGAGATAGAATTTTGAAATTGTCAACTTTACAGCTGCAACTGCAATTCAACCTATGGTCAGAAATGGCGGACATTTTTTCTCGATGTTCTTTTATTCTTAAGTTTAAGTGTCTTGTAGTTCTACCTATGTAGGTAGTGCGAGGGTCCACCTCACAAGCGAATTGGTAAATGACATTAGACCTAAGAACTTTGGGAGTATGATCTTTGTTGGAGAAACCACTTTTTAGTTTATTGCATGTGAAAACCCAACGGATAGGAAATTCTTTATCTATTCTACGGAATAGTGATTGTAGTTTCTTTTTAAAATAAACCGATTGAATGCCAAAAAATGGAATTTTGACAGTATGGAGGTATTTGGATTCATCTTTTTCTTTTGGAGCACAGAATCTTTTGTCCAGATACTGTTTGACCACTTTTTGTATAAAGTACAACGGATATCCGTTGTTTTGAAAAATTTTGGTCAATTTCCCTATTTCATCATGGAAAGTTTGCCATGACGAGCAGACGATGTAGGCT
The DNA here is from genome assembly GCA_907163375.1 of Prostheceraeus crozeri. Classification (NCBI taxonomy): domain Eukaryota; kingdom Metazoa; phylum Platyhelminthes; order Polycladida; family Euryleptidae; genus Prostheceraeus; species Prostheceraeus crozeri. The sequence continues at coordinate 58,830 of CAJQUW010009109.1, read as the reverse complement.
CTGTTGATCAGAGTGCTTAAAACAGAAATTTTCCATTGCATGGGGCATATGGCTCTGAAATTCAAGGTTAGACCGGTGTACGTGGGTTTTCTGTACACCTTAGTAGTTAGCGTGTTGGATGAAACATCCAGGTCAATATCTAGAAAAGGTAGCACTTTACCTCCTACCTCTGTGGTGAATTTCATATTACTATGCCACTTGTTAATATAGTTGAAGAAGGATAAGTGGTCATCATCTTCAAAGATAGCCAAGATGTCATCTACATATCTGACATAGAATTTTAGGTTTAGTTTATCATTTTGTAGGAAAGTCTGTTCTAAATGTCCCATAAATAAGTTACTGAGGGTTGGGGCTAGGGGGCTACCCATGCTCAAACCATCACTTTGACGATAGAGAATGTTGTTGAACGAGAAAATGCCACCAGTGGCGAATTGAAGTAATTTTTTGAAGGTGTCTTTACTATATGGTGGTTTTGTGTTATTGGAGCTATACACCTTATCACACGCTAGATCAATGACTTCTTTGAGAGGGACGTTAGTGAAAAGACTAACAACATCAAAGCTGATGAGTTTCGAATCCGATGAGAATTTGTAGCTAGCGAGTTTGTCTAGCAGATCAGCGTTATTTTGTACTGAATACTCCGTAGGAATTATAGGAGTAATGTACTGGTTTAGGTACTTGGCAAGGTTATATTCGGCCGTGCCATAACTGGCGACAATAGGTCTAAGAGGTACATTATTTTTATGTACCTTGGCAGAACCGTAAAGTTTGCCACTACAAGACCCACTAGGAGTAATTTTAGTGAACACTTGGGAGTCCACGTACGGTTTCACATATTTGTTCAAAAAGTATTTTAGTTTATTCTGTTGTTTTATAACAGGGTGATCGAGCATCAATTCATTTTGGTTGTGTGGGATAGCAGTAAATTTGGTAGTATCTTCAATGATAGCATTGAGCTTGTTTACATATTCATCAGCATCTAGAATAGCTATACCATTACCTTTGTCCAATGGGACAACTTTGATGTCTTTATTTAGTTTAAGGGACTTCACTGCATCTTGGTTATGTTTGGCTTGTGGCGTCTTGGTAACGTTAAACATACGCTTATTGTAATTTTGTAACGCAAGTTTCACCTCATTGCAATCTCTCTTAGAGATTTTATTTTTCAGGCGCTCCACCACTTTTTCTAACTCGCAAGTCAGATGTTCGCTTCCATTGCCGTTAGGACTGCTAGGGTGCTTGAGTCCTGTCTTAAAAATCTCATTTTGGTCATGCGTGAGGGTCACCTTGCTCAAGTTGTGTACCGTACCGTTGGGGGTACTTAACTTGTTTTCTACATATAACTTGAGAAACTTTTTTTGATGGGTTTCTGAAATGGATTTTAAAAGGTTTTGATTTTCTCTGGTAAACAACTTTATGAAAATCATTTGGTCCAAGTAATTCAACTTAGAGAAAATAGTTTCTCGAATCTTAGCCAACTTACTACGGAGGTGCTTGACCTTAGATTTGTGTTGTGAAATTAGCCTCGAAATCTTACGTAATTGGCGATCATGAATAATGTCACGGTTCAATAGGTTATTCTTGTCTTTGAGGCTTAAAAATTTGGGAATCAAGCCATATTTTGAGCATTTGGACAGGAATGTGATATCGCATTGTAGTTTTATAATTTTGTGGTTAAACTTTTCGAATTTACGACTATCATTGAGTTCGATGTTGTATTTGGTCTTTAACTTATGAAAGAAGGTTACAATATTTGTAATCCTGAGTAACCAAATAACAGCTGCTAACATATTGATAGAGGTAAAACAGATCTTGTGAGTTCAACTCGTGCACTTGTACGTTACCAGCTGACGAAGATACTGGTTTGATCGTAATGGGATTAAAACAAAAGTACATGTATCACAGCAAAAACTTCTTGTTGCAATCTTTCGTTTGTATTGTCTACGCGTTTCGGCCCATTCCTTCTGGCCGTCATCAGGACAAGGTTAATACATTAAGGCATCACCTGGAGAGTAAGAACATTAAGCTAAAGGAGGTGAATACAATGATAGGAACGATCTAAATCATGTTACATGCAACAAATCATTTCAAAAGCTGAAGTACATGATAATTAAATAAGGTACACATAATAACTAGACTCAAATTAATTTACATTTGAAAAAAGCACCATCATGGTTAACTTGCTTATTCAAAGTGGGGTTGAGTTTTTTTATGTACATGGCTTCCAAGATATTTAGGTCATAAGTGTTGGGAGCTTGAGATAGAATTTTGAAATTGTCAACTTTACAGCTGCAACTGCAATTCAACCTATGGTCAGAAATGGCGGACATTTTTTCTCGATGTTCTTTTATTCTTAAGTTTAAGTGTCTTGTAGTTCTACCTATGTAGGTAGTGCGAGGGTCCACCTCACAAGCGAATTGGTAAATGACATTAGACCTAAGAACTTTGGGAGTATGATCTTTGTTGGAGAAACCACTTTTTAGTTTATTGCATGTGAAAACCCAACGGATAGGAAATTCTTTATCTATTCTACGGAATAGTGATTGTAGTTTCTTTTTAAAATAAACCGATTGAATGCCAAAAAATGGAATTTTGACAGTATGGAGGTATTTGGATTCATCTTTTTCTTTTGGAGCACAGAATCTTTTGTCCAGATACTGTTTGACCACTTTTTGTATAAAGTACAACGGATATCCGTTGCTTTGAAAAATTTTGGTCAATTTCCCTATTTCATCATGGAAAGTTTGCCATGACGAGCAGACGATGTAGGCTCTGTTGATCAGAGTGCTTAAAACAGAAATTTTCCATTGCATGGGGCATATGGCTCTGAAATTCAAGGTTAGACCGGTGTACGTGGGTTTTCTGTACACCTTAGTAGTTAGCGTGTTGGATGAAACATCCAGGTCAATATCTAGAAAAGGTAGCACTTTACCTCCTACCTCTGTGGTGAATTTCATATTACTATGCCACTTGTTAATATAGTTGAAGAAGGATAAGTGGTCATCATCTTCAAAGATAGCCAAGATGTCATCTACATATCTGACATAGAATTTTAGGTTTAGTTTATCATTTTGTAGGAAAGTCTGTTCTAAATGTCCCATAAATAAGTTACTGAGGGTTGGGGCTAGGGGGCTACCCATGCTCAAACCATCACTTTGACGATAGAGAATGTAGTTGAACGAGAAAATGCCACCAGTGGCGAATTGAAGTAATTTTTTGAAGGTGTCTTTACTATATGGTGGTTTTGTGTTATTGGAGCTATACACCTTATCACACGCTAGATCAATGACTTCTTTGAGAGGGACGTTAGTGAAAAGACTAACAACATCAAAGCTGATGAGTTTCGAATCCGATGAGAATTTGTAGCTAGCGAGTTTGTCTAGCAGATCAGCGTTATTTTGTACTGAGTACTCCGTAGGAATTATAGGAGTAATGTACTGGTTTAGGTACTTGGCAAGGTTATATTCGGCCGTGCCATAACTGGCGACAATAGGTCTAAGAGGTACATTATTTTTATGTACCTTGGCAGAACCGTAAAGTTTGCCACTACAGGACCCACTAGGAGTAATTTTAGTGAACACTTGGGAGTCCACGTACGGTTTCACATATTTGTTCAAAAAGTATTTTAGTTTATTCTGTTGTTTTATAACAGGGTGATCGAGCATCAATTCATTTTGGTTGTGTGGGATAGCAGTAAATTTGGTAGTATCTTCAATGATAGCATTGAGCTTGTTTACATATTCATCAGCATCTAGAATAGCTATACCATTACCTTTGTCCAATGGGACAACTTTGATGTCTTTATTTAGTTTAAGGGACTTCACTGCATCTTGGTTATGTTTGGCTTGTGGCGTCTTGGTAACGTTAAACATACGCTTATTGTAATTTTGTAACGCAAGTTTCACCTCATTGCAATCTCTCTTAGAGATTTTATTTTTCAGGCGCTCCACCACTTTTTCTAACTCGCAAGTCAGATGTTCGCTTCCATTGCCGTTAGGACTGCTAGGGTGCTTGAGTCCTGTCTTAAAAATCTCATTTTGGTCATGCGTGAGGGTCACCTTGCTCAAGTTGTGTACCGTACCGTTGGGGGTACTTAACTTGTTTTCTACATATAACTTGAGAAACTTTTTTTGATGGGTTTCTGAAATGGATTTTAAAAGGTTTTGATTTTCTCTGGTAAACAACTTTATGAAAATCATTTGGTCCAAGTAATTCAACTTAGAGAAAATAGTTTCTCGAATCTTAGCCAACTTACTACGGAGGTGCTTGACCTTAGATTTGTGTTGTGAAATTAGCCTCGAAATCTTACGTAATTGGCGATCATGAATAATGTCACGGTTCAATAGGTTATTCTTGTCTTTGAGGCTTAAAAATTTGGGAATCAAGCCATATTTTGAGCATTTGGACAGGAATGTGATATCGCATTGTAGTTTTATAATTTTGTGGTTAAACTTTTCGAATTTACGACTATCATTGAGTTCGATGTTGTATTTGGTCTTTAACTTATGAAAGAAGGTTACAATATTTGTAATCCTGAGTAACCAAATAACAGCTGCTAACATATTGATAGAGGTAAAACAGATCTTGTGAGTTCAACTCGTGCACTTGTACGTTACCAGCTGACGAAGATACTGGTTTGATCGTAATGGGATTAAAACAAAAGTACATGTATCACAGCAAAAACTTCTTGTTGCAATCTTTCGTTTGTATTGTCTACGCGTTTCGGCCCATTCCTTCTGGCCGTCATCAGGACAAGGTTAATACATTAAGGCATCACCTGGAGAGTAAGAACATTAAGCTAAAGGAGGTGAATACAATGATAGGAACGATCTAAATCATGTTACATGCAACAAATCATTTCAAAAGCTGAAGTACATGATAATTAAATAAGGTACACATAATAACTAGACTCAAATTAATTTACATTTGAAAAAAGCACCATCATGGTTAACTTGCTTATTCAAAGTGGGGTTGAGTTTTTTTATGTACATGGCTTCCAAAATATTTAGGTCATAAGTGTTGGGAGCTTGAGATAGAATTTTGAAATTGTCAACTTTACAGCTGCAACTGCAATTCAACCTATGGTCAGAAATGGCGGACATTTTTTCTCGATGTTCTTTTATTCTTAAGTTTAAGTGTCTTGTAGTTCTACCTATGTAGGTAGTGCGAGGGTCCACCTCACAAGCGAATTGGTAAATGACATTAGACCTAAGAACTTTGGGAGTATGATCTTTGTTGGAGAAACCACTTTTTAGTTTATTGCATGTGAAAACCCAACGGATAGGAAATTCTTTATCTATTCTACGGAATAGTGATTGTAGTTTCTTTTTAAAATAAACCGATTGAATGCCAAAAAATGGAATTTTGACAGTATGGAGGTATTTGGATTCATCTTTTTCTTTTGGAGCACAGAATCTTTTGTCCAGATACTGTTTGACCACTTTTTGTATAAAGTACAACGGATATCCGTTGTTTTGAAAAATTTTGGTCAATTTCCCTATTTCATCATGGAAAGTTTGCCATGACGAGCAGACGATGTAGGCTCTGTTGATCAGAGTGCTTAAAACAGAAATTTTCCATTGCATGGGGCATATGGCTCTGAAATTCAAGGTTAGACCGGTGTACGTGGGTTTTCTGTACACCTTAGTAGTTAGCGTGTTGGATGAAACATCCAGGTCAATATCTAGAAAAGGTAGCACTTTACCTCCTACCTCTGTGGTGAATTTCATATTACTATGCCACTTGTTAATATAGTTGAAGAAGGATAAGTGGTCATCATCTTCAAAGATAGCCAAGATGTCATCTACATATCTGACATAGAATTTTAGGTTTAGTTTATCATTTTGTAGGAAAGTCTGTTCTAAATGTCCCATAAATAAGTTACTGAGGGTTGGGGCTAGGGGGCTACCCATGCTCAAACCATCACTTTGACGATAGAGAATGTTGTTGAACGAGAAAATGCCACCAGTGGCGAATTGAAGTAATTTTTTGAAGGTGTCTTTACTATATGGTGGTTTTGTGTTATTGGAGCTATACACCTTATCACACGCTAGATCAATGACTTCTTTGAGAGGGACGTTAGTGAAAAGACTAACAACATCAAAGCTGATGAGTTTCGAATCCGATGAGAATTTGTAGCTAGCGAGTTTGTCTAGCAGATCAGCGTTATTTTGTACTGAGTACTCCGTAGGAATTATAGGAGTAATGTACTGGTTTAGGTACTTGGCAAGGTTATATTCGGCCGTGCCATAACTGGCGACAATAGGTCTAAGAGGTACATTATTTTTATGTACCTTGGCAGAACCGTAAAGTTTGCCACTACAGGACCCACTAGGAGTAATTTTAGTGAACACTTGGGAGTCCACGTACGGTTTCACATATTTGTTCAAAAAGTATTTTAGTTTATTCTGTTGTTTTATAACAGGGTGATCGAGCATCAATTCATTTTGGTTGTGTGGGATAGCAGTAAATTTGGTAGTATCTTCAATGATAGCATTGAGCTTGTTTACATATTCATCAGCATCTAGAATAGCTATACCATTACCTTTGTCCAATGGGACAACTTTGATGTCTTTATTTAGTTTAAGGGACTTCACTGCATCTTGGTTATGTTTGGCTTGTGGCGTCTTGGTAACGTTAAACATACGCTTATTGTAATTTTGTAACGCAAGTTTCACCTCATTGCAATCTCTCTTAGAGATTTTATTTTTTAGGCGCTCCACCACTTTTTCTAACTCGCAAGTCAGATGTTCGCTTCCATTGCCGTTAGGACTGCTAGGGTGCTTGAGTCCTGTCTTAAAAATCTCATTTTGGTCATGCGTGAGGGTCACCTTGCTCAAGTTGTGTACCGTACCGTTGGGGGTACTTAACTTGTTTTCTACATATAACTTGAGAAACTTTTTTTGATGGGTTTCTGAAATGGATTTTAAAAGGTTTTGATTTTCTCTGGTAAACAACTTTATGAAAATCATTTGGTCCAAGTAATTCAACTTAGAGAAAATAGTTTCTCGAATCTTAGCCAACTTACTACGGAGGTGCTTGACCTTAGATTTGTGTTGTGAAATTAGCCTCGAAATCTTACGTAATTGGCGATCATGAATAATGTCACGGTTCAATAGGTTATTCTTGTCTTTGAGGCTTAAAAATTTGGGAATCAAGCCATATTTTGAGCATTTGGACAGGAATGTGATATCGCATTGTAGTTTTATAATTTTGTGGTTAAACTTTTCGAATTTACGACTATCATTGAGTTCGATGTTGTATTTGGTCTTTAACTTATGAAAGAAGGTTACAATATTTGTAATCCTGAGTAACCAAATAACAGCTGCTAACATATTGATAGAGGTAAAACAGATCTTGTGAGTTCAACTCGTGCACTTGTACGTTACCAGCTGACGAAGATACTGGTTTGATCGTAATGGGATTAAAACAAAAGTACATGTATCACAGCAAAAACTTCTTGTTGCAATCTTTCGTTTGTATTGTCTACGCGTTTCGGCCCATTCCTTCTGGCCGTCATCAGGACAAGGTTAATACATTAAGGCATCACCTGGAGAGTAAGAACATTAAGCTAAAGGAGGTGAATACAATGATAGGAACGATCTAAATCATGTTACATGCAACAAATCATTTCAAAAGCTGAAGTACATGATAATTAAATAAGGTACACATAATAACTAGACTCAAATTAATTTACATTTGAAAAAAGCACCATCATGGTTAACTTGCTTATTCAAAGTGGGGTTGAGTTTTTTTTATGTACATGGCTTCCAAAATATTTAGGTCATAAGTGTTGGGAGCTTGAGATAGAATTTTGAAATTGTCAACTTTACAGCTGCAACTGCAATTCAACCTATGGTCAGAAATGGCGGACATTTTTTCTCGATGTTCTTTTATTCTTAAGTTTAAGTGTCTTGTAGTTCTACCTATGTAGGTAGTGCGAGGGTCCACCTCACAAGCGAATTGGTAAATGACATTAGACCTAAGAACTTTGGGAGTATGATCTTTGTTGGAGAAACCACTTTTTAGTTTATTGCATGTGAAAACCCAACGGATAGGAAATTCTTTATCTATTCTACGGAATAGTGATTGTAGTTTCTTTTTAAAATAAACCGATTGAATGCCAAAAAATGGAATTTTGACAGTATGGAGGTATTTGGATTCATCTTTTTCTTTTGGAGCACAGAATCTTTTGTCCAGATACTGTTTGACCACTTTTTGTATAAAGTACAACGGATATCCGTTGTTTTGAAAAATTTTGGTCAATTTCCCTATTTCATCATGGAAAGTTTGCCATGACGAGCAGACGATGTAGGCTCTGTTGATCAGAGTGCTTAAAACAGAAATTTTCCATTGCATGGGGCATATGGCTCTGAAATTCAAGGTTAGACCGGTGTACGTGGGTTTTCTGTACACCTTAGTAGTTAGCGTGTTGGATGAAACATCCAGGTCAATATCTAGAAAAGGTAGCACTTTACCTCCTACCTCTGTGGTGAATTTCATATTACTATGCCACTTGTTAATATAGTTGAAGAAGGATAAGTGGTCATCATCTTCAAAGATAGCCAAGATGTCATCTACATATCTGACATAGAATTTTAGGTTTAGTTTATCATTTTGTAGGAAAGTCTGTTCTAAATGTCCCATAAATAAGTTACTGAGGGTTGGGGCTAGGGGGCTACCCATGCTCAAACCATCACTTTGACGATAGAGAATGTTGTTGAACGAGAAAATGCCACCAGTGGCGAATTGAAGTAATTTTTTGAAGGTGTCTTTACTATATGGTGGTTTTGTGTTATTGGAGCTATACACCTTATCACACGCTAGATCAATGACTTCTTTGAGAGGGACGTTAGTGAAAAGACTAACAACATCAAAGCTGATGAGTTTCGAATCCGATGAGAATTTGTAGCTAGCGAGTTTGTCTAGCAGATCAGCGTTATTTTGTACTGAGTACTCCGTAGGAATTATAGGAGTAATGTACTGGTTTAGGTACTTGGCAAGGTTATATTCGGCCGTGCCATAACTGGCGACAATAGGTCTAAGAGGTACATTATTTTTATGTACCTTGGCAGAACCGTAAAGTTTGCCACTACAGGACCCACTAGGAGTAATTTTAGTGAACACTTGGGAGTCCACGTACGGTTTCACATATTTGTTCAAAAAGTATTTTAGTTTATTCTGTTGTTTTATAACAGGGTGATCGAGCATCAATTCATTTTGGTTGTGTGGGATAGCAGTAAATTTGGTAGTATCTTCAATGATAGCATTGAGCTTGTTTACATATTCATCAGCATCTAGAATAGCTATACCATTACCTTTGTCCAATGGGACAACTTTGATGTCTTTATTTAGTTTAAGGGACTTCACTGCATCTTGGTTATGTTTGGCTTGTGGCGTCTTGGTAACGTTAAACATACGCTTATTGTAATTTTGTAACGCAAGTTTCACCTCATTGAAATCTCTCTTAGAGATTTTATTTTTCAGGCGCTCCACCACTTTTTCTAACTCGCAAGTCAGATGTTCGCTTCCATTGCCGTTAGGACTGCTAGGGTGCTTGAGTCCTGTCTTAAAAATCTCATTTTGGTCATGCGTGAGGGTCACCTTGCTCAAGTTGTGTACCGTACCGTTGGGGGTACTTAACTTGTTTTCTACATATAACTTGAGAAACTTTTTTTGATGGGTTTCTGAAATGGATTTTAAAAGGTTTTGATTTTCTCTGGTAAACAACTTTATGAAAATCATTTGGTCCAAGTAATTCAACTTAGAGAAAATAGTTTCTCGAATCTTAGCCAACTTACTACGGAGGTGCTTGACCTTAGATTTGTGTTGTGAAATTAGCCTCGAAATCTTACGTAATTGGCGATCATGAATAATGTCACGGTTCAATAGGTTATTCTTGTCTTTGAGGCTTAAAAATTTGGGAATCAAGCCATATTTTGAGCATTTGGACAGGAATGTGATATCGCATTGTAGTTTTATAATTTTGTGGTTAAACTTTTCGAATTTACGACTATCATTGAGTTCGATGTTGTATTTGGTCTTTAACTTATGAAAGAAGGTTACAATATTTGTAATCCTGAGTAACCAAATAACAGCTGCTAACATATTGATAGAGGTAAAACAGATCTTGTGAGTTCAACTCGTGCACTTGTACGTTACCAGCTGACGAAGATACTGGTTTGATCGTAATGGGATTAAAACAAAAGTACATGTATCACAGCAAAAACTTCTTGTTGCAATCTTTCGTTTGTATTGTCTACGCGTTTCGGCCCATTCCTTCTGGCCGTCATCAGGACAAGGTTAATACATTAAGGCATCACCTGGAGAGTAAGAACATTAAGCTAAAGGAGGTGAATACAATGATAGGAACGATCTAAATCATGTTACATGCAACAAATCATTTCAAAAGCTGAAGTACATGATAATTAAATAAGGTACACATAATAACTAGACTCAAATTAATTTACATTTGAAAAAAGCACCATCATGGTTAACTTGCTTATTCAAAGTGGGGTTGAGTTTTTTTATGTACATGGCTTCCAAGATATTTAGGTCATAAGTGTTGGGAGCTTGAGATAGAATTTTGAAATTGTCAACTTTACAGCTGCAACTGCAATTCAACCTATGGTCAGAAATGGCGGACATTTTTTCTCGATGTTCTTTTATTCTTAAGTTTAAGTGTCTTGTAGTTCTACCTATGTAGGTAGTGCGAGGGTCCACCTCACAAGCGAATTGGTAAATGACATTAGACCTAAGAACTTTGGGAGTATGATCTTTGTTGGAGAAACCACTTTTTAGTTTATTGCATGTGAAAACCCAACGGATAGGAAATTCTTTATCTATTCTACGGAATAGTGATTGTAGTTTCTTTTTAAAATAAACCGATTGAATGCCAAAAAATGGAATTTTGACAGTATGGAGGTATTTGGATTCATCTTTTTCTTTTGGAGCACAGAATCTTTTGTCCAGATACTGTTTGACCACTTTTTGTATAAAGTACAACGGATATCCGTTGTTTTGAAAAATTTTGGTCAATTTCCCTATTTCATCATGGAAAGTTTGCCATGACGAGCAGACGATGTAGGCTCTGTTGATCAGAGTGCTTAAAACAGAAATTTTCCATTGCATGGGGCATATGGCTCTGAAATTCAAGGTTAGACCGGTGTACGTGGGTTTTCTGTACACCTTAGTAGTTAGCGTGTTGGATGAAACATCCAGGTCAATATCTAGAAAAGGTAGCACTTTACCTCCTACCTCTTGTGGTGAATTTCATATTACTATGCCACTTGTTAATATAGTTGAAGAAGGATAAGTGGTCATCATCTTCAAAGATAGCCAAGATGTCATCTACATATCTGACATAGAATTTTAGGTTTAGTTTATCATTTTGTAGGAAAGTCTGTTCTAAATGTCCCATAAATAAGTTACTGAGGGTTGGGGCTAGGGGGCTACCCATGCTCAAACCATCACTTTGACGATAGAGAATGTTGTTGAACGAGAAAATGCCACCAGTGGCGAATTGAAGTAATTTTTTGAAGGTGTCTTTACTATATGGTGGTTTTGTGTTATTGGAGCTATACACCTTATCACACGCTAGATCAATGACTTCTTTGAGAGGGACGTTAGTGAAAAGACTAACAACATCAAAGCTGATGAGTTTCGAATCCGATGAGAATTTGTAGCTAGCGAGTTTGTCTAGCAGATCAGCGTTATTTTGTACTGAGTACTCCGTAGGAATTATAGGAGTAATGTACTGGTTTAGGTACTTGGCAAGGTTATATTCGGCCGTGCCATAACTGGCGACAATAGGTCTAAGAGGTACATTATTTTTATGTACCTTGGCAGAACCGTAAAGTTTGCCACTACAGGACCCACTGGGAGTAATTTTAGTGAACACTTGGGAGTCCACGTACGGTTTCACATATTTGTTCAAAAAGTATTTTAGTTTATTCTGTTGTTTTATAACAGGGTGATCGAGCATCAATTCATTTTGGTTGTGTGGGATAGCAGTAAATTTGGTAGTATCTTCAATGATAGCATTGAGCTTGTTTACATATTCATCAGCATCTAGAATAGCTATACCATTACCTTTGTCCAATGGGACAACTTTGATGTCTTTATTTAGTTTAAGGGACTTCACTGCATCTTGGTTATGTTTGGCTTGTGGCGTCTTGGTAACGTTAAACATACGCTTATTGTAATTTTGTAACGCAAGTTTCACCTCATTGCAATCTCTCTTAGAGATTTTATTTTTCAGGCGCTCCACCACTTTTTCTAACTCGCAAGTCAGATGTTCGCTTCCATTGCCGTTAGGACTGCTAGGGTGCTTGAGTCCTGTCTTAAAAATCTCATTTTGGTCATGCGTGAGGGTCACCTTGCTCAAGTTGTGTACCGTACCGTTGGGGGTACTTAACTTGTTTTCTACATATAACTTGAGAAACTTTTTTGATGGGTTTCTGAAATGGATTTTAAAAGGTTTTGATTTTCTCTGGTAAACAACTTTATGAAAATCATTTGGTCCAAGTAATTCAACTTAGAGAAAATAGTTTCTCGAATCTTAGCCAACTTACTACGGAGGTGCTTGACCTTAGATTTGTGTTGTGAAATTAGCCTCGAAATCTTACGTAATTGGCGATCATGAATAATGTCACGGTTCAATAGGTTATTCTTGTCTTTGAGGCTTAAAAATTTGGGAATCAAGCCATATTTTGAGCATTTGGACAGGAATGTGATATCGCATTGTAGTTTTATAATTTTGTGGTTAAACTTTTCGAATTTACGACTATCATTGAGTTCGATGTTGTATTTGGTCTTTAACTTATGAAAGAAGGTTACAATATTTGTAATCCTGAGTAACCAAATAACAGCTGCTAACATATTGATAGAGGTAAAACAGATCTTGTGAGTTCAACTCGTGCACTTGTACGTTACCAGCTGACGAAGATACTGGTTTGATCGTAATGGGATTAAAACAAAAGTACATGTATCACAGCAAAAACTTCTTGTTGCAATCTTTCGTTTGTATTGTCTACGCGTTTCGGCCCATTCCTTCTGGCCGTCATCAGGACAAGGTTAATACATTAAGGCATCACCTGGAGAGTAAGAACATTAAGCTAAAGGAGGTGAATACAATGATAGGAACGATCTAAATCATGTTACATGCAACAAATCATTTCAAAAGCTGAAGTACATGATAATTAAATAAGGTACACATAATAACTAGACTCAAATTAATTTACATTTGAAAAAAGCACCATCATGGTTAACTTGCTTATTCAAAGTGGGGTTGAGTTTTTTTATGTACATGGCTTCCAAAATATTTAGGTCATAAGTGTTGGGAGCTTGAGATAGAATTTTGAAATTGTCAACTTTACAGCTGCAACTGCAATTCAACCTATGGTCAGAAATGGCGGACATTTTTTCTCGATGTTCTTTTATTCTTAAGTTTAAGTGTCTTGTAGTTCTACCTATGTAGGTAGTGCGAGGGTCCACCTCACAAGCGAATTGGTAAATGACATTAGACCTAAGAACTTTGGGAGTATGATCTTTGTTGGAGAAACCACTTTTTAGTTTATTGCATGTGAAAACCCAACGGATAGGAAATTCTTTATCTATTCTACGGAATAGTGATTGTAGTTTCTTTTTAAAATAAACCGATTGAATGCCAAAAAATGGAATTTTGACAGTATGGAGGTATTTGGATTCATCTTTTTCTTTTGGAGCACAGAATCTTTTGTCCAGATACTGTTTGACCACTTTTTGTATAAAGTACAACGGATATCCGTTGTTTTGAAAAATTTTGGTCAATTTCCCTATTTCATCATGGAAAGTTTGCCATGACGAGCAGACGATGTAGGCTCTGTTGATCAGAGTGCTTAAAACAGAAATTTTCCATTGCATGGGACATATGGCTCTGAAATTCAAGGTTAGACCGGTGTACGTGGGTTTTCTGTACACCTTAGTAGTTAGCGTGTTGGATGAAACATCCAGGTCAATATCTAGAAAAGGTAGCACTTTACCTCCTACCTCTGTGGTGAATTTCATATTACTATGCCACTTGTTAATATAGTTGAAGAAGGATAAGTGGTCATCATCTTCAAAGATAGCCAAGATGTCATCTACATATCTGACATAGAATTTTAGGTTTAGTTTATCATTTTGTAGGAAAGTCTGTTCTAAATGTCCCATAAATAAGTTACTGAGGGTTGGGGCTAGGGGGCTACCCATGCTCAAACCATCACTTTGACGATAGAGAATGTTGTTGAACGAGAAAATGCCACCAGTGGCGAATTGAAGTAATTTTTTGAAGGTGTCTTTACTATATGGTGGTTTTGTGTTATTGGAGCTATACACCTTATCACACGCTAGATCAATGACTTCTTTGAGAGGGACGTTAGTGAAAAGACTAACAACATCAAAGCTGATGAGTTTCGAATCCGATGAGAATTTGTAGCTAGCGAGTTTGTCTAGCAGATCAGCGTTATTTTGTACTGAGTACTCCGTAGGAATTATAGGAGTAATGTACTGGTTTAGGTACTTGGCAAGGTTATATTCGGCCGTGCCATAACTGGCGACAATAGGTCTAAGAGGTACATTATTTTTATGTACCTTGGCAGAACCGTAAAGTTTGCCACTACAGGACCCACTAGGAGTAATTTTAGTGAACACTTGGGAGTCCACGTACGGTTTCACATATTTGTTCAAAAAGTATTTTAGTTTATTCTGTTGTTTTATAACAGGGTGATCGAGCATCAATTCATTTTGGTTGTGTGGGATAGCAGTAAATTTGGTAGTATCTTCAATGATAGCATTGAGCTTGTTTACATATTCATCAGCATCTAGAATAGCTATACCATTACCTTTGTCCAATGGGACAACTTTGATGTCTTTATTTAGTTTAAGGGACTTCACTGCATCTTGGTTATGTTTGGCTTGTGGCGTCTTGGTAACGTTAAACATACGCTTATTGTAATTTTGTAACGCAAGTTTCACCTCATTGAAATCTCTCTTAGAGATTTTATTTTTTAGGCGCTCCACCACTTTTTCTAACTCGCAAGTCAGATGTTCGCTTCCATTGCCGTTAGGACTGCTAGGGTGCTTGAGTCCTGTCTTAAAAATCTCATTTTGGTCATGCGTGAGGGTCACCTTGCTCAAGTTGTGTACCGTACCGTTGGGGGTACTTAACTTGTTTTCTACATATAACTTGAGAAACTTTTTTTGATGGGTTTCTGAAATGGATTTTAAAAGGTTTTGATTTTCTCTGGTAAACAACTTTATGAAAATCATTTGGTCCAAGTAATTCAACTTAGAGAAAATAGTTTCTCGAATCTTAGCCAACTTACTACGGAGGTGCTTGACCTTAGATTTGTGTTGTGAAATTAGCCTCGAAGTCTTACGTAATTGGCGATCATGAATAATGTCACGGTTCAATAGGTTATTCTTGTCTTTGAGGCTTAAAAATTTGGGAATCAAGCCATATTTTGAGCATTTGGACAGGAATGTGATATCGCATTGTAGTTTTATAATTTTGTGGTTAAACTTTTCGAATTTACGACTATCATTGAGTTCGATGTTGTATTTGGTCTTTAACTTATGAAAGAAGGTTACAATATTTGTAATCCTGAGTAACCAAATAACAGCTGCTAACATATTGATAGAGGTAAAACAGATCTTGTGAGTTCAACTCGTGCACTTGTACGTTACCAGCTGACGAAGATACTGGTTTGATCGTAATGGGATTAAAACAAAAGTACATGTATCACAGCAAAAACTTCTTGTTGCAATCTTTCGTTTGTATTGTCTACGCGTTTCGGCCCATTCCTTCTGGCCGTCATCAGGACAAGGTTAATACATTAAGGCATCACCTGGAGAGTAAGAACATTAAGCTAAAGGAGGTGAATACAATGATAGGAACGATCTAAATCATGTTACATGCAACAAATCATTTCAAAAGCTGAAGTACATGATAATTAAATAAGGTACACATAATAACTAGACTCAAATTAATTTACATTTGAAAAAAGCACCATCATGGTTAACTTGCTTATTCAAAGTGGGGTTGAGTTTTTTTATGTACATGGCTTCC
The DNA here is from genome assembly GCA_907163375.1 of Prostheceraeus crozeri. Taxonomy (NCBI): domain Eukaryota; kingdom Metazoa; phylum Platyhelminthes; order Polycladida; family Euryleptidae; genus Prostheceraeus; species Prostheceraeus crozeri. The sequence goes on along the minus strand of CAJQUW010009109.1, from coordinate 42,743 downwards.
AAAATATTTAGGTCATAAGTGTTGGGAGCTTGAGATAGAATTTTGAAATTGTCAACTTTACAGCTGCAACTGCAATTCAACCTATGGTCAGAAATGGCGGACATTTTTTCTCGATGTTCTTTTATTCTTAAGTTTAAGTGTCTTGTAGTTCTACCTATGTAGGTAGTGCGAGGGTCCACCTCACAAGCGAATTGGTAAATGACATTAGACCTAAGAACTTTGGGAGTATGATCTTTGTTGGAGAAACCACTTTTTAGTTTATTGCATGTGAAAACCCAACGGATAGGAAATTCTTTATCTATTCTACGGAATAGTGATTGTAGTTTCTTTTTAAAATAAACCGATTGAATGCCAAAAAATGGAATTTTGACAGTATGGAGGTATTTGGATTCATCTTTTTCTTTTGGAGCACAGAATCTTTTGTCCAGATACTGTTTGACCACTTTTTGTATAAAGTACAATGGATATCCGTTGTTTTGAAAAATTTTGGTCAATTTCCCTATTTCATCATGGAAAGTTTGCCATGACGAGCAGACGATGTAGGCTCTGTTGATCAGAGTGCTTAAAACAGAAATTTTCCATTGCATGGGGCATATGGCTCTGAAATTCAAGGTTAGACCGGTGTACGTGGGTTTTCTGTACACCTTAGTAGTTAGCGTGTTGGATGAAACATCCAGGTCAATATCTAGAAAAGGTAGCACTTTACCTCCTACCTCTTGTGGTGAATTTCATATTACTATGCCACTTGTTAATATAGTTGAAGAAGGATAAGTGGTCATCATCTTCAAAGATAGCCAAGATGTCATCTACATATCTGACATAGAATTTTAGGTTTAGTTTATCATTTTGTAGGAAAGTCTGTTCTAAATGTCCCATAAATAAGTTACTGAGGGTTGGGGCTAGGGGGCTACCCATGCTCAAACCATCACTTTGACGATAGAGAATGTTGTTGAACGAGAAAATGCCACCAGTGGCGAATTGAAGTAATTTTTTGAAGGTGTCTTTACTATATGGTGGTTTTGTGTTATTGGAGCTATACACCTTATCACACGCTAGATCAATGACTTCTTTGAGAGGGACGTTAGTGAAAAGACTAACAACATCAAAGCTGATGAGTTTCGAATCCGATGAGAATTTGTAGCTAGCGAGTTTGTCTAGCAGATCAGCGTTATTTTGTACTGAATACTCCGTAGGAATTATAGGAGTAATGTACTGGTTTAGGTACTTGGCAAGGTTATATTCGGCCGTGCCATAACTGGCGACAATAGGTCTAAGAGGTACATTATTTTTATGTACCTTGGCAGAACCGTAAAGTTTGCCACTACAGGACCCACTAGGAGTAATTTTAGTGAACACTTGGGAGTCCACGTACGGTTTCACATATTTGTTCAAAAAGTATTTTAGTTTATTCTGTTGTTTTATAACAGGGTGATCGAGCATCAATTCATTTTGGTTGTGTGGGATAGCAGTAAATTTGGTAGTATCTTCAATGATAGCATTGAGCTTGTTTACATATTCATCAGCATCTAGAATAGCTATACCATTACCTTTGTCCAATGGGACAACTTTGATGTCTTTATTTAGTTTAAGGGACTTCACTGCATCTTGGTTATGTTTGGCTTGTGGCGTCTTGGTAACGTTAAACATACGCTTATTGTAATTTTGTAACGCAAGTTTCACCTCATTGCAATCTCTCTTAGAGATTTTATTTTTCAGGCGCTCCACCACTTTTTCTAACTCGCAAGTCAGATGTTCGCTTCCATTGCCGTTAGGACTGCTAGGGTGCTTGAGTCCTGTCTTAAAAATCTCATTTTGGTCATGCGTGAGGGTCACCTTGCTCAAGTTGTGTACCGTACCGTTGGGGGTACTTAACTTGTTTTCTACATATAACTTGAGAAACTTTTTTTGATGGGTTTCTGAAATGGATTTTAAAAGGTTTTGATTTTCTCTGGTAAACAACTTTATGAAAATCATTTGGTCCAAGTAATTCAACTTAGAGAAAATAGTTTCTCGAATCTTAGCCAACTTACTACGGAGGTGCTTGACCTTAGATTTGTGTTGTGAAATTAGCCTCGAAATCTTACGTAATTGGCGATCATGAATAATGTCACGGTTCAATAGGTTATTCTTGTCTTTGAGGCTTAAAAATTTGGGAATCAAGCCATATTTTGAGCATTTGGACAGGAATGTGATATCGCATTGTAGTTTTATAATTTTGTGGTTAAACTTTTCGAATTTACGACTATCATTGAGTTCGATGTTGTATTTGGTCTTTAACTTATGAAAGAAAGTTACAATATTTGTAATCCTGAGTAACCAAATAACAGCTGCTAACATATTGATAGAGGTAAAACAGATCTTGTGAGTTCAACTCGTGCACTTGTACGTTACCAGCTGACGAAGATACTGGTTGAAAAAGAAAAAGATGAATCCAAATACCTCCATACTGTCAAAATTCCATTTTTTGGCATTCAATCGGTTTATTTTAAAAAGAAACTACAATCACTATTCCGTAGAATAGATAAAGAATTTCCTATCCGTTGGGTTTTCACATGCAATAAACTAAAAAGTGGTTTCTCCAACAAAGATCATACTCCCAAAGTTCTTAGGTCTAATGTCATTTACCAATTCGCTTGTGAGGTGGACCCTCGCACTACCTACATAGGTAGAACTACAAGACACTTAAACTTAAGAATAAAAGAACATCGAGAAAAAATGTCCGCCATTTCTGACCATAGGTTGAATTGCAGTTGCAGCTGTAAAGTTGACAATTTCAAAATTCTATCTCAAGCTCCCAACACTTATGACCTAAATATTTTGGAAGCCATGTACATAAAAAAACTCAACCCCACTTTGAATAAGCAAGTTAACCATGATGGTGCTTTTTTCAAATGTAAATTAATTTGAGTCTAGTTATTATGTGTACCTTATTTAATTATCATGTACTTCAGCTTTTGAAATGATTTGTTGCATGTAACATGATTTAGATCGTTCCTATCATTGTATTCACCTCCTTTAGCTTAATGTTCTTACTCTCCAGGTGATGCCTTAATGTATTAACCTTGTCCTGATGACGGCCAGAAGGAATGGGCCGAAACGCGTAGACAATACAAACGAAAGATTGCAACAAGAAGTTTTTGCTGTGATACATGTACTTTTGTTTTAATCCCATTACGATCAAACCAGTATCTTCGTCAGCTGGTAACGTACAAGTGCACGAGTTGAACTCACAAGATCTGTTTTACCTCTATCAATATGTTAGCAGCTGTTATTTGGTTACTCAGGATTACAAATATTGTAACCTTCTTTCATAAGTTAAAGACCAAATACAACATCGAACTCAATGATAGTCGTAAATTCGAAAAGTTTAACCACAAAATTATAAAACTACAATGCGATATCACATTCCTGTCCAAATGCTCAAAATATGGCTTGATTCCCAAATTTTTAAGCCTCAAAGACAAGAATAACCTATTGAACCGTGACATTATTCATGATCGCCAATTACGTAAGATTTCGAGGCTAATTTCACAACACAAATCTAAGGTCAAGCACCTCCGTAGTAAGTTGGCTAAGATTCGAGAAACTATTTTCTCTAAGTTGAATTACTTGGACCAAATGATTTTCATAAAGTTGTTTACCAGAGAAAATCAAAACCTTTTAAAATCCATTTCAGAAACCCATCAAAAAAAGTTTCTCAAGTTATATGTAGAAAACAAGTTAAGTACCCCCAACGGTACGGTACACAACTTGAGCAAGGTGACCCTCACGCATGACCAAAATGAGATTTTTAAGACAGGACTCAAGCACCCTAGCAGTCCTAACGGTGATGAAATAGGGAAATTGACCAAAATTTTTCAAAACAACGGATATCCGTTGTACTTTATACAAAAAGTGGTCAAACAGTATCTGGACAAAAGATTCTGTGCTCCAAAAGAAAAAGATGAATCCAAATACCTCCATACTGTCAAAATTCCATTTTTTGGCATTCAATCGGTTTATTTTAAAAAGAAACTACAATCACTATTCCGTAGAATAGATAAAGAATTTCCTATCCGTTGGGTTTTCACATGCAATAAACTAAAAAGTGGTTTCTCCAACAAAGATCATACTCCCAAAGTTCTTAGGTCTAATGTCATTTACCAATTCGCTTGTGAGGTGGACCCTCGCACTACCTACATAGGTAGAACTACAAGACACTTAAACTTAAGAATAAAAGAACATCGAGAAAAAATGTCCGCCATTTCTGACCATAGGTTGAATTGCAGTTGCAGCTGTAAAGTTGACAATTTCAAAATTCTATCTCAAGCTCCCAACACTTATGACCTAAATATTTTGGAAGCCATGTACATAAAAAAACTCAACCCCACTTTGAATAAGCAAGTTAACCATGATGGTGCTTTTTTCAAATGTAAATTAATTTGAGTCTAGTTATTATGTGTACCTTATTTAATTATCATGTACTTCAGCTTTTGAAATGATTTGTTGCATGTAACATGATTTAGATCGTTCCTTACACAGAATAATAATTTGATATTTTTTCTTAATTGGTTGAAGAAAATTTGTGTTCGATTTTTCATTTTCTCGAGTTGATCTTTCCAACCAGTTATGAAACAGTGGAGTCAACCTGATGGCACACCTATTAAAGGTTTTGAAAGTGAAATTAAAGAACGGTTTTCTAAGTGATAACTAAGAGACCAAAAATAATTGGGCTATAATTCAATCATATAGTAGTGTATAAATTGTTAGAACACCGAGGACTTGGTAACTTACTTCATGGCTTAAAACACCGATTCGAGGATTTCACCAAACTCAGATGACGCAGCAGACTCGTTGAAAGAACCCGATTAGCCCGAACTGAAATTTAAAACATAATAGGGCCTATGCTTGGGCCAATTAGAAAGCTACGAAACAAGCGGAATCAAAAGATACACCCGGTATCTAATATAAGAAAAATTCTGTTTTAATTTCGATGTAACTAACTGCTGCATCATTTAAGTGATGTAACTAACTGCTGCATCATTTAAGTGATTTAAGTGATTTAAGTGACTTATAGCATAAATGTATGCGTAGGTCTTCGCTGAGAAAGGTTTACGATTTTCAAATTAATATCCTGAATAATTAAATCTAATCAAAATATTCAAATTTACAATAATTTTTGTCCTATGATAACGCACATCGCATAGCACTTGAACGCATTGTTGAAATGTCTACCTTACACATACGACAATTGAACGAGGAATAGATAAGACTGTCTACATAAATCTTATAATACAGTAGTTCTAATTCCTATCTCGAAAAATCTAAGTAATTGCATAATTCAATAAAACAGTGCGTGAATGAATTGCTGGAACAATGAGAACTTGATGATTTGACTGATGGACTATACAAATGATACTCAACAACTGAAGTTTCATTTGAACTTACTCCATTGGTGTGATGATTGAGATAAACCGGATAAGATGATTGATTCAGCAAACGACGGATTTTCATAAAAATGCGAGACAATGAGACACGACCAAAGGATGTGATTAACAATGACTGTTGCACATGCCAAAGGCATCTGAAATTATACTGAACATGCAAATGTTGCAATATCATTGGACAAAGTCAGATTACGGAGTCAAAACTAACGCTGCGCGTTTGCTTCTTTTGGATAGCTTCTATGCACTCATATTTTCCCACTTCCAGTGCAGTTGGATCCAATTGACTTCGATTGAATGGTGAGGTGTGCTATGGCACTCCCATTGCGTGTCATAGAATACCATAGAGTGCCATTGAATTTGGTTCATCGGGCATGGTGACCTCAGCATCAACTTCCTTTAAAACCGAAGCATTCCGCTCAGACAACCTTCTAATATATGGTATCGGGTGTCTAGAAGTTCTGTTCTCGTAGTCATTAGGGTTCCATCTCTGAAACCAACTTCGGTTAACTTCAGTATCACTATAGCTATTTCTGAGCTAAACAGTTCTCAAATGCTGTCTCTGGCTATCGAGGTCTTGTCGTGAGCAAATCGCCTTTGATCGACAAGTCAACGAATTCACAACTCCCTTAAACACAGAGTGTAGATGAGATGACTGTCGATGAAGATAGCTATCAGTGTGAGTCCATTTACGATGCACAGCGAACGAGAAGGCTCCCCTTTCACGCTGTATCAAGAAATCCAAAAGTGCAATTCTCCATTCACTTCCAATCCTCGGCTAAACTGAATGAACGGATTGATGCTGTTGATGAAAGATGTAAAGTCACAAAATTCTTGCGGCTGTATGTCTAATTTAAAATGACGTCATCAACACAGTGCAACCATAATACAGGAGGATGAATTCCAAAGGACAATACGCAACTCAAAGCCGTCTCTTCAAATCTTGTCATGAACAGATTAGCCGCCACAGGGCCAAGACTACTCCCCATTGCCACTCCATCTGTTTGGACATACATATATTCTCTAAAACTAAAATAGCACGAAGTCAGAACAATTTTGGACAGTTGCACGATTTCTTGAACAGAGCAAGAAGTTCTATTATCCAGATCATCATCATTGATAAGCAGATCTCAAAAACATCAATGGTCTCACTTAATGGCACCTTGGTGAATAGAGAGTCTACGTCCAAAAATGCGAGAAAACCATCCAAATACCGAGGACTATCTATCTTACCAATGAGATCCGCAGAATAAAAGAATTTGCTTTACTCACGAAAGACTTTAGGATATCTGCCAACTGTCTTGATGCTGGTGCCCATAAGCTGTCAGTGAAACTAACAGTAGGACGCAGAGGCACACCCTCTTCATGCACTTTGGGGAGTCCATAGATGTGAGGAACCTGATAATATGTAGGACAGAGAAACAGTAAATCATCTCTTGTCATTCTGTGTCTGTCCTACATGTCATTAGGTTCCTCACATCCTTCAATAAAAATTGCTGAGGTTGGAAGAATGCTTGTGGACTCAGAATCACGGTAAGTTGATAATTTTATTCAATTACAAAACCTTTCCATACTTCGCATGTGATCCATAAATTCAATCATATATTTATTTGTACGCGAGGCTGCCCAAATTCATTTCACAAATGAAAAGTCGATGTGTCACGACCGGTTTCAGTCTATTTCAGACCATCTTCAGGTGTATGTACAGACATGGAAAAATCGACTTATATACTAAAATGATTAAAACTAAAGGAGAAGTGATCAGTAAAATTTCGTCGGTCACAGAAATCGCTGGCCTCAAAAGGTCAATGCGCTTGATGTAAAAACAGAAACTGAAGTGGTTTTCAACAATGTTGCGAAACTAAGTTTGAGTAAGGAAGATGAGGATCGTGTTCGTTCCAAATTCAAGTCTTTAGCTTACACTTACATTAATGACAAGTCTCGCCAAAAGTTCTTGACTGATAAAATCAAAACTCTCCGTACTTTAGCGAAAAATAAAAACCTTCACGTTACCAAGTTTGACAAAGGTAACGGCGTGTGTATTATGGATAAACACAAGTATAATGATAAAATTCATGAAATTCTAAGTGATCGTAGCAAATTCAAAAATTTGAAACCGTCTACCAAAGACAAAAGTCAATTCATTATTGCGGAGGAGAGGTTCAACCGTAGCCTGTCTGATTTAAAGAAAAAAGGCAAGCTTCCTGAAAGTGTTTATAGTGAAGTTAGAAGCACTGGTAGTCAGCCAGCCAGGCTCTATGGCCTGCCTAAAATACACAAATCGCGTACCGATCCGCCTTTACGGCCTATTTTAAGTATGCCAAAAGCCTACAATACTAGCCTAAGTAGGTGGTTGAATCAAATTCTGAAACCATACATTCCTCGCTCTTTAGAGCTGAAAGACTCCTTCGAATTCGTTGATTCGATCAAAGATATTTCTCATGACCATTTTTATATGGTTTCGTATGATGTAGTGAGCTTATTTCCGAGTATTCCTCTCGATGATACTTTCAATCATATTTGTAATCTAATTGATTTTACCAGCTTTCCGGTCGATAAAGGAACCCTGATTTCCCTCCTAAATTTATCGTGCAAAAATATGTTGTTCCAATTTAATGATAATCTATACCATCAAATCGAAGGCGTTGCCATGGGATCGATCCTCGGCCCAACTCTGGCCTCTTTTGCGATGAATTTAATTGAGTCCAAAATTATTGATTTCCCCATGTACTATCGTCGGTATGTTGATGATATTTTTGCAATCGTTAGAGACGAAAAGGATGCTGAAAAGTTTTTGCATTCTCTTAACAATATTCACAGTAGCATTCGTTTTACTTGTGAGAAACAGGTCAATAATCAATTGAAATTCCTTGATGTCATGGTCACTAAAAATGCTAATTCTCTGAATTATCATTGGCATTTAAAAGATACTAACACTGGTTTGTACATTCCAAACAGTGCTCATGCTCCTGTTCGTTATAAAACCTCGGCTATTCGCGCCTTGATTATTCGAGCTAAGCGTTTAAGTGGCAGTCGAAATGCCTATGAAAGCAGTTTCTCTGTCATCAAAGGTATTTTCATTGCCAATGGCTACTCTAATGATCAAATCGATAGAATTAAAAATAATGTTGACAATTTCCAACCTAGCGATCGTAATATTAAAAACATATACTGGCGCCTCCCTTTTGTCAAAAGTCTTGAGAGCCAAACTAGAAAGACTGTTGATAGTTTGAACAAATTCCTTCCAGCGAATCATAAAATTATTGTTTCTTACAGAACACTTAAGACTGCTAACCTTTTCCAAACAAAGACAGGTTGAAGTTTAGTCTCTCCTCTGATGTAGTTTATAAATTTTCCTGTAAGCTGTGCTCAAGCAGCTATATTGGTGAGACTAAGCGTCATCTCTACACTAGAATGAAAGAACATATTCGCGGCATTCCTAATGAAACTGAAATTTCTAAACATCTGCACAATGCGGACTTTGACGATTTTACGATAATCTACAAAACCAAGTACACGAAAATAGCTGAAAGTATTGCACTTTGCCATAGCACTGACAGAACATTGAATGAACACGATTCGTCATACAAGCTGAGGGTCTTTCTGTGACCTTCGCAATTTCTGTGACCGACGAAATTTTACTGATCACTTCTCCTTTAGTTTTAATCATTTTAGTATATAAGTCGATTTTTCCATGTCTGTACATACACCTGAAGATGGTCTGAAATAGACTGAAACCGGTCGTGACACATCGACTTTTCATTTGTGAAATGAATTTGGGCAGCCTCGCGTACAATTCACTGAAGTCCTCCCTGAAACCAAGCTGGTTAGCTCAGGTGAAGTCTGCACAGAAGCCATGGATGAAACACCAAACTAGTCTCCTACGGTTGCAGTTCTTAGAAAAGTGTCTTAATAACGAAGTGATCCCTAAGTTTATGTACTTCAAAATTCCTTCGAGATTCAACTGTCTCAATTCCAATATCAAGAAATTTCAACTCAAGGAGCTCAGGAAGGAGATCAAGTCAGCAAGGCAAATCTGCGAAAATCTTCAAGAACAAGTCTCTCTACTGCGGCAACAGCATCAAGCAACATGGACAAGTATGGTCACAATAATTCAACACTACAACAAGAAGAATCTCCAGCAAATCTCAATTCGACATAACAAGAAATTCCAAAATCTAATCAACAGAACAAGGCGGTGTAATTCACCTTCAAATGTGGATGGTAGCGGCATCGTCAACATCAGCAGTCATGAACTCAGTCTAGAAGAAACCCAGGCTCTTAGTTTGGGCTTTTCCATGTGCTGGCCTCAAAAGGTCAATGCGCTTGATGTAAAAACAGAAACTGAAGTGGTTTTCAACAATGTTGCGAAACTAAGTTTGAGTAAGGAAGATGAGGATCGTGTTCGTTCCAAATTCAAGTCTTTAGCTTACACTTACATTAATGACAAGTCTCGCCAAAAGTTCTTGACTGATAAAATCAAAACTCTCCGTACTTTAGCGAAAAATAAAAACCTTCACGTTACCAAGTTTGACAAAGGTAACGGCGTGTGTATTATGGATAAACACAAGTATAATGATAAAATTCATGAAATTCTAAGTGATCGTAGCAAATTCAAAAATTTGAAACCGTCTACCAAAGACAAAAGTCAATTCATTATTGCGGAGGAGAGGTTCAACCGTAGCCTGTCTGATTTAAAGAAAAAAGGCAAGCTTCCTGAAAGTGTTTATAGTGAAGTTAGAAGCACTGGTAGTCAGCCAGCCAGGCTCTATGGCCTGCCTAAAATACACAAATCGCGTACCGATCCGCCTTTACGGCCTATTTTAAGTATGCCAAAAGCCTACAATACTAGCCTAAGTAGGTGGTTGAATCAAATTCTGAAACCATACATTCCTCGCTCTTTAGAGCTGAAAGACTCCTTCGAATTCGTTGATTCGATCAAAGATATTTCTCATGACCATTTTTATATGGTTTCGTATGATGTAGTGAGCTTATTTCCGAGTATTCCTCTCGATGATACTTTCAATCATATTTGTAATCTAATTGATTTTACCAGCTTTCCGGTCGATAAAGGAACCCTGATTTCCCTCCTAAATTTATCGTGCAAAAATATGTTGTTCCAATTTAATGATAATCTATACCATCAAATCGAAGGCGTTGCCATGGGATCGATCCTCGGCCCAACTCTGGCCTCTTTTGCGATGAATTTAATTGAGTCCAAAATTATTGATTTCCCCATGTACTATCGTCGGTATGTTGATGATATTTTTGCAATCGTTAGAGACGAAAAGGATGCTGAAAAGTTTTTGCATTCTCTTAACAATATTCACAGTAGCATTCGTTTTACTTGTGAGAAACAGGTCAATAATCAATTGAAATTCCTTGATGTCATGGTCACTAAAAATGCTAATTCTCTGAATTATCATTGGCATTTAAAAGATACTAACACTGGTTTGTACATTCCAAACAGTGCTCATGCTCCTGTTCGTTATAAAACCTCGGCTATTCGCGCCTTGATTATTCGAGCTAAGCGTTTAAGTGGCAGTCGAAATGCCTATGAAAGCAGTTTCTCTGTCATCAAAGGTATTTTCATTGCCAATGGCTACTCTAATGATCAAATCGATAGAATTAAAAATAATGTTGACAATTTCCAACCTAGCGATCGTAATATTAAAAACATATACTGGCGCCTCCCTTTTGTCAAAAGTCTTGAGAGCCAAACTAGAAAGACTGTTGATAGTTTGAACAAATTCCTTCCAGCGAATCATAAAATTATTGTTTCTTACAGAACACTTAAGACTGCTAACCTTTTTCCAAACAAAGACAGGTTGAAGTTTAGTCTCTCCTCTGATGTAGTTTATAAATTTTCCTGTAAGCTGTGCTCAAGCAGCTATATTGGTGAGACTAAGCGTCATCTCTACACTAGAATGAAAGAACATATTCGCGGCATTCCTAATGAAACTGAAATTTCTAAACATCTGCACAATGCGGACTTTGACGATTTTACGATAATCTACAAAACCAAGTACACGAAAATAGCTGAAAGTATTGCACTTTGCCATAGCACTGACAGAACATTGAATGAACACGATTCGTCATACAAGCTGAGGGTCTTTCTGTGACCTTCGCAATTTCTGTGACCGACGAAATTTTACTGATCACTTCTCCTTTAGTTTTAATCATTTTAGTATATAAGTCGATTTTTCCATGTCTGTACATACACCTGAAGATGGTCTGAAATAGACTGAAACCGGTCGTGACACATCGACTTTTCATTTGTGAAATGAATTTGGGCAGCCTCGCGTACAATTCACTGAAGTCCTCCCTGAAACCAAGCTGGTTAGCTCAGGTGAAGTCTGCACAGAAGCCATGGATGAAACACCAAACTAGTCTCCTACGGTTGCAGTTCTTAGAAAAGTGTCTTAATAACGAAGTGATCCCTAAGTTTATGTACTTCAAAATTCCTTCGAGATTCAACTGTCTCAATTCCAATATCAAGAAATTTCAACTCAAGGAGCTCAGGAAGGAGATCAAGTCAGCAAGGCAAATCTGCGAAAATCTTCAAGAACAAGTCTCTCTACTGCGGCAACAGCATCAAGCAACATGGACAAGTATGGTCACAATTAATTCAACACTACAACAAGAAGAATCTCCAGCAAATCTCAATTCGACATAACAAGAAATTCCAAAATCTAATCAACAGAACAAGGCGGTGTAATTCACCTTCAAATGTGGATGGTAGCGGCATCGTCAACATCAGCAGTCATGAACTCAGTCTAGAAGAAACCCAGGCTCTTAGTTTGGGCTTTTCCATGTGCTGGCCTCAAAAGGTCAATGCGCTTGATGTAAAAACAGAAACTGAAGTGGTTTTCAACAATGTTGCGAAACTAAGTTTGAGTAAGGAAGATGAGGATCGTGTTCGTTCCAAATTCAAGTCTTTAGCTTACACTTACATTAATGACAAGTCTCGCCAAAAGTTCTTGACTGATAAAATCAAAACTCTCCGTACTTTAGCGAAAAATAAAAACCTTCACGTTACCAAGTTTGACAAAGGTAACGGCGTGTGTATTATGGATAAACACAAGTATAATGATAAAATTCATGAAATTCTAAGTGATCGTAGCAAATTCAAAAATTTGAAACCGTCTACCAAAGACAAAAGTCAATTCATTATTGCGGAGGAGAGGTTCAACCGTAGCCTGTCTGATTTAAAGAAAAAAGGCAAGCTTCCTGAAAGTGTTTATAGTGAAGTTAGAAGCACTGGTAGTCAGCCAGCCAGGCTCTATGGCCTGCCTAAAATACACAAATCGCGTACCGATCCGCCTTTACGGCCTATTTTAAGTATGCCAAAAGCCTACAATACTAGCCTAAGTAGGTGGTTGAATCAAATTCTGAAACCATACATTCCTCGCTCTTTAGAGCTGAAAGACTCCTTCGAATTCGTTGATTCGATCAAAGATATTTCTCATGACCATTTTTATATGGTTTCGTATGATGTAGTGAGCTTATTTCCGAGTATTCCTCTCGATGATACTTTCAATCATATTTGTAATCTAATTGATTTTACCAGCTTTCCGGTCGATAAAGGAACCCTGATTTCCCTCCTAAATTTATCGTGCAAAAATATGTTGTTCCAATTTAATGATAATCTATACCATCAAATCGAAGGCGTTGCCATGGGATCGATCCTCGGCCCAACTCTGGCCTCTTTTGCGATGAATTTAATTGAGTCCAAAATTATTGATTTCCCCATGTACTATCGTCGGTATGTTGATGATATTTTTGCAATCGTTAGAGACGAAAAGGATGCTGAAAAGTTTTTGCATTCTCTTAACAATATTCACAGTAGCATTCGTTTTACTTGTGAGAAACAGGTCAATAATCAATTGAAATTCCTTGATGTCATGGTCACTAAAAATGCTAATTCTCTGAATTATCATTGGCATTTAAAAGATACTAACACTGGTTTGTACATTCCAAACAGTGCTCATGCTCCTGTTCGTTATAAAACCTCGGCTATTCGCGCCTTGATTATTCGAGCTAAGCGTTTAAGTGGCAGTCGAAATGCCTATGAAAGCAGTTTCTCTGTCATCAAAGGTATTTTCATTGCCAATGGCTACTCTAATGATCAAATCGATAGAATTAAAAATAATGTTGACAATTTCCAACCTAGCGATCGTAATATTAAAAACATATACTGGCGCCTCCCTTTTGTCAAAAGTCTTGAGAGCCAAACTAGAAAGACTGTTGATAGTTTGAACAAATTCCTTCCAGCGAATCATAAAATTATTGTTTCTTACAGAACACTTAAGACTGCTAACCTTTTTCCAAACAAAGACAGGTTGAAGTTTAGTCTCTCCTCTGATGTAGTTTATAAATTTTCCTGTAAGCTGTGCTCAAGCAGCTATATTGGTGAGACTAAGCGTCATCTCTACACTAGAATGAAAGAACATATTCGCGGCATTCCTAATGAAACTGAAATTTCTAAACATCTGCACAATGCGGACTTTGACGATTTTACGATAATCTACAAAACCAAGTACACGAAAATAGCTGAAAGTATTGCACTTTGCCATAGCACTGACAGAACATTGAATGAACACGATTCGTCATACAAGCTGAGGGTCTTTCTGTGACCTTCGCAATTTCTGTGACCGACGAAATTTTACTGATCACTTCTCCTTTAGTTTTAATCATTTTAGTATATAAGTCGATTTTTCCATGTCTGTACATACACCTGAAGATGGTCTGAAATAGACTGAAACCGGTCGTGACACATCGACTTTTCATTTGTGAAATGAATTTGGGCAGCCTCGCGTACAATTCACTGAAGTCCTCCCTGAAACCAAGCTGGTTAGCTCAGGTGAAGTCTGCACAGAAGCCATGGATGAAACACCAAACTAGTCTCCTACGGTTGCAGTTCTTAGAAAAGTGTCTTAATAACGAAGTGATCCCTAAGTTTATGTACTTCAAAATTCCTTCGAGATTCAACTGTCTCAATTCCAATATCAAGAAATTTCAACTCAAGGAGCTCAGGAAGGAGATCAAGTCAGCAAGGCAAATCTGCGAAAATCTTCAAGAACAAGTCTCTCTACTGCGGCAACAGCATCAAGCAACATGGACAAGTATGGTCACAATAATTCAACACTACAACAAGAAGAATCTCCAGCAAATCTCAATTCGACATAACAAGAAATTCCAAAATCTAATCAACAGAACAAGGCGGTGTAATTCACCTTCAAATGTGGATGGTAGCGGCATCGTCAACATCAGCAGTCATGAACTCAGTCTAGAAGAAACCCAGGCTCTTAGTTTGGGCTTTTCCATGTGCTGGCCTCAAAAGGTCAATGCGCTTGATGTAAAAACAGAAACTGAAGTGGTTTTCAACAATGTTGCGAAACTAAGTTTGAGTAAGGAAGATGAGGATCGTGTTCGTTCCAAATTCAAGTCTTTAGCTTACACTTACATTAATGACAAGTCTCGCCAAAAGTTCTTGACTGATAAAATCAAAACTCTCCGTACTTTAGCGAAAAATAAAAACCTTCACGTTACCAAGTTTGACAAAGGTAACGGCGTGTGTATTATGGATAAACACAAGTATAATGATAAAATTCATGAAATTCTAAGTGATCGTAGCAAATTCAAAAATTTGAAACCGTCTACCAAAGACAAAAGTCAATTCATTATTGCGGAGGAGAGGTTCAACCGTAGCCTGTCTGATTTAAAGAAAAAAGGCAAGCTTCCTGAAAGTGTTTATAGTGAAGTTAGAAGCACTGGTAGTCAGCCAGCCAGGCTCTATGGCCTGCCTAAAATACACAAATCGCGTAGCGATCCGCCTTTACGGCCTATTTTAAGTATGCCAAAAGCCTACAATACTAGCCTAAGTAGGTGGTTGAATCAAATTCTGAAACCATACATTCCTCGCTCTTTAGAGCTGAAAGACTCCTTCGAATTCGTTGATTCGATCAAAGATATTTCTCATGACCATTTTTATATGGTTTCGTATGATGTAGTGAGCTTATTTCCGAGTATTCCTCTCGATGATACTTTCAATCATATTTGTAATCTAATTGATTTTACCAGCTTTCCGGTCGATAAAGGAACCCTGATTTCCCTCCTAAATTTATCGTGCAAAAATATGTTGTTCCAATTTAATGATAATCTATACCATCAAATCGAAGGCGTTGCCATGGGATCGATCCTCGGCCCAACTCTGGCCTCTTTTGCGATGAATTTAATTGAGTCCAAAATTATTGATTTCCCCATGTACTATCGTCGGTATGTTGATGATATTTTTGCAATCGTTAGAGACGAAAAGGATGCTGAAAAGTTTTTGCATTCTCTTAACAATATTCACAGTAGCATTCGTTTTACTTGTGAGAAACAGGTCAATAATCAATTGAAATTCCTTGATGTCATGGTCACTAAAAATGCTAATTCTCTGAATTATCATTGGCATTTAAAAGATACTAACACTGGTTTGTACATTCCAAACAGTGCTCATGCTCCTGTTCGTTATAAAACCTCGGCTATTCGCGCCTTGATTATTCGAGCTAAGCGTTTAAGTGGCAGTCGAAATGCCTATGAAAGCAGTTTCTCTGTCATCAAAGGTATTTTCATTGCCAATGGCTACTCTAATGATCAAATCGATAGAATTAAAAATAATGTTGACAATTTCCAACCTAGCGATCGTAATATTAAAAACATATACTGGCGCCTCCCTTTTGTCAAAAGTCTTGAGAGCCAAACTAGAAAGACTGTTGATAGTTTGAACAAATTCCTTCCAGCGAATCATAAAATTATTGTTTCTTACAGAACACTTAAGACTGCTAACCTTTTTCCAAACAAAGACAGGTTGAAGTTTAGTCTCTCCTCTGATGTAGTTTATAAATTTTCCTGTAAGCTGTGCTCAAGCAGCTATATTGGTGAGACTAAGCGTCATCTCTACACTAGAATGAAAGAACATATTCGCGGCATTCCTAATGAAACTGAAATTTCTAAACATCTGCACAATGCGGACTTTGACGATTTTACGATAATCTACAAAACCAAGTACACGAAAATAGCTGAAAGTATTGCACTTTGCCATAGCACTGACAGAACATTGAATGAACACGATTCGTCATACAAGCTGAGGGTCTTTCTGTGACCTTCGCAATTTCTGTGACCGACGAAATTTTACTGATCACTTCTCCTTTAGTTTTAATCATTTTAGTATATAAGTCGATTTTTCCATGTCTGTACATACACCTGAAGATGGTCTGAAATAGACTGAAACCGGCCGTGACACATCGACTTTTCATTTGTGAAATATATTTATTTGTCGCTATTTTTTGTTGATTCATGACACTTCTCATGTCACGAAAACAGAACTTACAATTTACCGAATCTAGGTTGTAATAAATTAGTCGTTCAGTGAAGGAATTGAACTTTTAAAATTCCTAAAATTCTAAAATTCTTGTAAAATTTTCGTGCCGGCTTTATTTTATTAGACTTTCTTCCCTTTAATGTAAATAATAAAGTAAAGTTATATTCGAGGGTGGGTTCATGACGCATATAATCACAACTTTGTCATATCTTACAGTAAGTAGAAGGTAAATAGACAGTACTTTATCAGTAATGTGTACTTTGTTTATTCGCCATGATTAGGAAGATTATAACCGTGATCATTATTTCCAAGAACAGGAATTTCACTGTATGATGCGATATTGCACTGATTTCTTGGTTATTTTCTTTATACTAACACTAGTAGTGGTAGTGTTGAGCAGAAAATTCGTAACGGGTTATTTATATGTCTTGTATTCAACGTGTATAAATCAATAGTATGAATTCACACTCTACGACGCAACACAACTTAAAGGACAAAATGATGCCTTCATTTTATCTCTTCTAGGAATCAATGACATGATGATGAAGATCAACCTATAAATGAAGAAAGATCAACTTTCCCAATGCCATCAGTAGATCTGGATTCACCACCAATGAGGTTAGTTGTGGTTTCTTGTTGTTTGAAACTTCAGTTTTAACACATCATTTAATTTTTGATAACGAATCTCAATGTAACAACTCGAGACCTATAACAAAGGCATTTATATTATATTTTTTTTACAAAAACAAAAGTTTTTTCTATTTAAATAGTAATCAATATTGAATACTTCTAATAATTAATCTCCAATGAAATTGATATTGGAACTTTCAGAAGAGATGTGATTTTGCATTAAAAATTGTGCTGGTATTTGAATGTAATTAAATAATTTTGAGTATTTGACTATGAATTTTTTCATTTTTTATTTTTATGCAAATTTTTAAGCCTCAAAGTGTTTCCACCTGTTAACTCAAACGCAAGAATTACGTTTAACGGAAAATAATAGTAAGCAATTAAGCATGAACTTGGTATGTTTGCATGAAAGCGTCATGATTGTTAACTTTAATTGGGAATCATTTGTGAAAACAAGTTAACTCAGAGCAGAGCTTATCTTAGTCTGCAAAAGTTGCTTCAACTTAAAATTCGCAGATCAATTTTCATGTGGATTCCTCTACCGGCAAATGCTAGTTACCTTAGAGATAGTAATTTAACCCTGTAACGTAGACTGTAACGATCATCTCAGTGTACGCCCATCAGGTGGGCACAAGTGCTGGTGAAAAGAAGGCCTTTCTCGAAACCCTCGAGGACACGTTCTTGGATTTGGACCGTGATACCATCATCTTAGCAGGAGATATGAACTGTCATGTGGGGAAACAAAGCGGCGGTCATAGTTCCCATGGTATGGTTCCTTTGGCATCCCAAACGCAGATGGTGAAAGTGTCCTGCAACTATTACATGCGATGCATCTGAGCATTGCGAATACCCGTTTCCGGAAGTGTGAGTCTCAGCTCATAACATACAAGAGTGGAGGAAGAAGCACACAAGTCGACCACATTGCCATCAGTGGAAATGAAATAAAGCATGTGTGCGACTGTAAAGCCTTACCTTTTGAGTGTGCAGCCACTCAGCACAGATTGGCGGTTATAGACCTGAAAAAGCATGCTGTACCAACAAAGAAGCCAAAGATGGTTTTACAAAAGGTGAAATGGTGGAAGCTTAAAGAAGAAAATGTGGCGAAGGTTTTTTTCGAGAAGCTCGTCGACAAGGATTGGGAATCATGGGAAAAATTTTTCGCTGAAAGAAACTTTCCCGAAGCTGGGAAAGTAACTTGTGGTACCACGCCGCGTGGAGGGACTTACAGAAATAAAGAAACTTGGTGGTGGAGTGCAGATGTCAAAAGTGCTTTAACGGCAAAAAAGGAAGCTTTCAAGAGTTGGAATTATATATATATATATATATATATATATATATATATATATCAAATCTCAGCAGATGTAACCACCACGAGACATGTTTCGGCCTGTTGGGCCTCATCAGTCGTGGGTAGGTTTGAACCAGCGACGTTGGAGCTAGAGGACGTGCAAGCATGCCCTCTAACCACAAGGCCACCGGACCATCTGTTGAGAGCGTGAATTAGCCAGGAAGGCACTGCTTTAACGCAGACGTCCTCTACCTCCAACGTCGCTGGTTCAAACCTACCCACAACTGATGAGGCTCAACAGGCCGAAACATGTCTCGTGGTGGGATCTGTTGAGATTTGATAAATTTATCAATTGCTAGGTTACTTGTCTAAACATGTAATGAGTAGCGCCGGCGTGAAGCGCCTCAATCTCGGGTGCGGTATTAAGTGATTGCAGATAGCAGTCCGCCCTCCATCTACAAATTAAGTCCTAGCGCGTCAAAATTGCAGCGTGAGCGTAAAGAGAATGCCTTTATTTCTATGTTGAGGCCTAAACTCAACAAGTGTTGATTTTGAATTTATATGTTGTCTAATTTTGCAATAAATTCATTCCCTTTGAAAAGCCTCCCCGATGAGGTGAAACCGGTAAGGGAAATAAATATGGTCTTTTGATTCAGTTTTCTACCGGGTTTTATTTGGAATTATAATCTACGATTTTGTATTTTATTTATTTCTTGCATATATATATATATATTTATTTATTTATTGAAAATACTCAAGAGTATTTCCAGGCTCCCACGCCGCACCAGCTACTATCCAACCTTGTGAGAAGAGACAAAAAAACTTTTGCTGTGGAAGACGGTTTCGAGATTTATTCTCTTTCTCAATTCCACATGCACTTAGCGTTGCAAGACACAAACTGAGATATAGAGTCACAGCAAATTGCAATAAAAAGAGAGATGTTCACTTCTTGAACAACAAGCTTTGTAGATTTCTCTCAGTGGTGTACGATGGGCAAGTTCTTACGTCACAAAACGCTTTTTGACAATAACGAATGACACGTTGGCTGCATGAACTAAAAGGCAATACAAAGGGTATCATTAACAGCATTTAATCCATGATTTAACCCATTCGGATACAGAGTGCTCAGGCGCTTTATCCATATGTTTTCCTTTTTCAGCCTTTTACTCTCTGAAGGACAATGCTCAAGGGCCACAAAAGAAAAATCACTTATACTACATGTTTCATTAAAATGTTTTGATACAGATGTAGTGTAAAAAGAGCGTATACTTCGGATATGCTCGGAAATCGGGTGTCCATGAAATCCGTGCATGATTTTTCGTGAATATTCGCCATGAATGAGGGTGCATACTAAGAGTTATTGAACCCTCTGATAATTAAATCCTAATATTTGACTATGAACAATTCCATTTCTTATATTCAGAGCCATAAATACACACAATTGGTAGGGCTTGTAATGTAATAAATGGTGCAAAATCAATCGGTTTGGCCGAAATCTCACCTACAGACTTATCAACTGAAGTCGCTTTTGCTGCTTGCTATGATTTTGCTAGGAGACATGATGTCACCACAGTCTTACTGAAATCTTTTTCTAAAATTCCTCAACTTTTGTCCTGCAGGAACGAAATGAAACGCTGGCTGCTGGAAGACACCACTAGAAAAATGACAAGAAAGTTTTATCATGATAATTACAGACATACGTAATGATAACGATAGATATCCGCTTTGTATTTGTAAGTTCGCGAACTGTACGAAACATAAAATAAAAGTTCAAATGTATTCTACCTTCGTATTTTTTTGTAACATTTAAAACTCGTGTCTCAAATTATTGCAATCATACTGAAAACATAACTCAAATCATATTTTAAAACGCTTCAAAGAGTTGAATAATCAGGAAAAAGATTCGAATGACAAAAGCACAGTAAATCGAGGATAATGGTAACCTGGGGCCGTATACTAAAACACCCGCTTAGGATTTGCCTAAGATAGTGGAAAAATACTACGTCGCATGCTTGAAAGTCACTCCTAGGTCACTTAGGAAGTAACCTTGGGGATCTCTGTGTGGGTAAGGGAGTGTTGGTATGCTTGAACACAGTTAAGGAAAAATCCTCTGAATTAAGTATAAAAATTTTGACGAAATCTAAGAGAAGTTATACCCACCCTAAGGAAATATATACCTGTATTAATTCCTCAACAAATTTGTTGAAATCGACAAAATACGTCAAACTATTCAATCGTGATTTAAATTCATATTATCCAACGGGTGTATAGTGTCTGTGTTGATTACAACAATTCCCTGTACGCAATGATCATAATTACCATGACACCATCTGACGTACAATAAACGTGCGACATCAATATACGAGTATCTAATGAATTTTATTTGAACAGTTATTCTATTGAAGAATTTATGTTGAACACGTAGAATATGAATTGGAGGCGAACTTGCTTATGTGAGAATAGAATAACTTTGTCATTTTAGTCTTCCTATTTACATAAAAATATTTTGACCGTATTTTTATATCTTAGATTACTCTTGAACATCATCAAGTGAGAATATGCATGATAGGCTATTCGCACACGATTCAAATGACTTATGACTTTTGATGGCTGAAAAATATGCTTATGAAAGTGCTTGTGATCTTTGGAAATAAAGTCAAGCCGATCGATTCTTAGATAATGTTAAGCAGTGAAAGTTTGTGATAGATAAAGAGAAATCAAAAAACCTTTGTTGGAAACGAATAGAAGGTCGGATACTTCCTATTACATTCATTATATTACATACACTATAGATAATTCATCATCACAACGTAATAACATGATAAGATCAAATTTACCATATTTTCTTTTCGCTCGATTCTGATTCTTTTTTGAAATCTATCAGTACATTATCAACAGTGGTCGATAATGAATACTGGTGAAACATTTCCTATGTTTTCTAATTATGAGATGACAAGTAAATGTAGTCTATTTTGTTAAATTTGATGTAGTACGAGTATATAGTATCGTAAATTTTGTTTGACTTTTGTGTTTGCGACGAGTCAATGGTATTCATTCATTAGTTGAAAGACTCGCGCACTTTCAGGATAACGCTATTATTCCCCATACTTCGGAACTACTGACTCGATTTTGAAAAACGAAACGCTGTCTTCATTGTATAACAAGAAGACGACCGCAGAATATAATAAGTCAATTATTATTAGTTTCAGCCTTGTAATACCTTTATTTTCATTAATTAGCTGCAAATATCGTCTATAATCATGATTAATTTGTGCATTCTTCGAATGTATTAGCCTATTTCGCTTTTCTTTTCTTCTATCCATTTTTACAATTTTTTTCGAAATTCTATTACTTTCCATCAGTCGAATGAGATTTTCATTTGTAGGGAATTGTTTCCAGCGAGATACATTTCTTTAATGGTTTCTTCTAAATTCTCGTGTCTCAATTGATAGAACTACCTTTCGATTTTGATTTTTGGTGTTCATGATACATGATGAATTCGCATTTCATTCTTTATAAATAGTAATTACTGACAAATTATTTTCCAGAATTTTTTTATTCAAATCTTCACATTTTTTTGTAAACTTTTCATTATCTAAGCAGTTAGAGTACAACTGCAATGTACATTTGTCGATAACTAATATTTTTCTATGAAATTGTCATTCACCCGTCAATCAATCGCCGACTGCAGTTTTTGAGACAATTTGCTGTCAGTTTGTGAAAATGAGCACACACAGCTGTTGCAGTGTGTTGGCCTGCCAATCAAGCGAACTTAGTGAGCGCCAAATAACTTAGGGAATTGGTAGGAATCGTTCAAACACACTAACCAGGATTTCCCCTACCTACCGAACCCTGAGCTAGAATTCCAAGATAAAATTCCTACTGATTCTTCTTCGGATTCTGGATCCCAGTCTTAAAAAAAATATTTTGAAAAATATTAATAAAAAAATATACAATACCAGTGTGTAGGCACAAAACTCTCCCGATTGTTGTTAGGCCGAAAATTATAATGACGTAAATAAAGACACAAGGTGGCCGACGTTTCCCGTCCTGACGCTTTATCAAGGCCTAATATGATAAAAGTGAAGCACTACAGTAGATGGAGCCGTGTTGCGACTGCCTCGTGACGCCTGTTCATCCGAGGTTTACGATTATTGATCAGACGACATTCCACCAAGCTGGTCTCCAGCGGATCACTCACACACTTTAAAAACGCAATGCTAAAATCATCTATACTGTTACATCTATGACATTCTTTTATATGCTCGCATAGGGCGCTACTGTTATTATTTTTGTTAATACTGTATTTATGTTCTTTGTATCTAGTGTAGAACGGACGAGAAGATGCAGTAATTCTCTTCCAGAAGAAAGTAAAAGCATGCTCATGGAGAAGTGTAAAAACAACCTGAAGGATAATGGGTATTCAAAAAAGTTTATTCAAACTCAGCTGTACAGTAATGACAATAAAAGCAGAAATAAAGGCAGAAGTATCAGAGATAACACGAACAAATGTGTCTTGAAACTACCTTTCATTAGTGACAGCATGATAGGAAAAATAAATTACCACATACGTAAATTCAAATTGGACATCAAGTTTGTCACAACAGGCAACAAAAAACTGCGTACCGTAAAATGGGGCAACTTTGGGCCACTTTTCAAAATATTTCTTTGTTTCCATTAAGCTCTGAACATTTTTTAAAGATTTCAAAATTGGAAATCAAGGGGAAGGAGGTAAGCTTTCAGTTTGCTTTGAAAGTTCGTGATTTTCAAATTTCAATTTGTTGGATTTTGATATCTTAGTGGGTGGCGAAAGTTACCCCACGATGGGGAAACTTTGGCCACCCGGCCAAAGTTTCCTCATCAAGTGTGTACCTCTTGTTTTTCTTATTGTCTCTTTAGGGTTTATATTACACAGACAGATTTTTGCATTCTCCTGATCATATAACAAATTATTGAAGCAATTGTACCATTTTCTGCATTATACATCTTTATACATGTAGGGCCTACTTGTCCAATGACAATGACCAATGACAAGTTTTTTTCAAAACTATTTTTTTTATTTCTCTACTCGAGAGATTATAATTTCAATGGAAAAATTATTTTAACTGAGTAGCATACATGTATAAAATGTATGTTATATAAGAAACTAACCCAGTTCATAGCCACGAGATGTTCTCGTAAAGACGGAATGGAGCCACTCATCATCAGAGTCAGACGCATCAGATGCAGGGGATGGCTCGGTTAACTGAGGAGCATTCGCAATATTTTGCTCCTTGCTCGGCTCATGAGAGGTAGAGGGCTCGGCATCATTTTCGTAATGGACTGCTTCGACACTTCGAATGCTCATGCAATACTTTGAAATACTCAGATGAAAATATCAGTAAGTTAGATCGAACTTTTTTTTGAGGTTCGACCGTACACATCAAAAATCGAGGTTCGGTACATATCCAATTAAAATCACACGGAACTTTAATTAGGAGATTAATTAATAAAAAGACAAGCCCATACCGTCCCTCACACATGATAGTATAGTACATGCATACAAAGACAACTTGTGTTGACGCCGCAGCGAACGGACGCATCAAGCACTGCTCGTTCAGGCAAATCTGTGTAGTTTCTTCACGTGCCGATTATACTATCTTATATGCATCATTCCAAGAAATTTTTTACATCAACTTCTTCTGCGTGACCTAAGCTTTCAAGTGATCAAATTCTCTCACGTTATTGTCCTGGCCCGACGGATTGACACCTCATTGTCCTTCGATACCACAACCATCACTTTGTCCATCAATTGGAGGGAATTTTACAGCTTCCCGGTCTCCCTGTGTGTGAGTCAGCCGCTCTCTCCCTCGCTCGCTGCATTTGCCAGCCCACAGCATCGATTCGTGTCAACAGCCTCTGCTGTGTGAACTCCGTATCGCCCGCCTGTGCTACATCAACAGTGAAATGTGTTTCTTGATCCTCACCCGATGCGACGTCAGTATTCCCCATCTGACCTACTTCGCTTGAATCAACAATTTCCCATCTCGCGAACTCTGCGTAGGTCGCTGTGGTTCCACAGGATTTTACGACCGTCTACTCCCACTATCACAGCCTCGCAAACTCGCTGTCTTGCCCAACCCAAACATCAGATCAAATTGCGTAAGCCGAAATCACGATATCCTCCACCGCCATCCATCCTATTATTCAATGCCAGATCGCTATTCAGCAAAATTGATGAGCTTCGTCTTCGCGCAGTTAAGTACAACGCTGACATTATCTGCATAACCGAATCTTGGCTAGATGAAAATGTTGATGATGGAGCAGTTTCTATCCCTGGTTACTCACTGTTGCGCGTAGATCGTGACATACATGGTGGAGGTGTAGCGCTATATCATAAGTCGTACCTTAACGTTATAATTGAGTCTGACAATCTGATCAAGAATATCAAAACAAATGTACTGTGTTGTCATGTTAAGGACTTCGATGCCAGCGTAATTTGTATTTACTATCCTTACTGGAATAATGTGCAGGCTCATGCAACAGCCATAGAGTTTTTACAAGGTCTGATAGACTCGTGTGCATGTATTTCTAAAAGTGTTATCGTCACGGGTGATTTGAATGTCCTCAGACATCAATTTGCTGACTTTTGTTCGTACAACAACTTGAAACAGTTAGTCCAACTTCCCACTCGTGGAAATAACATTCTCGATGTTGTAGCAGTTTCTAATTCACTATGTTATGAACAGTGTGAACATCTTTCTCCTCTTGGGAGGTCTGACCACCTGGGGATTTTTATACCTTCTCCAATGCCTAAAAAGTGTATTGTTAGCAAAGTCAGAACTCGATGTTTTACTCCATCTTCTTTCGCACTTTGTCGTAGTGTTCTATCCACAGTTGATTGGAATATTATTTTCTTGAATTACCATAACAGCAATGTATGTAACGTTCATGAAATTGTAGAAGAATTTCAATTTCTTTGCTATTTTTTTTATGATACGTTTTTTCCCGAAAAAACTGTGAGAATGCGAAGCACAGATCCACCATGGTTAACTCCGGGCTTAAAAGTATTATCTGATTCTCGCGCTAATGTTCTGTCATCAGGCAACATGATAAAATACCATTGTCTACGAGAGAGATTCATTAATGAATATTGTAAGGCCAAGAAGCGCTATCTGGCTGGTCTGGCATCCAACTCTCCTTCTGAAAAAAAGAAAAATATCAACTCCCAAGTAAAAGTGAAGTGTCAGATGAAACACATAGATGAGAATCAAGCTATGGATATCGACAACGAATTCCAGTCATTATTTACACCGTCGGACATTTCGTCATACCACCTCCCTTCACATACAAATGAAAACAGTGCTGCAATCTCTGTTTCAGAAGCCGAAGTGATTTCACTGGTAAATCGCAGTAAATCTAATTCCACTGGGAATTTTCTACCGATCATTCATCGACATTTTGGCTTCGCCTTTGACGAAAATCATCAACATGTGCTTACAGTCGTCTACATTTCCTGACGCTTGGAAGAAAGCGAATGTCATCCCTCTCCCAAAAGGCAAGTCATGCACTGACTTCAGAGACCTATCTCCATCTTGCCTTTCCTGAGCAAGGTATTGGAAAGAGTCATTCGAGATCGTTTACTGCTTCCCGTTTTGAGAGGAAAATTCGATCCTAGACAATTTGGCTTTATCCCTAACACATTTGGGGGCTGCACCAATGCGATAGTGGCAATTCGTCTAACAATACTACAACATCCTGCGGCAAGCTCCGAGAACTTTTGTCAGGTGCTGGCAGTGGATTTCAGAAAAGCGTTCGATTCCTTGAGTCATCGAATTTTGCTTAACAGTCTCAGCACCGTTTTCTGTGATAATTCGCTTCCCATGTATATTATCAAGAGTATTTTATCTGACCGTTTTCAACGAGTATCTGTGAATGGCATCTTGACGCCATGGAAATGTGTGTGTAGTGGTGTGCCCCAGGGCTCCATCTTGGGGCCGTTGCTATTTGTATTGATGATAAATGACATTCCTGAATTCATCAACACAAAAGTCATTTCATATGCTGATGACATCACCCTAATACACCTGGCAACTGATAACGTGTCAAATGATTTTCAATTTGATGTCAATGTTTTCTGTGAGTGGGCAGCCAACAAGAAATTTAAAGTAAACGAGTCCAAGACCAAATGCATGACCGTGTCCAAACGTCCAAATTTTAAAAGAAGTTCTGTTATTGTTATTGACAAAGTGATCATTGAGGAAGTTCCTCACTTGCGAATTTTAGGAATTGTATTTAGTGATGACTGTTCATGGAATAGTGAATTTGTATGCTTGTACCAGAAATGTTGTCGAGCATTATCACTAGTCAAACGCTTGTCATACAATGGAAATAACAGCTTCATTGTTTGGCAAGCATACATGGATGGCGCTTTTATACTCTAGAATTTCATTCTGCTGGCCTGTTATCTGCGACATCCCTGCGAAATTGTTCTCTAAACTTGAGCGTTTGGAGCGCATCGTCAAGCGTCGGGGACTCATCACCAACAAGCTCCCCATGAAAGCCAGGCTTGATCGAGGATGTGTGAAACTTATTGAAAAAGTCGTCAATAACACTGACTGTCATCCATTGTCTTCCTTTTTTGTTGTTCGTCCGCAAAATGTGCATATCAGACACGCCCGCAAATTGTCAACGCCATTTTGTAAACATGTGTTCTACACCAGGTCCTTCGTCAAATTTTCGACCGATACGTGAAGTCTCTGTACAATTTTCACCAAATACCGCTCTTTTGTATTTCTGGTTTCAATAAAGCATTATTATTATTATATGATATAAAAGTCATGAAATTAACGAAAAAGAAAATTAGTTTATGCGGCTGCGTTTTACTTGATGTACGACTACAGATAGAATTAGACTGATCTACAAGATAGCGAAATTTACTGAGTTCCCGTCAAAAATATGAAACGTGAAAAAATAGGAATATCATCAAAGAAAACCGTATAGAAAATGTATGGTCATGTGTACATGTCCATATCTGGTAAAATACACAGCATGCTAAATTTGTTATTTTCAAAAAAGACATCATTCATCAGCATGCATTTGGCATATTTTTCAGCGGCTGGAATATGGATAACTTCTCCAGACAGTGTCACAGGCATGTAGAATTTTTGAAAGGATGATCTTGACATACGAGATAGTTCATCAGTATCAGGAAAGAGATTATCAAGCTCAAAGGTCGCAAAAGTTTGAAGTTGTACGGTTATGGTATCGTCCTCAGCATTTCTAACAAATGATACAATTTTTCCAAATCCACTTGAGAATTGACAATAACAATCTGAGGTGTCAAATCTTCCTGAAATGCGAAACACGTTGTGCTTTACACGAAATCGAAAACTATCCAAGTATTCTACATCTTCATTCGTATACATCGTATCTACTCCGAGAATTTTCGAGAGTTTAGAACAAAACTCTGGCTCATAACGAAATTTGACATCAAACAGCTATGTGCACTCTTGAACAGAAGAAGTTTGTTAACAATTTGTTTGAAATGACGCCGTGTACCTTTAACTAACTTTTTCATAAACTTGAAGTATGCTTCAAATGGTGCCATAGAAGAAAACACCAAGGAACCATGAGATCTTATTTTATCAGATACATGAAGAAGTAAATGAACATTGACGCACATAAATTCAATACCAAAAATTGGCTTCATTTGGCTTACGAAAAACATAAATAATGAATGTATATCAACAGCATAGATTCTAGCATCTTTCTTTACACATTGATAAACGCATACCAAGCACAAACGCCATCAAGTGCTTAGAACAGTGAGAAGGAAGAGAAAAACATATACAGGGAATGACATAGAACAAAATATTTTGAAAATCCCGACCAGTCCAGAATTTGATTTGATCAAATTCTCAAAAATGACCAATATTAGTCGTGGGTTTTTCGCGTAACATTGCCTGTTCTATTACCTTCAATCGGCGCCCTATGTATGCATCTTTATGACGGTATTTCGGGGATATCATGGTACCTAGTAGGCCTATCATTTTTGTCACATTCTCAAAATAAAGATGTAGAGGATCTAACATAATCTCCGAGGGTATCGATAAATAATCTCTCAGAACCGACTTCCCCTTTATCCCAAAGATAGTTTCTTCACTAAGATGAGCGATCTGGGCTCTTTCATTGAACGTCCCATCCCTTTAAATTCCACAGCACGTCTGATGTCAGCACATGGCTCGAAATCTTCGTACGCATCAGACTTTTCCGACTTTTGAGGGCAAAATCACTGTCTCGAAGTTTGAAAAAATATACAATAAAATCAGGGATATGTAAGCAATGTTATGACGTTTGGGAAAATCTTATTGCATCAAACATGAAAAGCTCAACACATGCATGCTTTACTATCTTATCAACAGAACAGCTTTCACATTGGAAACATGAATTTGATACATGAGTGTTGCATTTGACTGTAGTCTGTTCATCTAATCGGAAATTTATAACAATTATAACGTTAAGGTAATTATAGCAATCGTCACGGAGAAAAGCATAATACTAATAAATCCAACTGATCGGTGAAATATGTCTAGAAATAAAGATAGCCGTTCTAATTCAGCATCGTAAAATACATGTTCGTACAGCGAATGTATGAGTGGCCCGAGCTCAATCTATGGATTTCGGAATTTATACAAAGCCAATGGGAATAGATCGCAGCTTAAATGGGTTTACGGTTTACCACACGGGAGTGTGCAGTCGTACACATATTGCGATGAAATAAAATTAAATAAAAACAGGAACATACATCATTAAAACAAACTTCTTAACATATCTGCTATCATTTGGATTAATCTATGATAGTCTATACAGTATCTGCAATTTATATACCATAGAGGCTGCAATATACGTCCTCTACGTCATCATCATCAACATCTTGTTATCATGGTCATTGGTCATGATCATCATGGTGCATGATATTCATATAATTCAGGAAATTCTATATCTCTAAACATTTTGTGTATTGCTGAAGGATTTCTTAGTAGAGGAGTCTATGAAGTCTCCAAAGAAAAAAGCCATGAAGCAACAATTTATTTTAGAATATTACCTATTTCACGTTTGGTCAAAGTATAATTATTAAAGAGTGAACTGATCATTTTTCACAATGACAATGAAAAAGTTCTTTCACGTTTATAAATTTTATTCATACCTTTAATCAGAGATATTCGTTCAATGTTTTTACCAATATTTCAAATATATTTACATTCTCTGTATATCAGTATGCGAATATAATTGATATCAAATCCTGGAAACCTATCTCTAAGATGAACATTCTGTACAACGTCAAATAACTATTAGGCCAACGTAGTATGGCGACTATTAACAGTGCTAGCAAATGTATCAACCTCAGCATGAATCGTAAGTTGGATACCATATCATGTTAAGTCAACTGATGGTGCTCTTCAAATGAAATGTTTCATTAAGGACGTAAAATGCGAATCTCAGGAACTTTGATGAATTAGCTCATACCATAGACAGAAAGGATAAAAGATATAAATATTCGATTATACAATTGGGCATAATTCAACTAGTATTAAATAAGCACAATGTTTGTCCGTAACTTATATGTAATGAGCCAAGACCTTTTAAGGCTTACACTATAGCCAAGACAATGACATCCTAAATTGTTTTTTTGTTTAAGTTGGAGTAATAATTAAATTCAAAACTTTCAGCTGTTATCAAAACAAATCAGTTAAAATATTGGGAAATATACACACTGGTTGCGTTCCGGCACTTGACTTGCTGCTGCAATAACAATGTAATTAGTGTGTGACAGCATCAATGTGACTGTATTAATAAAACTAAATTTTTAATGCGATTATGGCTCTGTTCATTGGGACTTCTCATAAACTAAAATACTGCTGGCAGAAAATCAAACCGATTTCATATTCATCAGATTTGATAAGCAATGGCATCACACTAAAACTGGAAGAGTACGCAGTCAGTTTGGGTGACATGCCGTTGTTCATTCACGCAGTCGAAGACTAAATCGGTCCGATTTTCTGCTTGAAATATTGAATTGATGAAGAGCCAACAAATAATAAATATTAAAACATCAAAACCATTTAATTGCCAGCAGACTATCCAGGTGAGTTAATGTGAGGCGATATAACACGTAAATCTACCGGCAGAGTTTCATTCGATTTGATATTTAGCCGGCTAAAATTCAGTAAGCCCCTATCGAAATTGTAGGCTTGCTGTACATGATCAAAAGGATTGAAAATAAAGTTTCTTTTTGTCTAATTATCTACATGAATTTCTTGTGGCTCCAATCATTCATTATCAACCATGACAGTTTACTGATTATAATGTACATCTCACGGAGATTAACTAAACATACGCGGATATCCGCAATAATATTTTGACGATCATCATCAGATATCTTTGGTATGTATAACTGTCAATTATCCGTGCATTAACCTTGGATATCGACTATCCTTCCTATTATCTGCTGCAGAAAATAGAGGATATCTCCCTCACATCCGTGAATATCTGATATCTTTTTATCACCGCATCGAGTTTTCAAAAGTTATCCACAGATTTTTTGCGGCTATCTACCCTGTATCCGTTCTATCCGCGGATTTTTCTTGCTGGGTGGGAAAATAGATTTTCTCTTTATACCATTAGTTTTAAATCCAACTTATTCTTAATCATTTCCCAGTATATATTTGCCAAGGTTTTCCGAATATCGACAGCAATGTCACCATCCCATGATGTTCTCAAAACTGGGACGTTACGGCATCTTTTTATTGAGATATCACATGAGCCACATGGAAAAATCATAGCAACATCAGATCATTCGAATCGAGCTCGGAGCAGAAACCGAGTGAGAATCTGTTACAGCGGACTTATGAATCAGATCTATAAATAGGACACATCATCGGCCATTGTACTGATGCTTGTAGTCGGTATTCAAGAATGGGAGTATAGCCGACCTAACCCAGGGTTGCTATTAGATTTTAGGGATGGAACACATTACGACTCGTTATCTACAGTATAGAACGTCGAGATGAGATATTTGCTTCAAAACTAAATTCTAGGGCAATTTGCAGACTAGGTTCTATGGCATCCAACAAACGTCACGGCAAGCGATCATTGACATAGGTTACAATATGCAATTTACTCCGGAACAAGATGTCAGTGCTGAGAATTATATAATTAACCTAAAGTATAATAATGATCTAGTGTTTCTTGCAATTATTGTGAGTTTAATATCTTACACCAAAAATGGAATAATTGCAATTAATACAGATGTTTTAATTGCAATAACCGTGAGTCTACCTTGTGTAAATTGTAATTTTTACAATTTTTGTGTTTTTCCTGCAAGATTTTCGCAAGATTATCTACTAGTGTATTTCATCATCTGCTTATGATTATTTGTAATGCCATGATTTTCATTCTATTTTGAAATGTACACTTACTTACTTACTTACTTACTTAAATTAGATATGGGTCATTCTACATGAAACGTCAAATTTCGGAAAAAGTGAGTGGCGAAGGTTCTCAGATTTTCATGAAATTCACATATTTTCATCATTTTGGTCCATCTAGATGAAATCCAAAATATTTCGGAAAAATTCTATCGGGAAGGTCACTTGCGTGGCCTTCACTTATTCGAATCTTTCTATTTTAGAGAATTAATGAAAAATCACATAGGGTAAACTCGGCTAACGTGGACACTCGGCTAATTTGGACACTTCTTAAGAAAACTGCAGGAATTGGAAGTCTTAATCAAGCATGTGAAGAGAGCAGATACAGGGATCGTCACCATAGATTAGTTTGAGGTCAATGTGAGTCACTTTATCGAATCCGTTGTCAATAACAACACAAAGCAAGATCATTCGTGCCCTCAAGTTCGCATGTATGAGAAAATCACGTAAGCAAAGCAGCCGAATCCTTATTTTCAACGGATGCGTGCAAAATGAAAGTGAGTACAACAAGTGGTGAATTTTATATGCTGACTTAGCTGTGGAAATCAAGATTATGTTTTTAGCTTGTAAGTTATTTAAAAGAGAATCTATGTCCACATATTATTTAATAAAGGGAGCTGAAAACTTGGACACCATGTTTAGGGTAATTTGGACTCCACACCAGGGAAATTTGGACACTTTTTAGGTTAATTTGGACACTGGCTGCAATGATTAGTTATGTTATAGCCTGTGAGTAATAAAAATCGTGTAAAGTTGATCTATACTATAACTCTGGCCAACACGAATGATATAAAAGCCCATCGATTAACATAAGGCTATATTATTGTGGTCCTAGGCCTATATCAATAAAGAAGACTCTATTTGAGAGCCGTTGAAGACGTTTTTAGATCGCTATAGGTACGTTCAGCTGTCTATAATTTATTATCATAAGTACGGCATGATGAACAGTGGCTTCATTGTACTCTAATAATTAAGTAAGTTTAGTGCACAGTCTATGTTGCTGTACAATTTATGGGTATCTCGTGGCTTGTTAGTTTGTTCGCTTACCAAATTGAAAGACATAGGCATGGCCTACATATCAAGGCAGTGATCTATATCCACTAGGCATAACATGATTCACAGATAGGAGTGAACCCCCTCCGCTTGTACATGTACATAGGCTCATTAAATTCAGATAGTGGGCCAAAGACTGATTGATGACTTGATTGCATAATCTCAGACATAGTCTAGATGGGTACACCCATTATGTCTATAGACTCAAACGCGATCGCCATTATCAGCTATGGACCGTGACAGAGATGCGAATAGGGAGTTCGAAGCTTCCAAATGTTCGAGAAAAGAAGTTGCTATTGGTAAGTGTTGATTTAAGGTCTATAGGTCCATGTCTGCATAGAAATACGCTAAGATAAGTTAAGACAAAAATATTACGAAGTTTTCGATGGTGCTTGTGTACGGTACTTTAAAATGATTGCTTAAAATAATGGGCCATCCACTTTTTCGAGGCTATTAGGAATAGTCGTATGCTTGCATGCAATTTCGATTGAGCTTACTTTTCTGTATTAATCAGGAATTTTACATGAAATGCTCATAACAATATAAATGGTAAATAAGAGGTAGATAACTTTGATAATTTTAGGCATAAGCCTAAATAAATTTCCCAAAATGCAATAGCGTTTGTGCATCGATGACGACCATTCCACTAACGGGCTTCAATTCCAGTATCTCAAGAACACGCACTTATGGGGCCTATATAGGTCTATAAGAACGCGCAGGTACCCACGGGTCTACATGTAGGCCTATACACAATGCGCCCGAGAGCCTATTTATTACTTGCAGGACTGAACAGAATTCGTTTAGGTGCTTTCGCGAAAAGACATTAAATTCCGAGAACTGCGTTGCGTCGAATTTGGCTCAAAGGCGATTTCAGCACCATGTCTACAAGTGGCCGACTAGCTACGTTGACAAAAGCACGTGAGTTGATCGTGAGTAGACAGAATAGGGAACTCTTTCAGGAAGCCTCAAAAAACAATGTCGAGTTAATTAGTTTGCCATCACACACCTGTAACTGTCTTCAACCACTTGATGTTAGTGCTTTCGGCCCTTTGAAGCGATCATGGCGAGAAAGATGCCGATCATTTATTGATAAAAACCCCGGTAAAGTAATTTCAAAGAAGACTTCTTTCTGTGAGTTGTTCTCGGGAGCCTGTAAAACTGCGTGTAAAAAAGAAAATACTGTGTGTCAGGCTTCTGAAAGACTGGATTATTTCCAATATCATTTGACACATTATCAAAAGATAGTTTTCTTATTTCCAAAGAACTTCTTGGCTCCAGCCAGATTGAAGGTAATGAAGAATCGACTTCTCCCGAAAGTGATGAAAACAATATGTCTTTGTCTGTTTATACAATTATGTGCTCTGCAAAATGTGGGAAGTGAAGCATCTCCATGTACTCTTCTTGATCAGGAGTGTTATTGCGTGCAGGCATATGCCTACTATATAATCTGCGTACGGGTACATTAAGTGTGACGCATAAAGGCTATATAGTTAAGTTTCAAGTCCCTAATCTACGCAATATATGATTGTAGTTCTTACCTCTAAAATTATTTTCTGATGAGCGTTATGTAAAAAATCATCAAATTGCATCACCTATTTACTGAAATATTCTAGTCGTAATATTCATTAGTAGGTTAATCATTCTTAAGTAAAAGAAAGTTTGAAATTGTACTGTTCAATTAACCGAGGAGCATTCTATGTATTAAATAGATGCTAGTATAAGGTGTCCAATTTAGCCGAGTAGGTATCCAAATAAGACTGATGTGGTGTTCAAATTAGACGAGTAGCATTGCATGCATTCGATAGGTATTAGTAAAAAGTTAATTTATTATTGTGACTCATATTTTTAAAGCAAACATTTCAACTTCCTACCTATTTCAAATCTAGAAAAATATTTTTCAGAATTATCGAAGGCCTGTAAAATCCTCTGCAGTTAACTAGTGTTGGTTCTTCAATTTTCTTCGCAATGTCTCCCTTGGATAATTGTGAATATCGGGAGACTTGGAGTACCGGAAATATTGTCCTGCTCTGGCTAGCGTACTGACTTCCGCCCAATTTTCAATAATCGAAATTCTTTGTCCAGGATATTGATCGCTTATTTAATCGACAGAGACTCAATCATCTGTCGATTTGTCGAGCAATTTTCTTCTTTAGTCAAAAGAGAAGTAAGTAAATAAAGATCGGTCTTATGTCTAATTTGGCTTACAATAAGCTTACTATTCTTTTACCTTAGAAAGGTCGAGATTATAATTATCTACTTACCATGGCTTAATCCGGCACAATCTGCCGTTGACGAATTTTTTCTAGTTTCATGATGGACAGGTGCAATACTGTAAGGGGAGGACAAGGTGAATCATAGACACTTGAGAGGAAAAACTTTCTTTGGTGGCTATTTCTTCGAAGTGGGCGTTCAATGTATTGAGCAGTTCAGCCGATTTGATTTCTGATCTCAACACGGCTCCCATAGGCCTAAGTTTCCAAAACATGTGAGTATAAGCTATTTTTGCCCATTCGAGCCTAACTGTTGAGTCTTCTTTTGGACGAAGTGCATCGTCAACTGTAGTTAAATAGTTTCGTGCTTGTTTCAAATCTTATGACATTTCCTATGAATCATTTATGGCGATCAAAAAAACGATGGCAGTAGAAATCCCATGGCAAAAGGAAGGCCAGTACGGTGCAGCGAAGAGTCATCGCTGCTGAGTCATCATGCTCACTCATCCCCCCGCTTTTGAGAGAGGAAGGACATGGCCAAGGATGTGCTGGGAGGGCTCGGACCCAGAGGAGGAAACCGTTCCCCCCCTCCTGTGAGGTTGTGTGGTGTTGGTTGTTCACATCTCCGGTGACGAAAGGGCAGGTGTTGGATGTTTTGGGATGAGAAAGGCCATATTTCGGGCTAAAAGAGTGTCGGGATGGACAAACCGAGGCCAGATTCGGATTCTACGTGCAATTTTACATCGGCAAGGTGATTTCCAGCTCAATCGGAGAGAAAAAGTGCAGACCCCCTGTCAGACTTCCAACTTGGGTGGGAGTGATCGTAGAGAGTCGTGCCATAGCTCATGCACATAGACCAATGCAGTGGAAGCATCATTTGTCCAAGTCTTCCATGGTTTTAGGTGTGAGAGGTACTTGAAAATGTCAGGAAATCTCCGAAAACGACAGTTTAGAATGGGCAGGTTTTGGACGTTTTCGGATGAGAAAGGCCATATTTCGGCATGAAGGAGTGTGCGGATAGGCAAACGGAGGGTAGATTCGGATTCTACGTGCAATTTTGTGCTAGGAAGGGTGTTTCCAGCGCAATCGGAAGAAAAAGTGCTAACCCCCGAGTCGAACTTTGTCAAAAGTGATGTTTTGACCAAAGTTGCTCAGAAACATGTGAAACAAAATTCTATCAAGGTTTGGTCGCGTTGAAATTTGCACAAGTTTTTTCGAAAATTTTCTTCACTATCGATCTGACACCTAGGATTTTTTTTCGTGAAAATGTTAAATTATAGGTTACTTTGGTGACGAATATCTGAGGAGATGAAGGTGAATGAAGAGCTCCGGTTTCTTTTAGTGGAAACACCGCACTTTGTTCTCTAGGATCCTACCTTTTCAGATCCTCAGGTTTCAGGTTTTTTCAACTCGGCTTTGGTAATCGTAGAGAGTCGAGGGATGGCTTAAATGAAAGGTGAGAGCGAGAAAACGTGACTATCAAACTTTGAAGTCAATCGGAGCTCCAGAACCGGAGATAGAAGTGTTTTGGATGATTGAGATTACGCCATCAGCTGATCGCCACAAACTATATAAGTGGAGTCTCTACTTGTGGGAATCAGCTCTCCTCCCGACTTGGTTGGGGTAGGTGAACTCCGGAGCTCCGATCATAACATCGGAAATCTCTAAAACCCGGGTTTCCGTGGGAAACCGAGGCAGATTTTTCGATTGCCGCACTCACCTAAGGTGTCAGAGTGAGTGGAGAGCCAGGAGATGGCCTAGTCTACAGGCCATAAAAGACTCCATAAATTTAAAGGCTTGCAACTTTGCTTCTACAAGTCCTTTTCACTTGATTCAAAAAAGGTTCGAGAGGTCATGATTCAGGTCAAGTCGTAGATTACTTACAAAATTTCATAAGTAATGCTAAAAATTTGAAAAATTTAGATTAGTTATTTTTGGAGGTTTTCTGGGGTTTTCGACCATGCTGAAGTCAATGAGGGTGTGCAAGGGTGTACAAGTGTGTACGAACAAGTCTTCTCATGTCTTTACATGATACAAGCGGCTTTTCACTGAAAGCGAGCATGGTACGGAGAGTTTCGCTGTAATATACCAATGACAGTGTGTTCCTTCGGGACGGCGGATGATGCCGTAGTGACAAGTGTGGCAAGGGAGTGTGTCATATTTTAGACCGAAGCCTCTGGGTCAACTCATGTTGGGCATTTGACACAGTTCTCAACGTAGCACTTTTAACGCCAATCGGTTGAGTCTTAGCTATCTTGTCATGGGTGGCTACTAAACATCTCCATTGCAAAACGCTTGTGGATTGCGGCTTGCTATCCCTCTCCACGGCTTGCCATCAAGCTGATCACAGCAATGCCAACTTGTTGTGAATAACTCTACCGACTTTCATGTCTGGCTATCAAGTCATTGACGGTGCAAGTCACGGAGATTTTCGGTGTCATACCTCCTGTTGGTGGGCGTTCTTTCGAGACAGTGGTGAAGTTCGTAGCGATGAGAACTGCACGGGACGTTGGCAATGGTAATCCTTGTGAAACATTTCTGCGTCATGTTTCCAAGTGGTTGCCTTTCGTCTCAACGTTGTACTCTGACCGCCAGGGCCACATTTAGCTATGTGCCATAGGTTGCCTCACAAAATCTCCATTGCACTAGTCTCCCGGTAGTTGGCCGTACATGCGAAAATGAACCATGAGTTCTGCTTGCCTCTATCACCGAGGCTAAATAAAATGGAATGAATTGGAAGGGACATTTATGCGCCACACGCAACCACAAACTCATTTCTCTCTTCGCTAGTGAACAAGCTCTTATGAACGCCGTCAGAAAGTTTAGTACAACACAAGTGCATGAAATGATAACGAAGTCAGAGAGTTTGCGAAATACAAGTGTCATGAAATGCAAGCGTTAGTGTAGTGAAATAGTTTACCGTGACACACGTTTGTGAAAGTAAAGTTTGATTGTCGTATAAGTTTTATTCGTTAGTGTAGTTAGAAAGCTTGATCATCTTGTTTTATGAAACACAAGTTTATGAAATGATAATGTAGGTCTGAAAGTTTATGAAACACAAGTTTGTGAAAGTAAAGTTTGTCATGTTGTACAAAAGTTTTGCTGCAACACAGGTTGATGTATAGTTAGAAAGTTTATCATGTTTCATGAAATGCAGGTGTAGCCAAATGGTTTTATTATTGAACAGGTTTATTCCGTTTGTGTAGCTAGAAAGTTTATCATGTTGTACAAAAGTTTTACTGCGACACAGGTTGATGTATAGTTAGAAAGTTTGATCATGACGTTCTATGAAACACAAGTTTATGACATGATAATGCAGTCTGAAAGTCTATGAAACATAAGTTTCTGAAAACAAAGTTATAGCACAACACACGTTTGTGAAAGTAAAGTTCATCATGCTGTACAAAAGTTTTGCTGCAACACAGGTTGATGTATAGTTAGAAAGTTTATCATGTTTCATGAAATGCAAGTGTAGTCAAATAGCTTTGCCGTGACACACGTTTGTGAAAGTAAAGTTTGATCATCGAAGTTTTATTCGTAAGTGTAGTCAGAAAGTTTAGCGCAACACAAGTGTCATGAAAAAATACTTTATTTGGTCTTTGATTTATGAACAGCCATCATTGAAACCCGTTTTACTAATGGCAACGACAACATAGTTTATTTTTTTCAGAAGCAAATGATCGCCGTAACCATGAAAGTTGTTAATAAATAATCTTCCGCAGATGTCGTGTATAAAACTCAGAAGCATCAGTAACATATTCTTGTCCGTAGGAACGAAATTGAAAGTCAACACTTTCCGCTGCTTCACCTTGTGGAAATGAATGTAATTGACATATGCAATTATGTGAGCCTTGATGAGGACTGTCTTTGAAATAAGATATCATCTCCGTAAATATTTCCCGTGTATAGTCCAAACATGCTTCCAATTCTGTCTCTTCCCTTTGAAACTCAAGGATGTAATTTTGTATTAAACCTCCGAAGCTCTCTTGATGAAAAACGAATAGTGCAATCATCTGTTTCAATGTATTGACTTCAGATGCCATGGTTAAGTCTATTGCTAAACATCATTTTGCCTAAGACGATTTTAACAAACGCGTTACAAATGTGCGTGCGCACATCGGGAACTCTAGCTCGTCTGTGATTGGACGAGAGGTCTAATCCATTCACCGCTTAGGAAAATTTTATAAAAGGCAGTGCACGGCTCTGCTCTTCACATTTATCTTTCACAAGGTGAGTGTCGGTGAGCTCCTGCTATCAGGTTGTTTTGACTTGCTATCAAGTTGAATAGTCTCTTGCTATCATATCTTCTGCTCATAAAACATATCATCGCTGTAATACCTCCTTTGCTCGAGCGTTCCTTCGGGACGGCGGGGTACTGCCGTAGAGGGACTGCGTTGCACGGGTTGTTCGGCGTTTGTTAGACCGTAACCTCTGAGCCGTTGCTCATGTTGGGCGTTCGACTTCATACTCAGCGTGACGCTTTCTCTCGCCAGGGTCAGGAGTACTTCAGCCATTCGACAAAGGTTAGTCTTTATGATATGAGTAGAGGGAAATGTAGTTCATTAGATGTAACTTCAATGATTGTTCCATGATAAACGTTGACTAGGGAAATCAAACGATTCTCATATTCCTTTCCAAACATCGAAGTTTATACCTACCGTTGATTATCTGCAATCGACTGTCCGTCATGGAATTTGCAAAAATTGAAAATCACCGCATATCTGCTGAGCTGGAGAAGGCCACCATCGAGCAATGTAGGTATGTGTGTCAAGGTTGACTCACTCTATTACTATCATTAGGGTGCACATCCCATTTAAACGCAAATCAAGACCCGTCACCTCCCCTCTTTTCTCCATTTTTAAACCGAATCCAAAATTTCATTGTTCCACTGTGCTTATCCTTGCTGCCATTCTTTTTCAGTGCATGAATGTGTTCGTAGGGAGGAAAACCCGTGCCCCAAGGAGCAATCGGGGAAGCCTATCATCGGCTTGGCAAGTGCATATATCCTCAACATCTTATGCTTAGATTGCTGGACATCGTTGTCTCAATCTCTAATCTCTCTTTCTTTTCTACAGATTTGTCCAAGATGAAGAAATGGGAAGAAGCCGCGAGAGGCGGAAATACCCGAGAGGAATTTCCGGCCCTACCTTCCCGTCCATCAATCCTCCGGTCAAGGGCACGACTCCTTTCTCGAGCTCGGGCTATCGGTCGTCGCCCCACCACCACCGCCTGATACGCTTACCTGCACCGTCCCTGCTCCCCGTGCACCACATCATTCCGATATTCCCAAGCCCAAGGGACCCTCCCACCTTCGGCTTCGTGTCCCACTCTTACCTCCTCCTCGACCATCTCGGTGTTGCCGGTAGAATTAATTCATTAGATGTGTAAGTGTAACCGTGACTGGGAAAATAAAGGGGCTAAGTACTTCAAACCTAAGGGGAATTTATCAAAACTTGAAGTATGTTTACCAATCTCTTTTCCATTCTCTCAACAGATCTGGCGACGGTCCTGCTGGACTGTGGAGCGTTCCCTCCCGCCCCATCATTCATCCCGTCATCGCCTCCACACTGCTGCAGCGAACGGACCTCCCTCTCCTCTCCGTTTAGTCGGTGGAGAGATTGCTGGGAGGAGAAGGAAATGGGAAGTTAGAGAATCAGTGGGGGAGAGGAGGGATTCGCTAGTCGAGGAGGAAGGTGTGAGGGAGAGGAGAACGGACAATGTGGCTCGACAGCTCAGCTGTAACAGGACTGTGGGCAAGTTTTCTCGAGGCCATTCTGCCCTTCGGAATTCTCGCCGGCATTCTCGCTGACCAAAAGCGAAAGGAGATCTGGAGAAGGCGCGCCGACCGTTCCCTAAACGACCCTAGTGTGAAGGTTTGTGGGTACGCACGTTCTACAACAGCACCAACTTGCGAGTCCACAATCCGAAGCCCCCCGCGGTTCCTGTGGCAAGTGTGAGGTAACCATCAGACAACAACAAGTAGGGAAGGCATCTCTTCATCGCTTCGTCGGCTTTTCCTGTTCTTCGTGTCAGAAGAGCTTTCCTACAGTGTTTGTTCTTTCTCTCGCACACACTCTGTCACATACTCCATCCCACAGAGCTTTACACTGACAACACTGTCACTCTAAGGCTGAGCAAGTTTTCCATTGGACAGGCTCGTTTCGGACTATGAGGTTAGAAAGCTCTGAACCTGTACAAGATTATTTCATCCTTTCTTGATGTAATTAATATATGTTTAATTCATCAAATGTTGGACGAGCTTGGATACGGTCTTT
Organism: Prostheceraeus crozeri; assembly: GCA_907163375.1. Taxonomy (NCBI): domain Eukaryota; kingdom Metazoa; phylum Platyhelminthes; order Polycladida; family Euryleptidae; genus Prostheceraeus; species Prostheceraeus crozeri. The sequence continues at coordinate 1,027 of CAJQUW010009109.1, read as the reverse complement.
GCTCAAAGGCATGTTTTTTATCTCACTGCTCGTTTCAAGAAGGCAGACAGTAAGACTGGGAGAAGTAGAGTCCACTGTGAGCATTAGGTATAGCCTCCTGTGCTTTCTGATCTGATAGGTGATGCAAAACGATGTGGATTAGAGGGAGACATGCGACCTAATTCTCGTCAGCCCAACTTTAATTAAATTATTTAATGAAAGAGGAAAGCGGTTGTGGTTTTTGATGGGAGATTAGTAGAAAGTAGACATTAAAAATTAATATTCTTTTAGAACAATTTGCACTAAATGGGAGTGGTTGTTTCTAACCTTCCCAAATGACACTGGCTAGCAAAAAAGGCTGCGTCATCAATGTTAGAGTATCAGTCCCAGTGTTTCAACGTATGCCGTCCTCTCCATTCTTCACTATTTCATGATATAAGTGTGCATCGTCAAAGAGTCACTCGCTACGGTGAATGGGAGGATGAACTCAAGTTTGATGGGCTAGATGTCAAACACACCAGATTTTAAAGACATCATCCCCAAATTTGAAAAATTTAAATAAAATTAGGATAGTTGTCCTTCTCTGGGAAAATGTTCTGAAGGACGTTATGGTATAACAACCGCCAAAGTAAACTTCGACCAGGGTTGTCAATCTTCCTCCTAGTGTGTAGCGACAGCCACCCAGAATGGCACTATTGTGGACATTCCTAAAATTTTTAAAGTTGTATCGCCACCAACAAAGTTATGATTAAGCAAACATTATTACTGTGATCGCTGCATACGACGTTTTAGGTCAAAACCATTTTTTGAACAGCATTGCGGGTGGTGCTCTTCGGAAGTAAACTTCTAAAATGGAAGTCCATGCCCATAAGATAAATTTTATAGAGGTGATGAGGAAAACGGCAGTGAGCTCAGTCCCTTATGATATCAATCTATGCGGAACATTGTATGTTACATTGAACAAGAAGACCTAAGTCACTGAGCCAGCAGCTATTGCCTGGTATGAAGCATGGCCATTCCCATATTATAGGGAACCAACATAAAATAC
>CAJQUW010009108.1:0-45317 GCA_907163375.1 Prostheceraeus crozeri | reverse complement strand
AATAAACTGTAAGTTTGTCATTATATTTCTGAATAACCAACTTATTTTTGTCCGCCATAATTTTCTCTCCATACTTCTTACCCACAGTCTCATTCCATCGTTTTACTAACTCAATAAGTGATAAAGGTTGAACACCACGCTTTTTCAAAATGATGCGTTATTCACATTCTACAACATCTTCATCAAATATTTTAAATCTATAATGAAATTTGTTGATTCGATTTGAATAAACTTTTTTAACATTTGCAGTAGCAATTGACGTTAGATGTAGTCCATGGCCAAAACCGAGATGCGGATAGAATTCATTATCCAACCTCAGTGTAAGACCTTTAGTAAAAGAATGAAAGCGGAGGAACTGTCTCCCACTCCAATGATAGATAGTAAACTCATAAGCTTTCTGATTTTTATTCTTCATGATGGAAGTATTACCACTGTTGAATGCCTTAATAATTTTCTCATTCCCAAATGGTTCATTATAATCTGATTTTATCTGAATCCATTCATAGTTCCACTTTCCATCTGATGTTAAATTGTATGGGAACTGGAATGCATTATTCATCGTTATTCCATCATGGGTGCGAGGAGTCAATATCATTTCTTCCAAATCATTCACATTCTGAATATTGCTATCATAGCAAATACTAGAAACGCCAACCTCCCATTCACCTTCTAAATGTAGTGGGCGATTTAATTCTACTCGATAGTCTGATGGTTTATTTTTGGGAAATTTATTCATAGAAGCATTACTGGGTAAGTAGATTAGAAACGAGTCCTTATTTTCACTTTCCATATCATTCACATTGGAAACATATAATAGCATACTTTTGCATTAACTCTTCATTCGGAAATGGAGTGTGATACTTGTCACAGCATCTTTATGAAAAGGAATCAACGCACCAGCATCGTCATAAATGGCAATATCAATTTGTGGGATGTAGTTTGATTTCAGCTTTGTATAATGCACTTTCTTGAAAGTATGCTCAGATAAAATACTGCAGCTTTTTGGCTGGTATGGTATCATTGATAGCAATGGAGCTTCAACATCTCCCACACGTACATCTTCACCAATATTGGAATATATCTGAAAATAGTTAATACGACGCGATAGCGACATGTCTGCGCTAGCTTTGGTTACAGTACCACTTTTAAAGATATTTTGATCAAAACCCAAAATGTCCATTAGAGTTTTATACATAATTAGTTCAATACCTTTTCCACTTATAGTGAGAGACAAAACACCTTCTTTTTCAGAAAATGAAATATGTTGCTCATTAATCACTTCATTTAAATAATCTACAACCAATTTAACCGAAGTAATGATGCGAGGCAGCAACACTCTTGTTTCATGTAAGATACCACCGAAAGGCTCTACACACTTTCTGTATAAAGATACGGCCCATTCTGTATCAAATTGATTTGGCCTTTCACATGGTAAATGTTGCATATCAGATTTTCCATGAACAGCTGCAGAACGATGTCATAAGAACTGATGAAAATCTTTTGAACAAACTAATACTAGATCATCATCATTTAATTTACTTATTGCAATATGATTAGATGATTTAATATAAGTCAATGTTGCCACTTGTTTACCATCAACTCGAAGGAGATAATTAAATTTCTTCAATAATGTTTCAGGAGTCATGTTTGTCTTTCTTGGCTTAATCACAATCTTCTTCACCAACGTCTTCTCTTTTTTTGGAATAAGATCTACATAATAAGCTTCTTCTCGATATATTAACTGTTTATGACCACTTATGTGGTAATTAACGTTAAAATTATCATAGCTTGTTAAGGCGCTAGCGAGGTAACCTAAATCATTTCTTAAACTTGGACTTAAACCAACAATCCAATCTTTCTCAACTACATGATGTACATAATTATGATCATCATTGTGCGGAGTAAATTGGACAATATGTTTACACGCTTTATTCAGGAAATCATATATAAACTTTTTACATGATAAGAGATCTTTCTTTGGCCACTGTGGAATGTATACTCGGCACCCCTTTTCACATTGGTAAGCAGCTGTACGTCTCATATTAATAGTCATCACCTCATGATCAAAAGTATAGACACAGTTGCTATAAACAAGTTGAGCGACACCCACTTCCCAATTTCCATTTAGCTGTTGTGCATGATCAATGGGAGTAGAAAAGAGTGCGGCTCGATTACTAGCAAATCTCTTTGTAGCCACATTGCTAAGCAAAATATGATAAAACGACATTTTTATATTGCTGATCTGCGACTTTGCATAACATCATGAAGACTTGGATTTTGGACTCTCTACAATATATCAGAGTTGATCGTGATGGAAACGTACACTTCAAAAATTCTCATGGTCATACATCAAGAGGTATTACATTAACATGGCGACAATTTGTCAACCTCAATGATATCATGAGGGATTTGGAATATTTTGAAACATTAAGATTCATCTCCTTGGGTGATCAAGTTTGGCTTCAACATTACAGAAATGAAATTCAAATCTACCATTCTCATTCCGCAAACTGTTTCTCATTTCGCAAATACAATTGGGAGAAGTATAGAAGATACATACATCGCTCCATCATGACATTTATTCGTCGTGAGTTCATCGCCCTACTATGCAAATCTTAATCAGACATGACTACCACACATCATGAGTTGGAAATTAGATTCCCTACAACGTATTGAAACGGATCATGATCGAAACGTCTATTTCAAAGATTCAACTGGAAATGTGAGAAGAGAGTTTGCTTTATCTTATCGTCATTTTCAATCTCTACATCATATCATGAAGGATTTGAAATACTTCTATATGAAAAGACATTCACGTATTGGAAATCGCATCTGGCTGCGCGTCAACAATCGGCGAATTCAACTCTATCATTCCCAACTTCATACTAACTTACATTTCATCAAGGTAGTTGGGAAAAGTATAAAAGGAAGGTACATCGCTCAATTTACTCATTTTTTCATCATGAAGCGCCATCGCTACACCATCGTCAACATTCTCCGTCGCTTCAGACTCTACACCAAAATCGATCTCACAACATTACGCCAACACCTTCCAAACAGCAAGTATTACCCGGGCCGACCTCAAATGTTAGTGGTGAAGATGAACAATTCACGGAATCTCCAACTCTTCCCAAATGGGACTGTACAGATTCTCGGCGCCCTTTCTCATTCATCGGCGCAGTCAATGCGCTTAGAGCTACAAAGACTACTACGTCGGATATGGAAGAGGGAGAGGTGTGTGATGTCGAATCTGACTGTGGACAATATGGTGATCTCTACTCAATTGAGTGAAGATGTATCGTTTTTAAAGATTCATGCCAGCAGTTTCAATTTGTGTTATGAACCAGAACTTTTTCCTGCAGCTCTCATTAGTTGTTGGTTACCTGTGCATGTGGCAATCTTTCATAATAGTAAAGTGATCATTACTGGACTAAAATCTCATGTACAAGCAAATGTGATCCTAGACTATCTCATTGAGTATGTACGTACCCAGCGGATTGTAAAATAAAAAACAATTTTTCCAACATGATGTTTTTATTTCAAATCATGATAGAACTTACAAATCATTTTTTCATTAGATGATGGATTACATTAAAAGTTTTGAATAATAGATGCAAATCGAGATACATGTAAACGTTTTAAGATGAAGTACAGTACAAAAGCACCACACGTTGATGAAAGTGGATGTTGTAGTATGCGTTCATTTCGCTGATATTGACGCGTATGTTTTCTCAACCACTGCTGTGTTGGTATATTTGGAGGTTGAGCAAGAGAGTCAAATAGTTCACCACGTCGGTCTTCTCCAATAAAGATCGCTTTCCAATGCTCACCGCCTAAATTCTGTGAATGAGTGTTTAGAACAATAAAGATGGGATAGTGATTTACTGCAGGTGGTAAGGTATCGAGTGAATAGACATTATCGAAAGCTTTCAACGTCGCTTCGTCTGCATTACGCTGCACTTTAGTCTTAATATCGTCAGCAGTCAACCAACTCATTAACGATTATACTGAAGAATCACGTCATGATACTTTGTAATTTCAATATTTGAATCGAAGACTGCATAAATTAATACATTGATCGTCTCAGGTAGTGTTCTTTTGAACGTCAAATCCAAACGAATATTATGAGTCACGTTCGCTTGACGATAGGGTGCACTAATATCGCTGTCAGCAGTCAAATCAAATGCATAAATAGTATATCCACTCTTAAACTCTTTCATAGTCAGTCCGTTGGTGTCATCCGTATTGTAAAAGCCAAAGACATCCATAAAATCAACATAACTACGCATAAATTGATCCGAAGCAAAATCTGGTTTGTAGGGTGGACCAGGATGACTCACACCATTTACACGTAAAGCAATTTCACTTAACTGATTGTGTTTAAAATTGAAAGGATTCTTCTTTATATTACCATTAAATGCATCATTTTCAACCATTGCCACCATGAGGAGCTTCGGTGCTTCCGATGGAAAGAGGCCATCTTTCATGAAACTCTTTTGATCTTTCGGAATTGTAAAGGTGAGAAGCTTTGTATGCTGAACGGGGTAAATGGCATTTTGACGGTTAAGACCTTCAGCATGTTCTCTAATGACACTTGGATTCGGTACTACTCGACGAATGTAAAGTGCAATATCTTCCACATGAATTCTAAAATTGTCAACTTCAGCAAATGCATTCAGCGCAAATTCAGGCTTATTCAATGTCAGCTTGAGTCGCATGCTGGTATTACAGAGTAAAACCTTTGACTGTCTAAAGAAGTCTAAATTCAGCGGACCATATAGCTGACATACTTTACTATCTTTAATCATAGCAGATCGCTTTACAAAGCCACTGTTTGTTTCAACATCAAATTTTCCTGCTTCATCTCTGTACCATCCCATGGCTTCCATATGACTTTTTTGTGCTGCTGGATGAAACTGTGATATATGATTGAAATATGATTTATAGGGATAATCGCTTTGACCACCTTCCACCTGCTGCTCTCCAATCGTTAGAGAAACATCGCGAAGTAATGTAGTCAATGGTAAATTGTTCAGCCCAACTTTATGTGTATCGTCAATAGCAGTTCCATCTGCTTGCTGAATTCTAAACCTCAAATCAACCATCGCATAACTCAAATCTATGTAGTCATCACTACAACCAGGAATAACAAATTCAATGGGGCCAGCATTCTCAGCTGTTCGAGGATGATAATCTACAATACTTGAACTAAGAATATCTGTCTGTATGGCTTGTTGATCAAACAAACAAAAACCGGAAGTTTTACACTCCATGATTAGAAGTTATAGCAGCGTCGTCGTTTAGCGCCTGATGAATGATTAGAGCCTCTGCGACGTTTGCGTGAATGCCTTTTGACTGAAGATCGCACCTTACCAGCTCCGCGATGTTTCCTCCTTCCTTTATTCATTCGTTTAGGTGATTTCTTTCCTTGAGTAACACCAGCAAAGGTCTGCTTCAATGTTTTTAAACCGCGTTCCTTCCCACGATTCAACAAACTGCTCTTAAAACTTCTACCTCTGGAAAGATCACTAGCAACATCGCCAGCAAAGCCAACGGCATTACTTAAAACATTTCGTTTTAAAGATCTACCGACATTGGATATGAGAGGTGCTACAACAGATTTCAGTGCACCAAGTATGCTACCTCCACGTTGGCAGCGAGCGCCGATGTAAATTTGTCCTCCACCACTTACATAGGAGGGTCGTGAGTAAAATGAGGCAGTTGGATTCATAGCTCAAACCCTAAACATTGTTAGTTACAACTTTGCATGAATCACTGTCGATCACTTAGATGAAAGATGTCGGCACGACGCATCCAAGAGTTCATACTTCAAGGATAACCAGCCCATTTAACAAGACACCATTCTTCACCTTGCCGTTTTTTACATCGAATGATTTTCTCTACCAAATATGTTTCACTTTCAGTGACTACCTCAATCTCATCGCGGTAAAAGCTACCCTCAATTTCTTCATTATCGTAATCTTTCAACTTGTAGGTGGTCGGAGAGTCTTTTTGATTAATCCTTGATACTGTAAATACCTCCTCTGTCCAATTCGGAAGGTACCCTTTAGCAAAAACACTTTTCACTTTTGAGATACGAACTTTATCACCAATTTTCACATCACTTTTCACATGAGTGCGTTTACGTTGGAATGATTCGCGCACTTTATCTACATTGTCAGCATTTACATCTACTGGTCTGAGTCCAATAGAACGATGGATAGAGTGATTGTAGGCATGGAGTGTATCTTGTAGAACTTTTGTCCAATTTTGTGTCAAGTTGGCAGTAAAATGTCGCCACAATCGATTTTTAATGTGCGATTAAAACGTTCAACGAGCGCAGCTTTATAAGCACTCTTTACACTAAACAACTCAATGTCATGCCTCTCAAATAATCTTCTCACATGCTGATTTTCAAACTCTTTTCCTTGATCACTCTGAATTCTTTTTGGAATGCGACCTTCTCGAAAAATTGTTTGGAATGCTTTTGCTACTCCTTTCCCTTCTTTAGTTTTTAAAGGTTGAGCCCACGCATAACGCGAGAAGATATCAATGACGGTTAAAATAAAATTATTGCCCGAGTTATGTTTTGAAATGGAGGCGACATCGCACAAATCTGCTTGCCACTGTTAAAGATGTCATGAACAATATAATGGCGGGTGCGGTACTTCTTTTTCGCTTGTTTGTGGAGTGTATAGGTAGCCTGACCCTTTAACCATCGTTTCACTTGTGATTGTGGAAGACCACTCGCTTTTGATAATTTCTTGATAGATGCAAATCCTGCCGGATGTTTTACATCATAATAGATTGACTTCAAACGTTCAGTCGATGACGACTGACTCTTTTTCCTCTTTCTCATCTTTTTGTTTTCTTGCCTTTCTACATTTACAACAACTGCAGCATTTAGCTTTAGCGGTTTTGCGATCGTGTTCACATTGCTTAGGGGTTTCATTATGAGAGCTGGCGCAGCAAGTGCAAGTGACAACGACATTCACCTCTGGCGGCTCATTACATGGCAAGCAACACATCTGCTTCATATTAATAGTCTGAGAACATGTATTTCCTGGGAAGAGCTGTTTTACGTTTTCCTTTTACTAGTTTTAGCGGCGATAAAGATCTACGTCGAGTTCTTCCTCTTGTTTGCTTAGTGAGTGTGGGAGGGAATGTAGCAGGTGACGCCTTAAACCAATTTGTTGGCATTTTCATCGTCTGAAGCATTGGAGTAGTAGCCACTGTTGAATCAAGTTCTTTCAATGTCTCATTATTCAAACCAAATTTTGGCACATTATGCTTTTTCAATAGTTTAAGAAAGTATGACCAACCAGGTGGAACATAGCCCTGACGGCGCTTTCTACGTGTCGCATACTGAATCAAGTCTTCATAACGTGAAGCATCAATCACTTTATTTTCATCTGTAATGATTTCTCCTCTATCATTTACATTGAGATGGGGCTCAATACTATTGAAAAGAGATATGGCATGTGCGCGAGATGCTAAAGGTGTAGCAGTCGATACAGAGTCACGCATCTTATTCTTCAAGTTTTTCAATTGCTCAACAGTTTCCGATTGTAATAATACAGCACGATGTGGATCTTTGATGTGAACATTTTACTGATAATCTATTTCTTTCCTATACATTTGATTTGCAAGAGGTTGCTTTACTTGCTGCATGGCAGTCAATTGTACATATTCATCCTGAGGAATAACAATCATGCGAGAATAAGAACTCATAGTTTGTAGATAATCATGGGAGTTTTCAAAATATCACTTCGAAATCTAAATTCTTCCGGACACTCTTGCGTAAAGTCAATGAATAAGTAACCGTATGGTTTTTCAGTAGCTGCTTGAAAAATTTCAATTAAGGCTTTTGATCCTCTGGGTGCAACTTGTCGCGCTAACATTTCAAATTGACTTTTATCTCGCGGATTCTTGAAAATAGCATAATAGTGTGTATTCAGGTTTCGTGTACGAGCTTCTTTTCCATCAGGAAACAAATTTTGTGTGATATAGATGATAAAGCACCTTTTATGGTGTGCTGCGCGAGTGAACATATCTGCAACATCTTTTGAATTCTTACTTTCTTTTAATAAATCATCCAATACAACAACATCATTAGACTGAAGTTTATCCACTGGAATAATTCCTTCATGTCGAATAAAGTTGCGACTTTGCAATTCCTGAAACAGCGACGTTTGATAAACGCCATAACACCAAATCACTCGATTGATAGGTTCCTTAAACAACTCCCTTCTTTTATCCAATAAATTCAGCGTGAAAACAGTTTTACCTGCATGAGATGGACCTGATACAGTCAGAACTTTATCACATTGAAGTCTGAAATCCATTTTATTACTTTGAGATTCAACATTTGCATAATTAACGCTTAGAGCCAAAGATATTACCCAATAGGTTGCCCACGGCAGGAGCTATCATTGGAAGTATTGCTGAAAGGAAACCGCCCTTTTGTGTTAGAGTTTTCCTCTTTCTTTGAAGGGTGACTTTAGGATTGGAGATGAAACGCAATTTCGTAGCATATCGCTTAAGTAACTTTCGTTGTTTTGGCGCTAATTTCTTCGTCCTCAACTTCCTCACATGAGAAATAATTTCACAAATGAATTTATCGTTAGCATGTCGTATAGCATTGTATCGCTGATTTCCTTTCATTCGTCGGAGAGCTTGAATAGCTGAAGAAAACTTTGAAGACTTTTGACTTTTACGTTTCGCCATTTTCCGTGTTAGTCTTTGCTAAAACCTATCTTTACCACATTTGCATAGGTACTAACTATTGCGGCATAAGTGACACTCGAAATGAGCAATATCACAGTGGTTACATTTGCAAAGTTGAATGCAATTACGTATGAAACAGCGTTGACAAAAAGCATGCTTACATCTCTTGAAGATGCGCTTTTCATTTCCATCCTTTCGCTTACATACATCGCAACACATAGTTTCACCGTTACTGATGTCTATAGCAAGTCTTTTTGAAGATATGAATTTGCTAGCCTTTTCTAAATAATAGACACATGTACAGAAGGAATATACTTCGAGAGTGAGCAGACATAGCTCGAAAACCAGTTGTGCTACAATCAAGTACCACTGCATTTTCAATTTTTCTTTATGGAAAGTTGAATGTGAATATCTGAAATCGCTTCAATCACTAGACTGCTACCATGATGGTTAAATGCGTTAAGACGTTCAGCAATTTTTATCATATGTCTTTTAAAAAATTCTTGGGGGTGATCTACCACTTCCATTGAATAAGAAGCAAAATGGAAAGAGCGACTTTCCACCTCTTCCTTTCCAAAATGACTAAACTTAATTTTCGCAACTAATCGCGCCATGATAATGCTATCAGAGAATGTATTCATTAACTCTAGAAATAGAGTGCTAGCATCATCGACCACTGCTTCGATGTCGGTCTCATCTTTATGAAATTTTATCACATAATCTTGAACAGCTCCTTTTAAACTTTGCCTATGAAAACGTAATGTTCCGCAGTCGTTTGAGAAAGACATGATCGCCCTTTATCTAACCCATCCATTGCATGAAAACAACAACTCTTCTCATAGTAACATTTATTGAATAACGGTAACAAGCATGCATTATAAATCAATGGTTTGAAAGAGATAAAATAGATACAGCTGGTAACTATCATACAGCGAGCAATGATAACCATACAGGACTTTGGCAGTGTTGAGGTAAGGAGGAAAGAAGCATTGGTTATGAACGTAGCTACTACAACGAACAGACAAAATAGGAACAGACAAATCCTTAAAACGTTTCGTGACTTCATGATAATGTTGATTCACTCTACTATCCCAAGGCGGGAGCAAAATATCATCAATGATTAGATTGGGAAATACTTTCCTCTCCTTACCAGGATTATTACAAAAGATGCGTATAACATTGAAAGCAGCTAACCATCGTTTAAAGTCAATAAGAAGAGCACTCTCACAAGAAAAGCCATAGTCTTGCAAATATTTCAGATTAAGTCCATGAATGTGTTTTCTCGCCCATTGATCAACATTGGGATCGCAGTTGGCATGTTGATGATAGACACTAACAATCTGATATGTCCAATTGTTCATAGCAATAGCACTGAGCTCCTGTACAGGTTCACCCTCACAATCCATAAAAATGATGATAGAAGCCTAAAACGGAAATTACACATCTAAGGAAACGTTCTATAACATATTACAAAATGAAGAATTACATCGATGCTTTTCACGACAAAATACACAAATGATATGATGCCAACGAAGAAGTAAAATGTATCTAATAAGACCACGTCTACGACACTCAAAGCACATAAGCGAATTGTCATAGGGTAGAGTTAGGAAAGGACTAGTAATTCTCCTTCTTTGATTTGCGTTTTGATGCAGCATTCTTCTCCGACTTGCGCTTTGTACCACTGCTGTTAAGGATTTGATCAATTATGTCATCCACGTTGGGTGGTTTTGGAATATATAGGATGGATTCCATATGCATGGAGAGAGAGACTATTTTATTATCCTTGTGTCGACCATAATATAGCCCATTCACTTTGAAAAGGATATCCCAAGTACCTTCTCCGAGCTCATCACATCTGATGGGTATTGAATGATCTCCATCCTTCTTATAGTAAGTACACCAATGTGATACCGGTAGGCAAATGTGATTACCATCCCAAATCTTTCTATAGGGAGTATCCTTGTCATCTCTAGCCTTCCACTCTTGAGCAAGAGTAGTAGGAATGTCCATATTTAATGTCACGTACTCCTCAATAATATCAAGTTGGTGGCGAATGTACGGACTCACGGGGATCAGTATGTAGTCCCCATACTGATTGTGCATTATCTTGACATCCGTGGAAGGGAGCATTCCCGTTTGGAGTACTACGCTATGATCGTCATAACGCAAGACTTGTTTAAATTTACGCTGTAGCGGTGTAGGATTATGTACCTTGGTTGTTTCTTCCACTGGCCTCAGTTGTAGATGATCTGACCGTAGCGAACCTTGTAACGTTTGACCGCCATTTTGTCCTACTAGTGCAGCAGATGGAGTAGATGCCTGAAAATGAAAAAGATTGTATTAAGTTTACGTTCAAGGGAGGAGAGGGAGGAAAGTAGCGACTCACCATTTTAGTTGGATAATAGAATAGAGAGAGAAAATATGCGTCCGTCACTCGTGTGATTCAACGATGAAATGATTCTCACTGTGGAAGGCTCGCTATTTATATAGAAATGCTTGATTCTCATTGGATGATGATCCTCATTGGACAATAACATCAAGCTGATACCAAATCTGAAATCCGTTTTCCAATCCGATGCTTCGTTTTGAAGCTACAGCCCAAAACGTCCCAAATTCTAACTCTGTCGTTTTTCGCCAATGTTCCAAAATCTTAAATGGCGTCTCACATCTAAACGAAGACAGATATGAACAAGCCGATTCTTTCAGTGAATTTTTCTCACTCTTAGCTTTCAAACGAGCTATGGCACGACTAAATCCGTCCACTGGAAGCCAAAATCGAAGCGAGCTGTCCAGAGGGGGGGGACGTCAGCGAAAATTTTTTCTCTCCGATGGCGTTCAAATTCACCATACCGATGCAGAATTTCACTCTGAATCCGAATCTGGCCTCCGTTTTCTCATCCGATGGTTCGTTTGGGCGCTACACACCAAAACGTCCCAAATTCTAACTCTGTCGTTTTTTCGAAAAATGTTGAAAATTTTTTCTCGCCGATTGCCTTGAAACTCACCATACAGATAGAGAATTTCACGCTGATTCCAATTCTGAAATCCGTTTTCCAATCCGATGCTTCGTTTTGAAGCTACAGCCCAAAACGTCCCAAATTCTAACTCTGTCGTTTTTCGCCAATGTCCCAAAATCTTAAATGGCGTCTCACATCTAAACGAAGACAGATAGGAACAAGCCGATTCTTTCAGTGAATTTGTCTCACTCTTAGCTTTCAAACGAGCTATTGCACGACAAAATCCGTCTACTGGAAGCCAAAATCGAAGCGAGCTGTCCAGAGGGGGGGGGACGTCAGCGAAAATTATTTCTCTCCGATGGCGTTCAAATTCACCATACCGATGCAGAATTTCACGCTGAATCCGAATCTGGCCTCCGTTTTCTCATCCGAGCACTCCTTCCACTCGAAACAGCCCATTTTACAACCCAACATTCAGCAGATTGCACGAAAAACATCACACACTATAGCCTCAAGACTAATCCTGGCGGTCGCCCAAGTCCACCACGACACTCTGTCGTTCCAGAGGGGGGGGGAGTCAGCGAAGATTTTGTGAACGTGAACCAACCTGGTCGGCACACCACGACAGACTACAACCTCTGTCGTTCAAGGGGGGAGGGGGAGGGGGGGTCAGACTCGAAGCACCACGGCGGCCGACCACGACACTCTGCCGTTCCAGAGGGGGGAGGGGGAGGGGAGGGGGAGGGGAGGGGGAGGGGAGGAGGGAGGGGAGGGGGAGGGGGGCGCGCCGGTCGAGTGTTCGCCGTTTTATTACTACTTATGCGATTAAGGCCGTCAAATTTGGAATTGGAGACATATAAACGACTTTCATAGAAAAATGACAGGTGAAATATCGGCTGACAACCCTACTTACTCAGTAACAATGGTGCATTATATACCCTCCAATGCCGGGCAATAATGCATTTCAAACTCATTTCAATCATTTCTCTGACCTCCAAAGCCATCAAGAGTGAAATACAATTTATATTCCTTTAGTTCGATGACCAAGGACATATAATTTCATCATTAATATATCTTGGAATGCACTTCTTTCTATATCTTTATAATTCCCGTCTATCCTATCATCTCTATCCTAGTGACTCAAATCAGGGACATCTATGATCAAAGATGAAGAAGCAATAGAGTAGTCATGGTTATCGAAAATGCCGAATACGATAAAGGAAGAAGACATAAATCGCAAATAATCGTGGAGTCAGTTCCGACTGGCCCTGAGGAACCAGATAACTTTCGCGTAACTTTCTCTATATTTGAAGCAGCAATGTCAACTTTGATGGTAGAGAGGAAGCTTCCTATACTGAATCAGTTGAAAAAATTGAGCTCGGCGGACGTTTTTCTCGTATAATATCCATAACAGCTTTTGTCTTCTCCTTCCATCTGATTTCATGTTGAGAATCTAAAACGCCTCCATGATCTTTTTTGGTTATTCATTAGACAGTGCTTCTTATCTTGCCCTCCATCATCAATCTAGTACCCGCATTGTGTTTGTTGTCGTCTACAGCATTGGTTTTTCTTGGACCATTTCTTGTTAATGAATCACACCAACTTGAAAAATGGATTTAAGCTCATTTTTCTGCCACATCTGCAGCCTTCTTTCGATTAAACGTCGAATGTCATTGCCTTACTTGATATTGGGATCTTTTCGTAATATAACAGATTCAATTCACTCCGTGCATTATCAGGCATTTGGTTTGCTAGCTTGTGTATCTATTCTTGCAGATATGAAGTGAAACGTCTACCAAAGTTGCCATCTGAAGGACGACAGACCGGTCCAGATGTAGCAGCAGTTCTTCATTGGGTGTAGAGTGAATCTGGACTTGATCCATTACCTTCATCAGGATGTATTAAAATAGACGCTCATTCCTTTCTGGTATGTTAATTGTTCAATGATTCAACCTGACGGTGAACAGAAAGTAGATTTAAATCTGGAAATTAATCTTTCATTAAAGTTGTTTCAAGCATTTTCATTGTCATGGTATTTGCGTTTTTTTACCTGCTACATAATATGCTTGCATGTAAGTAATAAAATCAAATCAAATCATCTACATGCTTAAGTAACAAAAATCTCGCCCATACAGTCAGTTGCATGCTCCCAGAGTTGAACGTTCCTTAGATATTTCATATCATACATGTCCATGCTCATCTAAAATTTGAAATTTATGTTTGCAAAGTTGTAACTCCCTTCTATCCTCTGATGTGGCCTGAGAAGGCGAAAATTTAGGAGCTTTTTATAGAGACCTACAAAATGCACGGTTTGTGTTTTATTCATACTGCATCATGCTATTTCGGCGGAATTTTCAATTTTTTTTATATTCTATATATTTGAAATAAATGCAGGCTTACTGAATCGTCATGTAGCTTCAATACTCAGATCTACTATACAGACATAAAAATTGTTGATGAAAATTATTATCATCATAAGTCAATTTTTCCAGCATATGGCGTTTATCTGCCTGTATGATACAAATTATTCAATTTACATATTATAATTGCAAACACTTTATCATTTATAGATTACCCTAGTGGTTTTAGTGTTCCCTAATGCTACTACTTTATCAGATATTTGTAATTCATCACTGACATATAGGAAGATTGATATATTGAATAGAGAAAATGTTTGCAAACCAAAACCATTTTGTATAGCATAGCCACTAAATAGACTTACATGTATTGCAAATGGCTCATGATTCATTCTTCGAGAGCTCACGACGCTGCTGTCAGTTCTGCAACAAACCTGCAATGTTGGTAATTGTTTGAATGATAAGCTTCGATTCAACCGAAGATGAAACAAATCTCACTTACATGAAGAAAAAATGTATACAGATTAAAATCTGGAAAATTGCAAAGTTTTCGGTGTTAACCTGAATAGTTATTGAGCACAATTTATTCTCATGCATGTTTCAGCAGCGTCGACTACCATCATCAGTGTAGAGCATATAGATAAAAGACAATAAAGGGTCAATTTTTATACAAATTTACAATCATTAAAAAGTCAATGAAGTGGAAGTGGCTTTTATTGGGTATGGTGGTTGAGTAATTGATTCTTGTTGTTGAAAGATTTGATGTACAACGATTCGGCAATTTTCGTGTATGTCGTTTTCAATGTCGATATTACCCAACATTTATGCATCGACTCCATGTGACAATATAATTTAAAACAGCTAAAGAATTTGACGGAGTCATTGCTCACTGTAAATCGCTCAATACCAATCACATACGAAGGATGCATACCAAAATATTATTTTGGTATATTTCTGTATGATCTTGGTATATATTTGTATGCTTTTCGCATGTTATTTCAAGTGTGGTATGCTTTACATACTAAAGCCATACCAGCACAATGTTAAAAGAAAGCATCAATCATGTCCAAAGTATGTTGATTTAAGGCTTTTTGTCAATAAAGATCACACTAATGCTACTACTGCTTTGTAAGTAGTGAGATAATGACATTTTATAGTCAAACTAACAATACTGAATTCGATTTTAATACATGTAAGTCCGAGGCATTTCATAAATAATCAATAAGTATTTGACCATCAACAATTATGCATTATGTAATTTTGGAACTAAGCATATTATCAATCCAAAATAAAGACACATTATAATTCATGAACGCAAAAATAGTTATGATTGAGATATATAAGTCAACATGGTTGCTGAAAAGTTATCGTTTTATTGAAATGATGTTTATCAATTTAGTTCAAGGAAATGAGCTAATTATGAGTCTTGTGAATGCTATAAGACAAGTTGCAAAGATGACATGCGGTTTTAATTCCACAACAAATCTAATCTAGTTAAATACCACACTTTCACAAAGAAATATTCACGGCTGGTATTACTGGAAAAAAGTTATTTGTAAGTAGTATGTAGTATAACATATTTTTTGCCATATGACATAAAGCTATTCATACGAAAGACATACGAAACACATACCAATTTGCAACGGGTCTCGTATATAAAACATACCAAGAATTCGTATTCCAACGTAAAACAGCCAATCACAGTTAGCATAGTTCGTATCGTTTACATAGCAATCACATACGAAAGTAAATGGCCATTCGTATGAAAAACCAGGTTTCTTTATGTATACCAGAATCTCGTATCAAATGTTGGTTTCAAATTGTATGTAAACTTGGTATGTGTTTGTATGTAATTTTCGTATCCAGCGATTTACAGTGATGCGTAGCCCGGCTAGATGTCGTAGATGAAGAAGCAATAGAGTAGTCATGGTTATCGAAAATACCGAATACGATAAAGGAAGAAGACATAAATCGCAAATAATCGTGGAGTCAGTTCCGACTGGCCCTGAGGAACCTGATAACTTTCGCGTAACTTTCTCTATATTTGAAGCAGCAATGTCAACTTTGATGGTAGAGAGGAAGCTTCCTATACTGAATCAGTTGAAAAAATTGAGCTCGGCGGACGTTTTTCTCGTATAATATCCATAACAGCTTTTGTCTTCTCCTTCCATCTGATTTCATGTTGAGAATCTAAAACGCCTCCATGATCTTTTTTGGTTATTCATTAGACAGTGCTTCTTATCTTGCCCTCCATCATCAATCTAGTACCCGCATTGTGTTTGTTGTCGTCTACAGCATTGGTTTTTCTTGGACCATTTCTTGTTAATGAATCACACCAACTTGAAAAATGGATTTAAGCTCATTTTTCTGCCACATCTGCAGCCTTCTTTCGATTAAACGTCGAATGTCATTGCCTTACTTGATATTGGGATCTTTTCGTAATATAACAGATTCAATTCACTCCGTGCATTATCAGGCATTTGGTTTGCTAGCTTGTGTATCTATTCTTGCAGATATGAAGTGAAACGTCTACCAAAGTTGCCATCTGAAGGACGACAGACCGGTCCAGATGTAGCAGCAGTTCTTCATTGGGTGTAGAGTGAATCTGGACTTGATCCATTACCTTCATCAGGATGTATTAAAATAGACGCTCATTCCTTTCTGGTATGTTAATTGTTCAATGATTCAACCTGACGGTGAACAGAAAGTAGATTTAAATCTGGAAATTAATCTTTCATTAAAGTTGTTTCAAGCATTTTCATTGTCATGGTATTTGCGTTTTTTTACCTGCTACATAATATGCTTGCATGTAAGTAATAAAATCAAATCAAATCATCTACATGCTTAAGTAACAAAAATCTCGCCCATACAGTCAGTTGCATGCTCCCAGAGTTGAACGTTCCTTAGATATTTCATATCATACATGTCCATGCTCATCTAAAATTTGAAATTTATGTTTGCAAAGTTGTAACTCCCTTCTATCCTCTGATGTGGCCTGAGAAGGCGAAAATTTAGGAGCTTTTTATAGAGACCTACAAAATGCACGGTTTGTGTTTTATTCATACTGCATCATGCTATTTCGGCGGAATTTTCAATTTTTTTTATATTCTATATATTTGAAATAAATGCAGGCTTACTGAATCGTCATGTAGCTTCAATACTCAGATCTACTATACAGACATAAAAATTGTTGATGAAAATTATTATCATCATAAGTCAATTTTTCCAGCATATGGCGTTTATCTGCCTGTATGATACAAATTATTCAATTTACATATTATAATTGCAAACACTTTATCATTTATAGATTACCCTAGTGGTTTTAGTGTTCCCTAATGCTACTACTTTATCAGATATTTGTAATTCATCACTGACATATAGGAAGATTGATATATTGAATAGAGAAAATGTTTGCAAACCAAAACCATTTTGTATAGCATAGCCACTAAATAGACTTACATGTATTGCAAATGGCTCATGATTCATTCTTCGAGAGCTCACGACGCTGCTGTCAGTTCTGCAACAAACCTGCAATGTTGGTAATTGTTTGAATGATAAGCTTCGATTCAACCGAAGATGAAACAAATCTCACTTACATGAAGAAAAAATATATACAGATTAAAATCTGGAAAATTGCAAAGTTTTCGGTGTTAACCTGAATAGTTATTGAGCACAATTTATTCTCATGCATGTTTCAGCAGCGTCGACTACCATCATCAGTGTAGAGCATATAGATAAAAGACAATAAAGGGTCAATTTTTATACAAATTTACAATCATTAAAAAGTCAATGAAGTGGAAGTGGCTTTTATTGGGTATGGTGGTTGAGTAATTGATTCTTGTTGTTGAAAGATTTGATGTACAACGATTCGGCAATTTTCGTGTATGTCGTTTTCAATGTCGATATTACCCAACATTTATGCATCGACTCCATGTGACAATATAATTTAAAACAGCTAAAGAATTTGACGGAGTCATTGCTCACTGTAAATCGCTCAATACCAATCACATACGAAGGATGCATACCAAAATATTATTTTGGTATATTTCTGTATGATCTTGGTATATATTTGTATGCTTTTCGCATGTTATTTCAAGTGTGGTATGCTTTACATACTAAAGCCATACCAGCACAATGTTAAAAGAAAGCATCAATCATGTCCAAAGTATGTTGATTTAAGGCTTTTTGTCAATAAAGATCACACTAATGCTACTACTGCTTTGTAAGTAGTGAGATAATGACATTTTATAGTCAAACTAACAATAAGTCAAAAGTCAAAAGTCAAAAGTCAAAAATGTTTATTTCCAAGAACATTGGAAAACAGGAGCATGTGTGCTCACATACATAAAAAACATAGTTTGATGGCAGAAAACAGCGTGCGGTCGGTGTTGTTAAAATATATTCTGAACAGGAAGGAGAGGAGAATTGACGAAAATAAATTTCCAGATTTCATATTTATTGATTAGTTATTTCCTTAGTTATCGTTCGCAAGTCGTTTGCTTTTTTGAGAAACCTCGCGATGGATTTTACCAGTTTTGGAGTTAAAATATTCATCAGTTTATTGAATTCTGTTGTATTGCTACAGTTGCATAACAAAGGCGCTGTTTCTTGTCGTAAATTTTGATATAGTGAGCATTCTATCATGAAATGATACAGAGTCTCCACTTTCGAATTATCACATAGCTCACATAAACGCTCTTCATATCGCAGTCGATTTCCGTAAATGCCAGTTACGAAATCTAATTTATGATTTTTTGTTCGAAATTTTAATAATATATTGATGTCATTGTATTCAATATCAAAATTCAGATATGATTTCATAGTATTCTCAAAACCACATAATTCTAAATAATTCAGGCCAGAATGACTATCTTTTGCTGTAGATATCCATTTTTCTCTAATGTAATGGGTCACTCGATTTTTTGCAATTCTCAAATATTTTCCTTTGTCAGCCGTTACCTGTTCGTCCCATAGATTTGTCAGGCTGAGTTTTGTAAGTAACTGTCTTATTCGCCAGCACCAAGTATATCTACTATCATGACCATCTGAAGTCATATTGAGATATATTGCATCATATACTTCTCTTATCAAACTTCTTTCATTTCTCGTAATTATTTTTATCCAATAACACATAGCTGCCTTCGAGAAATGAGCATCCATAGGACATATTCCAAATTCACCAATGAGACAATAATTGGGTGTAGTCTGCTTTAGATGGTAATATCTTTTGTAAAATTGATATTGAATTTGATCTAAACTTTTTAAATTATTAAAGAAACAGAATTCGGCACAGTACTTCATTTTTGATAACGTAAGCATCTCAAATGTATTCTTTAAAATATCTCCAGTAACTTGTCCAAACTCTTTTAGCTGTTTAGCTGCTAGATAAGAGGCTTGGTTTACAATACTGAATTCGATTTTAATACATGTAAGTCCGAGGCATTTCATAAATAATCAATAAGTATTTGACCATCAACAATTATGCATTATGTAATTTTGGAACTAAGCATATTATCAATCCAAAATAAAGACACATTATAATTCATGAACGCAAAAATAGTTATGATTGAGATATATAAGTCAACATGGTTGCTGAAAAGTTATCGTTTTATTGAAATGATGTTTATCAATTTAGTTCAAGGAAATGAGCTAATTATGAGTCTTGTGAATGCTATAAGACAAGTTGCAAAGATGACATGCGGTTTTAATTCCACAACAAATCTAATCTAGTTAAATACCACACTTTCACAAAGAAATATTCACGGCTGGTATTACTGGAAAAAAGTTATTTGTAAGTAGTATGTAGTATAACATATTTTTTGCCATATGACATAAAGCTATTCATACGAAAGACATACGAAACACATACCAATTTGCAACGGGTCTCGTATATAAAACATACCAAGAATTCGTATTCCAACGTAAAACAGCCAATCACAGTTAGCATAGTTCGTATCGTTTACATAGCAATCACATACGAAAGTAAATGGCCATTCGTATGAAAAACCAGGTTTCTTTATGTATACCAGAATCTCGTATCAAATGTTGGTTTCAAATTGTATGTAAACTTGGTATGTGCTTGTATGTAATTTTCGTATCCAGCGATTTACAGTATACCCAGTGAAACTACATCCCCCTATGCTTTGACATAAGCAAGCACTTAGCTGTTAGATGGCGTGTGAAGGAACTGGCAGAATTTGCCCTATTATTTTGGCATGTCCTTTCTTCGGTACATGCTCATGCATTGAAATCTCGGATGTTGGTCTACCTTCTAAGTGTTTGCTCATCTTTTTATGTATGTAAATGCCGACGAATCGCTCCGAGCGAAGTGAAGGTCCATTCACATCGGACGCGGCGCGGCGCGCCAACAAAAATGACTGTTCTCACCGAGCCGCGTGGGGAGGTGCAGGAGATGGGAATGTCGCACAATAACGAAATATGCAACTACAGATAACATGCCATTATGGATACTCCTTTTTGCGAAATGATTGACATATTCACATTCCTTGTGTTACATGCATTCGAATGAGCCCAAACAAGACACCATTACATGACATTTTCCCGAGATAGTTAAATGACGCATTCAGTTTTCAGAATACTCATGAAATCAGATGTGATATTTCAAGCATTATGAGAAGACTCGAAATTGACATCTAAACGCCACATTTTCGAGGAAATACAAATGCATTTTACATTATATTCACGAGCGTGAACAATGTGTGATGTAATCAGGTTCTTAGATCTGCAAGCTTCATCCGACGGGAGTAGTTCGATATATGATGAATAATTAAAATGTTGCCAAGGCAGTCTTTTTTAGAGCAATATCCGAATATTTGTTTGATGTGTTTTGTAATCCGAAGTTAAGTAAATCTGAATCAACAGAAATTAATTTCTTGAATATCAAAATTTGTAAGTTGTGAATGTCGTATCATTGAGGGAATATCAGATCATTTATCAAGCTGTCAACACAATCGTGAACTAATCGGCGGTTGTCACGCACTAAACGATACAAACGAGCATTTTTGAGGAGAATATATTGTTACTGGTTGCAAAATATACACCACCATCATCTTCTTCGTGAAATTTCCTTTTAAATGAAGTGCGTTTCAAATAAATTGATTAAGAATTCTACAATCTGCATCAAGTAAACGATATGTAGCGGTTTGATGACTTGATCGTAATGCTTGAAGGAGTGGCGAACAATTGAAGATCGATGAAAGAGACCAACATTGCTAAAGTTATTTTTTGCAATTGCAAATGGAGTACGGCACACTTTTGAGTGATTGACATTGCAAATTAATCGTTAGGATATGGGGATTGCTATAAACTACAGTAGTAATCCCGTGGCAAATTCAAGTGCAAAATGTGAAATGATGAGTCATCATGCTGACTCAGCCCCCCCCCTCTGGAAGGAAGGAAGGAGTTTTCCAGCAAGGATAGGAATCTCGGAAGGGAGAAGGGGTGGAATCTCTGAAAACGTCAGAGTTGGAAAAGGGTGGGTGTTGATGGTTTTGGGATGAGAAAAGTCAAAATTCGTCATGAAGGAGGCCTCGGATGGGAAAACGGAGGCAGATTCAGAGTCTACATGAAATTTTTGGTCTAGGGACTTGCTTCCAGCTCAATTGGAGAGAAAAAGTTCTGACCCCCCCCCTCCTGTCAAACTTCCAACTTTGGTGTTAGAGATCGTAGAAAGTCGTGCAATAGCTCATTTGAAAGCTAAGAGTGAGGAAAATGCAGTGGAAAGCTCAGTTTGGTCCAGTTTTCCTGGGTTTAGGGAGGAAAATGGCAGGAAAACGTCAGAGTTGGAAAAGTCAGGTTTTGGAGGTTTTGGATAAGAAAGTCCATTTTTCGACATGAAGGAGGCCTCGGATGGGAAAACGAAGTGCAAATTCGGACGTTTTGGCCAATGTTGGGTCTAGGAACTTCTTTCCAGCTCAATCGGAGAGAAAAAGGTCTGACCTCCCCTCGGCAGCGATCTTCCAACTTTGGTTGTAGGGATCGTAGAAAGTCGTGCAATAGCTCGTTTGAAAGCTGAGAGTGAGACAAATTCAGTGGACGGCTTGTTCTTATCTGCCTTCGTATAGATGTGAGACGTCATTGAAAATTTGGGACATTGGCGAAAAAACGACAGAGTTAGAATTTTTACGAAAATCGTTCTAGCGGGTGAACGACGCCTCGGCCGGAAAATCAGAGACAAGATTTGGAATCAGCGTGCCATTTTACATCTAGAGGGTGAGTTTCAAGTCAATCGGAGAGAAAAAGTTGAAAAGTTTGGTCTCCACATGAGATTTTTTCCTGAAAATGTTAAATTGTGACCACCTTTGGTGATGAACAGCGGAGGATTGGAAGTGAATGAAGAGCTCGGGTTTCTTTTAGGGGCAAGACGGCACTCTGTTCTCTAGGATCCTATCTTTTCAGATGCGTGGAAGGTTTCGTTTCCAAATGAGAGTCTGTTGAAAATTGAGTTTTTGTGCATTTTCCAAGATTTTGGAACTTTTTGAAAAAACGAGAGTTTTTTCAGCTCGGCTTCTGGTCATCGTAGAGGGTCGAGGGATGTCTTAAATGAAAGGGAAGAGCGAGAAAACATGGCTATCAAAATTTGGAGTCAATCGGAGCTGTAGAACCGGAGATAGACGGGTTTAAAGTTTTTGGATGATGGATATTACGTCATCAGCTGATCGCCACAAACTATATAAGCGGGGAACCGACAGAGACTTTTCATTTAGAGGAGAGCGATTGTCAAAGGTAGGTCGTCTCTCTGAGCTCCGATGATAGCTTCGCACATTCCGAATTCCGGGTTCCCGTAGGAAACCGACATAGAAAATTTTATTGCTGATATCAGCTAAGGCGTCAGACTTAGAGGTTCGCCAGGAGATGGCCTTCGTCTCCAGGCCATAAAAGACTCCAAAACTTTAAAGGCTTGTAACTTTGCTTCTACAAGTCTGTTTGACTTGATTCAAAAAAGGTTCGGTCGCTATTGACCTGCCCTAAGTGATAGACTACTTATAAAATTTCATAAGTAGTGCTAAAAAGTTGAAAAATTTAAATTCACTATTTTTGGAGGTTTTCTGGGGTTTTCGACCCTGCTGAAGTCAATGAAAGCATTTTTAATGATGTCTGAGCCAGTCTTCTCATGGTATAAGCGGCTTTTCACTGAAAGCGAGCAAGACACGGAGAGTTTTGCTGTAATATTCCACTGACAGGGTGTTCCTTCGGGACGGCGGACGATGCCGTAGTGAGAAGTGTGGCAAGGGAGTGTGTCATAGTTTAGACCGAAACGGCTGGGGCGACCCATGTTGGGCATTTGACACAGTTCTCAACGTAGCACTTTGAACGCCAATCGGTTGAGTCTTAGCTATCTTGTCATGGGTGGCATCTAAACATCTCCATTCCAAAACGCTGGTGAATCACGGCTATCCCTCTCTACGGCTTGCTATCAAGCTGATCAAAGCAACGATTTGCCAACCTCCTGTAAATAGCTCCACCGGTTTTCATGTCTGGCTATCAAGTCATGGACGGTGCAAGTCACGGAGATTTTTGGTGTCATACTTCCTGTGGGTGGGCGTTCTTTCGAGACAGCGGTGAAGTCCGTAGCGATGAGTACTGCACGGGACGTGGGCAATGGTAATCCTTGTGAAACCTCTCTGCGTCATGTTTCCAAGTGGTTGCCTTTCGTCTCAACGTTGTACTCTGACCGCCAGGGCGACATTTAGCTATCTGCCACAGGTTACCTCATAAAATCTCCATTGCACTTGTCTCCCGACAGTTGGCCAACCATGCGAGAATGAACCATAAGTTCTTTAAAGAACTGTCTGTATCACGGAGAAGATGTGATGAAGAGATTAAACGGGAGGCAACCCTTGCGCCACACGCAACACATCACAGACTTCTCTCTTCGCTAGTGAACAAGCTCTTGTGAACGTCGTCAGAAACTTTATCATGTCGTACAAAAGATTTACTGTAACACATGTTGATGTATAGTTAGAAAGTTTGATCATGACGTTTTATGAAATACACATGTCATAAAATGTAAGCGCTAGTGTAGTCAACTAATTTTACTGTGACACACGTTTGTGAAAATAAAGTTTGATCATTGAAGTTGTATTCGTAAGTGTCATCAGAAAGTGTATCATGGTTGCAAAGTTAGTGTAGTCAACTAGTTTTACCGCGACTCACGTTTGTGAAAATAAAGTTTGATCATTGCAGTTTTATGACTGACAGAACTCACAGCAGCATCAGAAAGTTTAGCACAACACAAGTGTCATGAAAAAACACTTTATTTGGTCTTTGATTTAACATCATTGAAACCCACTTTACTAATAGCAATGACAATATGGTTTATTTTATTCAGAAGCAAATGATCGCCGTAACCATGAAAGTTGTGCATCCGAGAAATAATCTTCCGCAGATGTCGTGTATAAAACTCAGAAGCATCAGTAACATATTCTTGTCCATAGGAACGAAATTTAAAGTCAACACTTTCCGCTGCTTCACCTTGTGGAAAATGAGTGTAATTGACATGTGCAATTAAGTGAGCCTTGATGAGACTGTCTTTGAAATAAGATATCAACTCCGTAAATATTTCTCGTGTGTAGTCTAAACATGCTTCCAATTCTGTCTCCTCCCTTTGAAACTCAAGGATGTAATCTTGTATTAAGCCTCCGAAGCACTCTTGATGAAAACGAATCGAGCAATCATCATGTTTCAATGTATTGACTTCGGGCGCCATGGTTGAGTCTATTGCTAAACATCATATTTGCCTAGGACGATTTCAATAATGCGTTACAAATGTGTGTGCGCATATCGGGAACTCTAGCTCGTCTGTGATTGGACGAGAGGTCTCATCCATTCACCGCTTAGGAAAATCTTATAAAAGGCAGTGCACCAGCTCGGCTCTTCACATTTATCTTTCACAAGGTGAGTGTCGGTGAGCTCCTGCTGTCAGGTTGTTTTGACTTGCTATCAAGTTGAATAGTTTCTTGCTATCATATCTTCTTCTCATAAAACATATCATAGCTGTAATACCTCCTTTGCTCGAGCGTTCTTTCGGGACGGCGGGTACTGCCGTAGAGGGATTGCGTTGCACGGGTTGTTCGTCGTTTGTTAGACCGAAACCTCTGAGCCGTTGCTCATGTTGGGCGTTCGACTTCATACTTAAACTGACGCTTTCTCTCGCCAGGTCAGAGTACTTCAGCCATTCGACAAAGGTTAGTCTTTATGATATGGAGTAGAGTGAAATGTAATTCATTAGATGTCACTTCAATGATTGTTCCCAAACGTTGACTAGGCAAATGAAACGATTCTCATCTTTCCTTTTCAGTGACTGAAATCTGCTAACGTAATCTGCAATCGTTGAAAAATGGAATTCGCAAAAATTGAGAATTATCGCATTGCTGCTGAGATGGAGAAGGCTACCATCGAGCAATGTAAGTATTTGTATCAAGGTTGACTCTATTACTAACATCATTAGGGTAGACATCTTCATTAAAATCAAGAGCCCTTCCCTTAGTTTGTTCATGTTTAAACCGAATCCAAATTTTACCTCTGCTTATCTTTGCTGCCATTCTTTTTCAGTGCATGAATGTATTCGCAATGGGGAACCCGTCCCCCAAGGAGCAATCGGGGAAGCCTATGAGCGGCCTGGCAAGTGTAAGTATCCTCACCTATGAGAATTGAGAGTCGGAATGTCATGTTTTAGCACTTCTGTATCCGCACAGCTTTCTCTCTGTCATTATTATTTCCGCAACCTCTAATCTAATCTCTCTTTCCTCTCTACAGACTTGTCAAAGATGAAGAAGTGGGAGGAAGCCGCGAGGCGGAAATACCGCGAGGAATTTCCGGCCCTACCTTCCCACCCATCTACCTTCGCTCAAGGTGCGACTCCTCTCTCGAGCTCGGCCATCGTCATCGCCCCACCTCCACCGCCAGCTCCGGTACCTGCACCCGTCCCTGCGCCAGTCCCTGCTCCTCGTCACGACATCCCTCCGACACCGAAGCCCAGGACACTTCCACCCTCGGCTCATGTCCCTCTCCTGCCTCCTCCGCGTCTATCGGTGTTGCCGGAGATTAATTCATTAGATGGTAAGTATACGTGATTGGGAAATAGGAGGGATAAGACTTCAAACTTGAAAATATGATCATGTTACCAATCTCTTTTCTCTTTTTCTCAACAGATCTGGCTGCCTACCTCCTGGACGGCGACGTTCCCTGCCGTCTCATCGTCATCCCTGCATCGCCACCACCTGCAGCGGCCGACCTCCCCCTCCTCCCTGTCAAGTCGGTGGAGAGACTGTTGGAGCAGGAGGAGTTAGAGATAGTGGGAGAGGAGAGGGAGATTGAAGTCGAAGAGGAGAAGGACTTTCGATGCCAGCGGTGTGACAGGGTCTTCGCCTCAGCCTACAGTTTGAGACGTCACACCGCTGGCAATGCCTGCAGGGGAGAAAAGCGCCGACCGATCCCTCAACGGCCCAAGTGTGAAGGTTGTGGACGCACGTTCTACAACAGCACCAACTTGCGAGTCCACATCGAAGGCGGTTCCTGTGGCAGTGTGAGGCAACCACCAACGTCATCAGGTAGGAAGCATCCTTCATCGTACGTCGGCTTTTCCTGTTCTTCGTGTCAGAAGTCCTTTCCTACAGACTTTGTTCTCTCTTCGCACACACTCTGTCACACACATTCCACTGAGCTTTACACTGAAAACAACGTCACTCTAAGGCTGAGCAGGTTTTCCCTTGAGAGGCTCGCTCGCGACTATGAGTTAGAAAGCTCTGAACCTGTGCAAGATATTCATACTTTCTTGATGAATAATATAGCCTTAATACATCAAATGTTGGCGAGCTTAGATAGATTTTTACTCAAAGGCATGTTCTATCTCACTGCTCGTTTCAATAAGGTAGACAGTAGCACGGGAGAAGTAGAGTCCACTGTGACCATTAGGATAGCCTCCTGTACTGCTGATCTCATAGGTGATGTAAACGAGTGGATAGAGAGACATGCGACCTATCTCGTCAGCAATTTAAATAAATTTAATGAAAGAGACAGCGATCTGGTCTTTGATGGGATAGAGAAAGTAGACATCAAAATCAATCTTTTAGAAAATTTGCAAGGGAGTGGTTGTTTCACCCTCCCCAAAGCACTGGCTAGCAAAAAGGCTGTCGTCAATGTAGAGTGTCAGTCCCATTGTTTCAAGTATGCCGTCCTCTGCATCCTTGCAAAAAGGTCTGAAGGGCGTTAGGTATAATAATCGCCAAAGTAACTTCGACCGGGTTGTCAATCTTCTCCTAGTCTATAGCGACAACCACACAGAATGGCATTATTGTGGCATTCCTAAAATTTCTAGATTGTATCACCACCAACAAAGTTATGATAACAAACATTATTACTGTGATCGCTGCGCACGACGCTTTAGGTCAGAACCATTTTTTGAAGAGCGTTACGAGTGGTGCTCTCGGGGTAAGCTTCAAATGGAAGTCATGCCCAAAGATAAATTTTTTAGGTATGAAGAAAACGGCAATGAGCTCAGTCCCATATGTACCATCCATGCGGACATTGAATGTTATATTGAACAAGAAGATCTAAGTCATGAGCCAGCAGACATTGCCTGCTATGAAGTTTGGCATCCATATTATAGGAATCAAAATAAAATGCATGTGTGGCAAGGCGAGGAGTGCGTTGAAAACTTCCTAAACTTTTTAGATCGGAAAGCCCGTTTTCATCAACGCTATGAAACTGAGCTGACTAGGAAACCCATGTGCTTCACACAAGCCGATAAAATCAAGTTTGATAGGACCACGGAATGTCCCCGCTGCTGTTCATCCTTTGATGATCAGCAACATAAGAAAGTGAGGAACCATTGCCATCTCAGTGGTAAATTTAGGTCTGCCTTATGCAGTAAATGCAATATGAAACTTAGGCTCAAACGGCGAACGCTCCCTGTCATCTTTCATAACTTTAAATGTTATGATGCTCACATCATCATTCGCCATGGATTCGGTAAAATGAAATCCTGGTCATCCAAAGTGATTGCACAAAGTAAGGAAAAATTTATGTGCACCACTGTTAAATTCCAGGTCGATGAGAATAAGGAGGGGAAGCCTGTCTTCTATGACATAAAGTTTCTAGACAATTTTCAATTTATGTCTTCTTCCTTAGCCGCGTTGGCTAATAATTTAGATACACTTCCCCTCACTCAACATTTAGAGAAAGACTATCCCAACATAAGTGACAGTCTGATGCGACGGAAAGGGGTGTTTCCTTATAGTTATTTTAGTTCAATGGACACATTGAAAGAAACATCCCTTCCGTCCATCGATAAATTTAAAAATGATTTGACGGGTGAGGACTGTTCGCTGGATGATTATAGGCATGCAGAGCAAGCATGGCTAGAATTTAGGTGTCGCACTTTTGGTGACTACATGCTTGCCTACTTCAAATTAGACGTCTATCTGTTGGGTGACATGTTTGAGACTTTCAGGAAAGTCACATTAGAACAGGATGCCTTAGACCCCGTCCATTTTGTTAGTCTGCCGGGTCTGTCCTATCAGTCAGCCTTTAAGATGACAAAAGAGAACATACATTTTCTGCAAGATGCAGAAATGTACACGTTATTTGAACGTGGTATTAGGGGAGGCTTAACATTTGTCAACAAACATGTTGTCAACAGCACCCAAGACATAGGATCGACCACGCATTTAATGTACATAGACCAAAAACATTTGTATGGGAGTGCATTATCCAAGTCTTTGCCACAGTCTGACTTCCAATGGGTAGAGCCCCATGACATTGAACACTTCTCCAATCCAGCACACATCATGGCACTGGGAGATGAGGCCGACATAGGTTATTTATTTGAAGTCGACCTCATCTATCCAGAATGTATTAAGAATAGAACCGTTGATTTTCCTCTCGCACCCGAATCTGCCATAGTCAGTCAAGATATGTTCTCTCCCTTTATGGAAGAACACAATAAGCAATATGAGGTGGAAAATGACTTAAACTATAAACCCAGTAGGAAGTTGTTGCTCACCCAATTGACCAAGCAGCATTACATCGTGCACTATTCCATCCTCAAATTCTATCTAGGTATGGGGATGCAACTTGACAAAGTCCATCGCGCTATCCAGTTTAGGCAGAAGCCCTTTCTAAAACCGTATATAGAATTTAATATAGTCCGGCGATGTCTGATGATGAAGGTTTCCTCTCTGTTGTGGTTGATGTTTTGCTTTTTCACTCCATGGCATTTTCTATGGGGCGTTGTGAGTGAGTGTCTTGTAACATGCGTCCAACTCCTGATCACTTCATATCATGACTTGCTCATCAACTGGTTTTCCTGACTTTGTTTTGTCCCTGTACATGAGTGACTTTGTTTTCTCCGGTAATGTGAGCCATAAAAACTTTGTTTTCTGCTACCATCAGTATTAACTATGTGTGACTGTGATGAAATGTCTTTCATTCAATAACATGTCATGTACAGACTGTCTCGTTTTCCTTTTGACATAAAGATAGGATTCCCACTCAATAGACAGAAGTAAAAGTTTTGATCATTTTGTAAGATGGGTAGGGTTAGAAATGAAGTTATAACCATGTCGCTGTTTGTGAGATAGGTGAAATGTAAATGAAGTCAGAATCACTTCACTGTTTGTAAAGTTAGAAATAAAGTTGATGATTGTAAAGTCAGAAATAAAGTTGATGATTGTAAAGTCAGAAATAAAGTTATAACCATGTCGCTGTTTTTGAGATAGGTGAAATATAAATGAAGTCAGAATCACTTCACTGCTTGTAAAGTTAGAAATAAAGTTTACGTTTGTTAAGTTACAAATAAAGTTGATGATTGTAAAGTTTAAATTAATGTTAAAATCGTGCTAAAGCGCCAGTCAGTTAGATAATAATCTAATCAGTCTTGTTCAACCTTTTCACCGACACGTGTGTGGGCAACATTTCATGTCCATAAATAGCTCTGACTCATGAAGTGGCAAAGCACCAGTCAGTTAAATAAGAATTTAATCAGTCTTGTTCAACCTTTTCACAGACACGTGTGTGGGCGTGTCATTCAACATCGATGGCGCCTCACGTCAGACAGCGTGACCTTTTCACCGACATGTGTGTGGGCGTGTCATTCAACATCGATGAAGTCTCACGTCAGACAGCGTGACCTTTTCACAGACATGTGCGTGTGGGCGTTATTTATCAGACAAAGCGATGGCGCCTCACGTCAGACAGCGTGACCTTTTCACCGACAAGTGTATGGGTATCATTTCATGTCTATAAATAGCACTGACTCATTCAAAACACATCATGTGATTAACACGATTCTATTAACTGTGACTCATACAGATAACGCATTAAAGATTTAACAATGTCAGCTACTTTACTGATATCACGTAAACCAGTCATGATACAATGTCCGTTGTGAAACACTGCAATATGTACAGGATGCCACCTCCGAATCAAAGCAGTAGGAAAGAGTTCAGTTTCATAAAATATACAATGATTACTGGTTTTAATGTTTGCTAGATTCACTAACATCTTCAATTGAACAGACACTACTATATTCTTCAATGTCAGGGGATTGAGGTGTAGATGAGGCATGAGTGTTCGCATTTTCTTGACGACTTCGTAGCACCTGGACTGCATCACGAAATGAGAAAGGTTTCCTAGGATTTGGATTTTGCCGCAGCGAAAGATTTGAAGATTTCGACCGTTGCTCATGCGAATGACCAACATTTGCGGACGACCGCGATGATAGACTGAATCGGGAAGATGGGTATGCAACTGTTCTAAATCGATGTCTCTTCTGAGATTCATTTCGCGCATGGTGTTGATGATGTGGATGGGGAGCATGACTCACAAATGACATGAGGGTTGAGTGAACTTCCCTTTTATACTTTTCCCATGAGGGTTTTGGAATCACAATGTAGCAGTGATCATTATGTAGAATCATCTCTTGAATGCGAATAAATACAATGCCGTCTCCTACGTTAATGACACGACAAGAGTTGGATAGGATTGCGCGATGCAACCTTCGTAGTTGAAAGCGTTCTAGAGTTATCTGAAGTTGACGTTTCGTATCATGAAATGTAACACACTGATTTTTCCATGATACATGGAAACATGCTGATAATTTCCACATGATTAAAACCTGAGTGAAGAAGGGTATGCCTAAGGAAGAAGGAGAGAGACTCATGTTCATGTGTGGAATGGTATGTGCACATTTTCTTTCTTGATACGGTGGCCGTTAGGCCGTGGTCTCATAAAGACCGATGATGCGTGCTCAGTGTGTGGAGAGTGTTACTGTAGTTGATCATCATCAACATGGACATCATTTTAAAGGTTATGGAGACAAGATAGGGATTCAACGTAAACAACCTTCCGTCCCTGCGCGGACCCATGTAGATGGTTTGAATTTTAATTTCGAAGGAGTCGAATCCTTTTCCCAAAATGGGGAGTGGTTTGCAATTGAGTTAGTCGAATTCGGTGCCCTCCTTTTCATGGATGATGACACAGTGTCTATCCATATGCACATACATGTATCGTCTTTCCATGATGGGAACTTGTGACCGCTTCCCATTGTGTCGAAAAATTTCTTTGGGAATGGTGAGATTTTCTTTCAGGAACGTTTCAAGAGTATTGAACTGTAACCGTGTCCAATAGTCTAAAGGCACACACACGGCCACTCCATACTTTGTTGACATAACGTTTAGATAATCTATCCGATGACTTAGAGTTTTTATGGTCACGGCTTCTCCATGATGAGTTATCTCTTGATTGAAAGCATTTTTACCCGATGCTAAAGCAAGGGAGTTCAGTGTACCCAGTGCGAGAGCAGAGGAGTTGATGGCTTCGAGCAACTGCATGGTTAGTGCAAGGACGGAAATGATTGCCATGAGCTCAGTCGCCCGTTTTATAAGCAGACCTAGCTCCAATCACATGCGTTTCCCTTTTCTCGTTTTCCCTGTCTTTGTTACGTGACAGAGAGTTATCGCACGTGAATTTTTGACTGCGTGGGTGGAAACCTTCCCTCTTACAAAGTCGTTCTAGTCCTCAAAAAGACTTGAGTGACACACCCCTTCTAGCGAACAAAGACGCATTCATTTATCTAACAAAGAGCCTGATAATAATGCACAAAGCGCAATGACTCATGTTATGACACGCCCCTCTTCTCGAACAAAGACGCATTCATTTATCTAACAAAGAGCCTGATAGTAATTCACAAAGCGCAATGACTCATGTTACTCTATACACCATTACAAAATACTCAGTGAAACGAAATCTATATTGCATCTACACAATGTGTCGACCATCAAACAAAGACGTGGATGTAAACACACTCAGTTGAATCATGATATGTTTAACAACGTATGCATTTCCTTCCAACGTCTCTTCTATTCTCTCCATAATTTTCTCCATATGACGACCATAAAATTGATCACTAAGAGTAATCCATTCTGTGCAATAAGATCCAAAACGAAGTGGTTTTTGCAAAGCTTTCAACTCTATATAAGCAACGAGTCTACCCTTTACATCTTGAGGTTGTAAACTCTCCATCAATCTTTTGAAGAGAGGAAGGCTTTCAGTGAGTACTACTTTCATATCACTCATCTTCATTTTAAATGTAAGTTTCCAAGCTTGTGAAAATCCATCGAATCCTTGTTGATCAAGTGTCAAATGACACATGTGGTTACTTAGTGTACGATGCGCCATCATAAACGTTGTGACTATAGATTTCACATTGCTTCAATGACTTCCCCTGTGAATAAAACAGAAATAACAATCATGTTCCACTGTAAGTTTATTCAACACCAGACAAAATTTACAAGTACAGAATACACTTCATAAAATGATCATCATTCATTCACAAGGAGTAAAAACATGTTTTACATAGACCCATGCTGTTGACAATAATACAGATACAGTTCATAAACGTCATAGAGACTACAATGCCAGCGTGAAGAGAGTTTTGCAATGTAGGCGGCTTCATTTCTAGTATTACAATGTGATGGTGGTCTGTAAGGGTGATGTCTCTCACCGAAACATACAGCCATATCAAAAATCATTTCATCTCTAAACTCCTTTTGATCACAATGCATATGATAGTCTTGTCTTACACGATCTACCCAACATGGTAAATATAAATTATCAATGTGCAACTGAAGTGCTGTTGCTTCTCGTTCAGAATCATTTCCTAATATTTTAACAATATGAAAACCTGACAGCCACCGTTTGAAATCACTTATCAAATACGTTTCATTTACAAATCCAATATGAATCAAAATAGAAGGATCAAGTCCATGCACATGACGTCGTGACCATTCGTCTTTGTGTGGAGGACAGTATGCAAATCTATGATATACAACAACAACAGTTTGATCACATTCTCTCAATGCAATAGCACTCAATTCCTGCATGGTTGTTCCCTCACTGTCTATGAAGATGACAACCTACAATATCAAAAAGACATCATTACAAAAGAATACATTGAGCAGGAACTTTACAAGGATGTCTGTCCTTTACATAACAATAGATACATGCAACATGATCACAATGTTTTATTTGAACATAGCGCAAGACCCCGTTTTCCACATTCACTACATACTAACTGATTACAATACTTAAGATTTGTCTTTGGTCGTAGCGCCATCTTTCTTTGATGTGCGACGACGTTTAGGTTTGGTGACAGGTTCTTGACACTCTTTGACACAAGAATCAATGACTTTCTCAATGTGATCAAGACCTGTTAACTCAGGTTGATGATGAATTTGAGCAATGCGCAAATTGAGAGAAATCAAATTACCGTCACATTGATGAGGTCCCACATAAACAGCAGGCACCTCAATATGAAAGGAATAAAGGCCTGCACCTAGCGATGACAATTCTGTTTCAACTGACTGTTCAACTGTCACTCCTGAAGTGACTTTACAATACCTGCTTTGCAAAATATAGCAGCGAGTGCCGCGATACAAAGAATTATAATAAGAAGTTTTCTTTTCTGGCCACAACTGTAATAGTTCAGTAGGAATAGGAGCCTTTTGCCTCACAACATCTTCTAAAATGTCAAGCTGTTGACGCAACCAATTATCAATAGGGATGCTCAGGTTTTGACCGCAACGATTTACTTGCGCATCCACTTTTCGTAAGTATACCGCCGACGTTTAAAGATAGAGTCGAACACCGTTGTGGCGCACTAGTTGTTTGTAGGTAGGATAGCCGTGAATTACCTTTTCAATTTTCGGATTCCACGGCTCGAGATGTTGAGGATTCAGTGATGCTGCAGTTGGAGTAGGATTCATGGCCATGGCATTCTGTAACGAAAGAATACCACTAAGTACATTCATGATCATCAGAGAAAAGAAAATTGTTAGCTTAGCAGTGAATTATGAGGTGGCCCTTTAGAGGACCTTTTGGGACGTTAACATGATTTAAAGCTTATTACCAAAGTCTAAGTCTTCGTCATCGTCCAGTAAATTAAATGTCTTGGGCTTAGGACCCGAATTAAGCTTCAATTCCTTGCAAGACTTAAAGGTAAAGCGTCTAGGTGATGGAGGTGGCGGTGGTGGTGATGGTTCAACAAAATAGGCTTGTACAATCATCGGCCACACACTCTCCTGCGTCTCTCTTCTAAAATGTTGGTAAGGTTTAGGTCACACAGTCATTAACACTCACCTGTAAATTTGCAAAAAGGATTGAATCAGACAAAATGGAGAGGGGAGAATGGCTTGAGCAAGTCACACACGCTTTCCAAGTCAAGAGAATGAAATGAAGAGAAAATGGGGAGACGTCTGCTTTTATAGTCTCTTGCGAATCAACATTTGACCCTATGAGAGCCAATCAGAGACCTCCGTTTCTCCCCTGACTTCGTTGCGGCAGGGAAAAGGAGGCACGCGGACGACTGACTCATGAATGCTTTTCCCAAATCTTGTAGTCAAATCTAGTTTAGCACATTGAGTTGAATATGAATGTGTTTTATGCGACATAAGAGCAAGTTGGATCCATGCTTATGAAATGAATCTAGTCGAAATGCAATTTTCGCCATGTGTCGCTGATAGAAATCTTTGGGATCATGTATCGTCTCTGCAGAATAGGATGCAAAATGAAACGCTACACACTCACCTGCATGTTCATCAGTCACTTTCTCAAATTCAATCTCTCCAACTAATCGTCCTTTCACATCTTTATTTATCAAACTGTCCATGAGCTGTTGGAAAACGAAGTAACCTTTAGCGATAGCAAATTCTAAGTCTCCCTCTTCATGATGAAATGAGATGATGTAGTCCCTAATCACACTATGAAGACTTAATCGATGAAAACGTAGTGAACAAAATTCATTTGTTAACTCTACTGCTTCTGTCATCTTTCTTCCTATCACTTTGGAGACATAGCATGAATGCAATTCAGGTGTAACATGACACGCTGATTCCAAATCTGGTCTCTGATTTTCCGTCCGAGGCGTCGTTCACCCGCTAGAACGATTTTCGTAAAAATTCTAACTCTGTCGTTTTTTCGCCAATGTCCCAAATTTTCAATGACGTCTCACATCTATACGAAGGCAGATAAGAACAAGCCGTCCACTGAATTTGTCTCACTCTCAGCTTTCAAACGAGCTATTGCACGACTTTCTACGATCCCTACAACCAAAGTTGGAAGATCGCTGCCGAGGGGAGGTCAGACCTTTTTCTCTCCGATTGAGCTGGAAAGAAGTTCCTAGACCCAACATTGGCCAAAACGTCCGAATTTGCACTTCGTTTTCCCATCCGAGGCCTCCTTCATGTCGAAAAATGGACTTTCTTATCCAAAACCTCCAAAACCTGACTTTTCCAACTCTGACGTTTTCCTGCCATTTTCCTCCCTAAACCCAGGAAAACTGGACCAAACTGAGCTTTCCACTGCATTTTCCTCACTCTTAGCTTTCAAATGAGCTATTGCACGACTTTCTACGATCTCTAACACCAAAGTTGGAAGTCTGACAGGAGGGGGGGTTAGACCTTTTTCTCTCCAATTGAACTGGAAAGAGGTTTCTAGACCCAACATTGGCCAAAACGTCCGAATTTGCACTTCGTTTTTTCATCCCAGCACTCCTTCATGTCAAAAACGACTTTTCTCATCCCAAAACATCCAAAACCTGACTTTTCCAACTCTGACGTTTTCCTGCCATTCTCCTCCCTAAAGCCAGGAAAACTGGACCAAACTGAGCTTTCCACTGCATTTTTCTCACTCTTAGCTTTCAAATGAGCTATTGCACGACTTTCTACGATCTCTAACACCAAAGTTGGAAGTTTGACAGGAGGGGGGGCGGGGGGACGTCGTCAAAACTTTTTCTCTCCGATATCGCTGGAAAAATCCTTCCTAATCCAAAATTTCACGTAGATTCCGAATCTGGCCTCCGTTTTCCCATCCGAGGCCTCCTTCAAAACGAATTCCGACTTTTCTCATCCCAAAACCATCAACACCCACCCTTTTCCAACTCTATCCTGCTCACATTCCTATCACCTTCCTTCCCTTACCGGAAAACTCCTTCCTTCCTTCGAGAGGGTGGGGCAGGTAACCGTTTCCTCCTCTCGGACCCATCCTTCCATCACATCCTTGGCTTTCTCCCTCACCTTCCTTCCAGAGGGGGGTAAGGAACAGTTTCCTCCTCTCGGACCAATTCCTCGCAGCACATCCTTGGCCATCTCCCTCACCTTCCTTCCAGAGGGGGGCTGAGTCAGCATGACGACTCATCATTTCACATTTCGCACTTGAACTTGCCACGGGATTACTACTAACTACATAATTTTGCGAAAACTAATCATTTGATATTTCACATTTGTAAGGAATAGGGTTTTTGAAGATGCAGACATCATTTACACATTTTCATTCATATGGTGACAACAAGGGACCTTAGTGACAGATCATGAAATAGAATTGACGTACGGATGGACTTTGCCATAAGTTAGCGCACAAAACTACCTTTATTAACTTACATCGTCTATTGAGTGTCACTCTGTTGAAGATTATCAGATAAGTTGAGAACAATAACAACTTTCTCATCTTCGTTTACGATACTCGTTTTGCAGTAAATAAAATACCGTTCATCTCCAAATGCATTCATGAATTCGAATTCCTATTTGACAAAGCGCACTGATAAGAAATTTTGATGCTCATTTGGTCAAATTGTCCTCACAGAAGGCCAGAATTGTCAGATAGCTATGTCGAAAGTCAATCATTTCTCTACACGAACATCTGGCAATGTGTGGTGTCAGGTTTCAGTGCGGGGGTAGAGCAGGCCATGAGGCGTCTTGGCGCGGGTTAGATTATTCTATCTCGTACCCAAGCCGTGTGCCATTTCGGAACCTTTATCTGAAATTACTTGGACGCGTGGTGCGGAACAGGTTTTAAACGAAAGTTCTGGACGCGTGAGACGTGCTGCGTCCGGTGTGAATGGACCTTAAGTAGCTTCTACTGGATTTTTCGCGTACATGTTTCAGTGACGTGGTGAGTGATTCAAGTCAATCGGAGAGAGAAAAAATTTTCAACATTTTTCGAAAAAACGACAGAGTTAGAATTTGGGACGTTTTGGTGTGTAGCGCCCAAACGAAGCATCGGATGAGAAAACGGAGGCCAGATTCGGATTCGGCGTGAAATTCTGCATCGGTATGGTGAATTTGAACGCCATCGGAGAGAAAAAATTTTCGCTGACGTCCCCCCCCCCTCTGGACAGCTCGCTTCGATTTTGGCTTCCAGTGGACGGATTTTGTCGTGCCATAGCTCGTTTGAAAGCTAAGAGTGAGACAAATTCAGTGAAAGAATCGGCTTGTTCCTATCTGTCTTCGTTCAAAAGTTAGAGCGGTTACAAGATTTTAGGTCGGAGCTCGCTCACCTGAAAAAATCCTAAGTGTCAGAGTGACTTTGTATGGTTAAAATTTTGAAAATTTTCCAAAGTGTGGAATTTCGACCTGGGACCGTCACCAAAACATTTTTCATCAAATTTTGAAATTTCACTGACGTCCCCCCCCTCTGGACAGCTCGCTTCGATTTTTTCTTCCAGTGGACGGATTTTGTCGTGCGATAGCTCGTTTGAAAGCTAAGAGTGAGACAAATTCAGTGAAAGAATCGGCTTGTTCCTATCTGTCTTCGTTTAGATGTGAGACGCCATTTAAGATTTTGGGACATTGGCGAAAAACGACAGAGTTAGAATTTGGGACGTTTTGGGCTGTAGCTTCAAAACGAAGCATCGGATGGGAAAACGGATTTCAGATTTGGAATCAGCGTGAAATTCTCTATCTGTATGGTGAGTTTCAAGTCAATCGGCGAGAAAAAATTTTCAACATTTTTCGAAAAAACGACAGAGTTAGAATTTGGGACGTTTTGGTGTGTAGCGCCCAAACGAAGCATCGGATGAGAAAACGGAGGCCAGATTCGGATTCAGCGTGAAATTCTGCATCGGTATAGTGAATTTGAACGCCATCGGAGAGAAAAAATTTTCGCTGACGTCCCCCCCCTCTGGACAGCTCGCTTCGATTTTGGCTTCCACTGGACGGATTTTGTCGTGCCATAGCTCGTTTGAAAGCTAAGAGTGAGACAAATTCAGTGAAAGAATCGGCTTGTTCCTATCTGTCTTCGTTCAAAAGTTAGAGCGGTTACAAGATTTTAGGTCGGAGCTCGCTCACCTGAAAAAATCCTAAGTGTCAGAGTGACTTTGTATGGGTAAAATTTTGAAAATATTCCAAAGTGTGGAATTTCGACCTGGGACCGTCACCAAAACATTTTTCATCAAATTTTGAAATTTCACTGACGTCCCCCCCCTCTGGACAGCTCGTTTCGATTTTGTCTTCCAATGGACGGATTTTGTCGTGCCATAGCTCGTTTGAAAGCTAAGAGTGAGACAAATTCACTGAAAGAATCGGCTTGTCCCTATCTGTCTTCGTTTAGATGTGAGACGCCATTTAAGATTTTGGGACATTGGCGAAAAACGACAGAGTTAGAATTTGGGACGTTTTGGGCTGTAGCTTCAAAACGAAGCATCGGATGGGAAAACGGATTTCAGATTTGGAATCAGCGTGAAATTCTCTATCTGTATGGTGATTTTCAAGTCAATCGGAGAGAAAAAATTTTCAACATTTTTCGAAAAAACGACAGAGTTAGAATTTGGGACGTTTTGGTGTGTAGCGCCCAAACGAAGCATCGGATGAGAAAACGGAGGCCAGATTCGGATTCGGCGTGAAATTCTGCATCGGTATGGTGAATTTGAACGCCATCGGAGAGAAAAAATTTTCGCTGACGTCCCCCCCCTCTGGACAGCTCGCTTCGATTTTGGCTTCCACTGGACGGATTTTGTCGTGCCATAGCTCGTTTGAAAGCTAAGAGTGAGACAAATTCAGTGAAAGAATCGGCTTGTTCCTATCTGTCTTCGTTCAAAAGTTAGAGCGTTTACAAGATTTTAGGTCGGAGCTCGCTCACCTGAAAAAATCCTAAGTGTCAGAGTGACTTTGTATGGGTAAAATTTTGAAAATTTTCCAAAGTGTGGAATTTCGACCTGGGACCGTCACCAAAACATTTTTCATCAAATTTTTGAAATTTCACTGACGTCCCCCCCCTCTGGACAGCTCGTTTCGATTTTGTCTTCCAATGGACGGATTTTGTCGTGCCATAGCTCGTTTGAAAGCTAAGAGTGAGACAAATTCACTGAAAGAATCGGCTTGTCCCTATCTGTCTTCGTTTAGATGTGAGACGCCATTTAAGATTTTGGGACATTGGCGAAAAACGACAGAGTTAGAATTTGGGACGTTTTGGGCTGTAGCTTCAAAACGAAGCATCGGATGGAAAAACGGATTTCAGATTTGGAATCAGCGTGAAATTCTCTATCTGTATGGTGAGTTTCAAGTCAATCGGAGAGAAAAAATTTTCAACATTTTTCGAAAAAACGACAGAGTTAGAATTTGGGACGTTTTGGGTTGTAGCGTCAAAACGAAGCATCGGATTGGAAAACGGAGGCCAGATTCGGATTCGGCGTGAAATTCTGCATCGGTATGGTGAATTTGAACGCCATCGGAGAGAAAAAATTTTCGCTGACGTCCCCCCCCTCTGGACAGCTCGCTTCGATTTTGGCTTCCAGTGGACGGATTTTGTCGTGCCATAGCTCGTTTGAAAGCTAAGAGTGAGACAAATTCAGTGAAAGAATCGGCTTGTTCCTATCTGTCTTCGTTCAAAAGTTAGAGCGGTTACAAGATTTTAGGTCGGAGCTCGCTCACCTGAAAAAATCCTAAGTGTCAGAGTGACTTTGTATGGGTAAAATTTTGAAAATTTTCCAAAGTGTGGAATTTCGACCTGGGACCGTCACCAAAACATTTTTCATCAAATTTTGAAATTTCACTGACGTCCCCCCCCTCTGGACAGCTCGTTTCGATTTTGTCTTCCAATGGACGGATTTTGTCGTGCCATAGCTCGTTTGAAAGCTAAGAGTGAGACAAATTCACTGAAAGAATCGGCTTGTCCCTATCTGTCTTCGTTTAGATGTGAGACGCCATTTAAGATTTTGGGACATTGGCGAAAAACGACAGAGTTAGAATTTGGGACGTTTTGGGCTGTAGCTTCAAAACGAAGCATCGGATGGGAAAACGGATTTCAGATTTGGAATCAGCGTGAAATTCTCTATCTGTATGGTGAGTTTCAAGTCAATCGGAGAGAAAAAATTTTCAACATTTTTCGAAAAAACGACAGAGTTAGAATTTGGGACGTTTTGGTGTGTAGCGCCCAAACGAAGCATCGGATGAGAAAACGGAGGCCAGATTCGGATTCGGCGTGAAATTCTGCATCGGTATGGTGAATTTGAACGCCATCGGAGAGAAAAAATTTTCGCTGACGTCCCCCCCCTCTGGACAGCTCGCTTCGATTTTGGCTTCCACTGGACGGATTTTGTCGTGCCATAGCTCGTTTGAAAGCTAAGAGTGAGACAAATTCAGTGAAAGAATCGGCTTGTTCCTATCTGTCTTCGTTCAAAAGTTAGAGCGGTTACAAGATTTTAGGTCGGAGCTCGCTCACCTGAAAAAATCCTAAGTGTCAGAGTGACTTTGTATGGGTAAAATTTTGAAAATTTTCCAAAGTGTGGAATTTCGACCTGGGACCGTCACCAAAACATTTTTCATCAAATTTTGAAATTTCACTGACGTCCCCCCCCTCTGGACAGCTCGTTTCGATTTTGTCTTCCAATGGACGGATTTTGTCGTGCCATAGCTCGTTTGAAAGCTAAGAGTGAGACAAATTCACTGAAAGAATCGGCTTGTCCCTATCTGTCTTCGTTTAGATGTGAGACGCCATTTAAGATTTTGGGACATTGGCGAAAAACGACAGAGTTAGAATTTGGGACGTTTTGGGCTGTAGCTTCAAAACGAAGCATCGGATGGGAAAACGGATTTCAGATTTGGAATCAGCGTGAAATTCTCTATCTGTATGGTGAGTTTCAAGTCAATCGGAGAGAAAAAATTTTCAACATTTTTCGAAAAAACGACAGAGTTAGAATTTGGGACGTTTTGGTGTGTAGCGCCCAAACGAAGCATCGGATGAGAAAACGGAGGCCAGATTCGGATTCGGCGTGAAATTCTGCATCGGTATGGTGAATTTGAACGCCATCGGAGAGAAAAAATTTTCGCTGACGTCCCCCCCCTCTGGACAGCTCGCTTCGATTTTGGCTTCCACTGGACGGATTTTGTCGTGCCATAGCTCGTTTGAAAGCTAAGAGTGAGACAAATTCAGTGAAAGAATCGGCTTGTTCCTATCTGTCTTCGTTCAAAAGTTAGAGCGGTTACAAGATTTTAGGTCGGAGCTCGCTCACCTGAAAAAATCCTAAGTGTCAGAGTGACTTTGTATGGGTAAAATTTTGAAAATTTTCCAAAGTGTGGAATTTCGACCTGGGACCGTCACCAAAACATTTTTCATCAAATTTTGAAATTTCACTGACGTCCCCCCCCTCTGGACAGCTCGTTTCGATTTTGTCTTCCAATGGACGGATTTTGTCGTGCCATAGCTCGTTTGAAAGCTAAGAGTGAGACAAATTCACTGAAAGAATCGGCTTGTCCCTATCTGTCTTCGTTTAGATGTGAGACGCCATTTAAGATTTTGGGACATTGGCGAAAAACGACAGAGTTAGAATTTGGGACGTTTTGGGCTGTAGCTTCAAAACGAAGCATCGGATGGGAAAACGGATTTCAGATTTGGAATCAGCGTGAAATTCTCTATCTGTATGGTGAGTTTCAAGTCAATCGGAGAGAAAAAATTTTCAACATTTTTCGAAAAAACGACAGAGTTAGAATTTGGGACGTTTTGGTGTGTAGCGCCCAAACGAAGCATCGGATGAGAAAACGGAGGCCAGATTCGGATTCGGCGTGAAATTCTGCATCGGTATGGTGAATTTGAACGCCATCGGAGAGAAAAAATTTTCGCTGACGTCCCCCCCCTCTGGACAGCTCGCTTCGATTTTGGCTTCCACTGGACGGATTTTGTCGTGCCATAGCTCGTTTGAAAGCTAAGAGTGAGACAAATTCAGTGAAAGAATCGGCTTGTTCCTATCTGTCTTCGTTCAAAAGTTAGAGCGGTTACAAGATTTTAGGTCGGAGCTCGCTCACCTGAAAAAATCCTAAGTGTCAGAGTGACTTTGTATGGGTAAAATTTTGAAAATTTTCCAAAGTGTGGAATTTCGACCTGGGACCGTCACCAAAACATTTTTCATCAAATTTTGAAATTTCACTGACGTCCCCCCCCTCTGGACAGCTCGTTTCGATTTTGTCTTCCAATGGACGGATTTTGTCGTGCCATAGCTCGTTTGAAAGCTAAGAGTGAGACAAATTCACTGAAAGAATCGGCTTGTCCCTATCTGTCTTCGTTTAGATGTGAGACGCCATTTAAGATTTTGGGACATTGGCGAAAAACGACAGAGTTAGAATTTGGGACGTTTTGGGCTGTAGCTTCAAAACGAAGCATCGGATGGGAAAACGGATTTCAGATTTGGAATCAGCGTGAAATTCTCTATCTGTATGGTGAGTTTCAAGTCAATCGGAGAGAAAAAATTTTCAACATTTTTCGAAAAAACGACAGAGTTAGAATTTGGGACGTTTTGGTGTGTAGCGCCCAAACGAAGCATCGGATGAGAAAACGGAGGCCAGATTCGGATTCGGCGTGAAATTCTGCATCGGTATGGTGAATTTGAACGCCATCGGAGAGAAAAAATTTTCGCTGACGTCCC
This sequence comes from Prostheceraeus crozeri, assembly GCA_907163375.1. Classification (NCBI taxonomy): domain Eukaryota; kingdom Metazoa; phylum Platyhelminthes; order Polycladida; family Euryleptidae; genus Prostheceraeus; species Prostheceraeus crozeri. The sequence goes on along the minus strand of CAJQUW010009108.1, from coordinate 2,064 downwards.
CCCCCTCTGGACAGCTCGCTTCGATTTTGGCTTCCACTGGACGGATTTTGTCGTGCCATAGCTCGTTTGAAAGCTAAGAGTGAGACAAATTCAGTGAAAGAATCGGCTTGTTCCTATCTGTCTTCGTTCAAAAGTTAGAGCGGTTACAAGATTTTAGGTCGGAGCTCGCTCACCTGAAAAAATCCTAAGTGTCAGAGTGACTTTGTATGGGTAAAATTTTGAAAATTTTCCAAAGTGTGGAATTTCGACCTGGGACCGTCACCAAAACATTTTTCATCAAATTTTGAAATTTTCGCTGACGTCCCCCCCCCTCTGGACAGCTCGCTTCGATTTTGTCTTCCAATGGACGGATTTTGTCGTGCCATAGCTCGTTTGAAAGCTAAGAGTGAGACAAATTCACTGAAAGAATCGGCTTGTCCCTATCTGTCTTCGTTTAGATGTGAGACGCCATTTAAGATTTTGGGACATTGGCGAAAAACGACAGAGTTAGAATTTGGGACGTTTTGGGCTGTAGCTTCAAAACGAAGCATCGGATGGGAAAACGGATTTCAGATTTGGAATCAGCGTGAAATTCTCTATCTGTATGGTGAGTTTCAAGTCAATCGGCGAGAAAAAATTTTCAACATTTTTCGAAAAAACGACAGAGTTAGAATTTGGGACGTTTTGTGTGTAGCGCCCAAACGAAGCATCGGATGAGAAAACGGAGGCCAGATTCGGATTCAGCGTGAAATTCTGCATCGGTATGGTGAATTTGAACGCCATCGGAGAGAAAAAATTTTTCGCTGACGTCCCCCCCCTCTGGACAGCTCGCTTCGATTTTGGCTTCCACTGGACGGATTTTGTCGTGCCATAGCTCGTTTGAAAGCTAAGAGTGAGACAAATTCAGTGAAAGAATCGGCTTGTTCCTATCTGTCTTCGTTCAAAAGTTAGAGCGGGTACAAGATTTTAGGTCGGAGCTCGCTCACCTGAAAAAATCCTAAGTGTCAGAGTGACTTTGTATGGGTAAAATTTTGAAAATTTTCCAAAGTGTGGAATTTCGACCTGGGACCGTCACCAAAACATTTTCATCAAATTTTGAAATTTCACTGACGTCCCCCCCCCTCTGGACAGCTCGCTTCGATTTTGTCTTCCAATGGACGGATTTTGTCGTGCCATAGCTCGTTTGAAAGCTAAGAGTGAGACAAATTCACTGAAAGAATCGGCTTGTTCCTATCTGTCTTCGTTTAGATGTGAGACGCCATTTAAGATTTGGGACATTGGCGAAAAACGACAGAGTTAGAATTTGGGACGTTTTGGGCTGTAGCTTCAAAACGAAGCATCGGATTGGAAAACGGATTTCAGATTTGGAATCAGCGTGAAATTCTCTATCTGTATGGTGAGTTTCAAGTCAATCGGAGAGAAAAAATTTTCAACATTTTTCGAAAAAAACGACAGAGTTAGAATTTGGGACGTTTTGGTGTGTAGCGCCCAAACGAAGCATCGGATGGGAAAACGGAGGCCAGATTCGGATTCAGCGTGAAATTCTGCATCGGTATGGTGAATTTGAACGCCATCGGAGAGAAAAAATTTCGCTGACGTCCCCCCCCCTCTGGACAGCTCGCTTCGATTTTGGCTTCCACTGGACGGATTTTGTCGTGCCATAGCTCGTTTGAAAGCTAAGAGTGAGACAAATTCAGTGAAAGAATCGGCTTGTTCCTATCTGTCTTCGTTCAAAAGTTAGAGCGGTTACAAGATTTTGGGACATTGGCGAAAAACGACAGAGTTAGAATTTGGGACGTTTTGGGCTGTAGCTTCAAAACGAAGCATCGGATTGGAAAACGGATTTCAGATTTGGAATCAGCGTGAAATTCTCTATCTGCATGGTGAGTTTCAAGTCAATCGGAGAGAAAAAATTTTCAACATTTTTCGAAAAAACGACAGAGTTAAAATTTGGGACGTTTTGGTCTGTAGCGCCCAAACGAAGCATCGGATGAGAAAACGGAGGCCAGATTCGGATTCAGCGTGAAATTCTGCATCGGTATGGTGAATTTGAACGCAATCGGAGAGAAAAATTTTCGCTGACGT
>CAJQUW010009107.1:0-27500 GCA_907163375.1 Prostheceraeus crozeri | reverse complement strand
TTCCAGAGTGTGGGGGGTAGGGAACGGTTTCCTCCTCACGGACCCATTCCTCCCATCACATCCTTGGCGCTCTCCCTTCTTCCTTCCTTCCAGAGGGGGGCTGAGTCAGCATGATGACTCATTGTTGCACATTTAGCGCTTTATTTTGGCACGGGTTACTACTATAGTCGTTTGCCCGATACCTTTTATCAGTTCCATAGCTTTGGCTTTCGAGTAGCTGGATTGTGGATGGTGGAATGTCAACATAGAGTAGGGATATATAGGTAGAGTGTCTACTCAAAAAAGTATTTGTATATAGTGAAAAATTTTGTATGAAAAGATTCAGTTTTTTGTGGAGATACGTTCCCGTGGTCCAAAAAATTATTTGAGCACTTTTGGAAAAGCTACATTTTTGCCAATTTAAATACTACCGAGATGACTCTCCTCTATAAGTAGTATGAAACAAGTTGGATATCAAAAGGAATGAATATTTAATAAGCATCCGAACTAAGCGGAAATCAAGCTGATTATGAGGGGAATTTCATGAATTGTGTTATAATGAAAGTCTTCATGAAAATGTCGCGAGATTATTCGTGCTTTCTTTGCTAAAATGTCAAGTTTTTAATTCAATTTTCACCGGCATGATTTTATAATTCACTAGAATCTCAAAAAAGTGATGTGGAACCATTTACATCTCTCAAAGTTAATGGAGCTTGTCTTTGATTATGTGATTTTGCTGTGCCAGTGGCAGCTGCACCTGCGATATGATCATGCTTAAGAAAATACTCCTGAGGTTCAGCATGAAAGTAGGCTAATAGGAGCCCAGTGAAAAAAATGTGCTTGACACTAGCAATTTGCTAGCACAAAGCACTAGCATTTTGCTAGAACCTGTGTCCATCAAAATATGCTCAATTTATGCTAGCACGTAAATGCTAGTACTTTACTAGTATATTGATGCTAGCAATTTACTGGTAGATAATATACTAGCATTTTGCTAGAACACCGTGTCATATGCTACTTTCATGGTAGTACATGTCAGTAATTATTGGCCGGTATTACTACTAGAGTAGGAAAAATGGGAGGAATTTGCCGACTGTGTCTGTATACTACAACAAATTCTTAGATGTGGTATGATTTTAAAATTCAACACACCACAACCAAGTTTCAATTGAGTCAGACTTTTACTCCCTCGACTTACCAAAGCTCCAGAATCCATACTTTGCCTTAGGTCTATGCCCGAATAGCTGGTGAACTCGCAGACAATGTGGAACAGCTCAAACACATTCCAGTCAAAAATTCCTTTAGAGTTGAACTATCTCAAAGTGATATGTCTTCCACTGCATTTCCGACGCATTAAACATTCCATTTTCGAACTAAAACAAAAAGTTGAATATGTTCAAATCACACAACACAAGGCACATAATAATTCTATCCAGATGTTCTGCTGTACATAAACTAGCTCTTATTTGTAAGAAACAGAGACTATACATCTTAGGAAGTAAACGACTGTTTCGAAAATACATCTATATATGCTCATCTTCGATAAGTCGGAATCTTATTGGACGAAAGTAAAATGTAGATCCCCTGAACTCAACATCTCTTGAGAACAAGCTTCTTTTTAAAAGTAACACAATGTGAATTTAAATATATATTTATATTTTTGAAAATAATAATGTATTTCTAAAACATTATACATGCTTTAAGTCCAAATGGAGCTGGAAAGCGTTATGCATGAAAAAACGATTTCAAAATATATCGTTTTAAATACCTGGCTCCGTACAGTTTTCACTTTTCATGGTGGTATCTTAATAAAAAAGTTCTATTTAAAACAACGAAAATAACTTGCTAATTAATCTTTTAAATTAAGTTTGTTTTGTTGCACAATACTAAATGCACCACATGATCATTCTTGTGTTTGCTTCTCAGAAAGAACAAAAGTAATTGAAATGCGGTAGGATTTAGTGTAGATTTAAAAATTCTACATCCAGATCCAATTGTTTCCATAGCTTTTCTAATAAGAAAATTCAAGGATCTACACATCAATGTCTATGGATCTATATTGTGATGACGCAGACATCGGATGATGATATTGTGACTCCGAATAGAGCATAGTTCATACTTCATGCGCACAACAATGTCTATGGATGCAGCTCTCGAAACAGCAAAAGTCACCGCACAAAAAAACATTACTTACTTGAGAGAAAATTTTCAAAATTCGTATTCAAGGCGAAATGAGTTTTGCATTCGAATGTCCATTGATTTCTTCAATCGAACAACGACATTGCCCATGGAAATACATCTTTGTTATTACTGCTGTCAGATATATTGATATTTTCATTCTTCATCATTTTGCATTGTGGACTGCCAACTTTTTCATCTCTTGCACTTTAGAAAAGAAGTAGTTTCAAAATTTTATATCCACTTTCGAGAAATCGCTTTTATATTTCTTCTATAAAATTTTGTGTTCTAGTAGCAAATTTCCACATAACACAATTCAGCAAGCATCTAAATACGAAAAATCCTGCTAACAATAAGCAACTGAATAAGGTCGATTTTTCTGTATTTATTTGTTTAAATATTTTCATTGGCTAACCGACAACTAAATCTTCTGACCACATTTTTCTGCTTACAGCATCTTTTGACTGAAATATGTGACCTTTTCACTTTGATAGATGCTTAACATATACTAACTGAAAGTGCTAGTATTATTCAAGTATTATTTTAGCATGTAGCATGATTTTCCGACTGGGACCACTCAGCACAATTCAAGCATCGAAATACGAAAAACATGCTACTAACGAAAACAACTAAATAAGATCGATTTTCGGTGTTTGTCTATCTTCTTATTGTTTTTATTGGTTAACCAGTGGAAAAAATTTGTGTCGGCCCAATATCATCCATCTGATGTTGGCCCGATAAACAAAGTGGCCCAGCGCATTTGTATCGGCCCAACGTCAGTTGCCAACACTCACCCAATACGCGCCCAATACACGCCAACGCTCACCCGATACCGATCAAAACTTTGTTTTATATACTGCTGTTTAATTCGTCAGTAGTATACTTGTGTGCTCATAGAGTAGGTATGTTAGGTGGCAACTCCGCATTTATTAAATCCCCAATGTGTATACACTTTCGATTTTATTAAATGAACTCAAGGGAGATGCAATCGGAATTGTTTCAAAATGTGAGATATACACATTTATGCAGTTTTGAAGAAATTACAACGGGATTGACCTATCATGATAGGAAAGCAGAATAAAAAGATATTATTTTGCTGATTGTCCGTGTCACGACAGCCTTGGAGAGGTATTATTTGTTCAATTGGCAACTCGATAACCTGCTATTGCTTTCATGAATTAGAAATATGAAATCTCAGGCAAGAAAGCACAATAAGATGTCGACTTTTTCATGAAGACTTCCATTATAAAACGAATCATGAAATTCCCTTGATAATCAGCTTGATTTCCGTTTAGTTAGGATGCTTTAGCAAACATTCACTCCTTTTGATATCCAACTTGTTTAATACTACTTGCATAGAGGAGTCATCTCGGTAGTATATAAATTGTCAAAATTTTGACTTTTTTTAAAACTGCTCAAATAATTTTTTGGACCACGGGAACGGTTAATCTCCACAAGAAGCTAAATCTTTTCATATAAAAATTTTTACTGTATACAGATACTTTTTTGAGTCGACACTCTACCTATATATATCCCTACTCTATGTGTGTACCCTTTGTGTATTATAGCAAAATGAATATCATTAATTTGATATTACCATGGAACCTCTTCCTTCTCCTCCTTCCTCCTCTTCCTTACTTTCTCATCACCCATGAAACAAGAAGGAACAACGAGAACAACTGTACTTCACTTCAATATTTATTACAGCATATTTCATGCAGCAGACGAATTACCACAGGCGCCTCTCCACAGTTGCGGTCATTCGCGTAAAGCAGGCCTAAATGGGACCCTTCACTTCTGGTTCCTCGACGTTCTCAGCGACTTGCTGAGGAAGTTAAACATGATTCTAACAAATGAGAAACATTTTCAAACACATTTATTGGGTTAGCATTAGCAATTTCGCAATTTCCTGATAAATCTTATTTTCAACATATCCAATACAATTAGGCCTGCATTAAATGATACGAGTCTCAACTTTGTCCTGAGATAGGACTTGGAAGAGAAGAAGGTCTAATATTCTATTCTAAAGGCATGGACTCCTAGATATATAACACCTGGACTGTCAGCCAAAATGTCAGGTGTGCATCAGGGCTAATCTCTTGTTCATTATGTTACAAAGAAAAAGTATTTTTAAATTGACATGAGCTTAATAAGTAAAATTTATTTTTCGGCTAGTAACGGCAAATTCTCTGTATCAAGAATATACTTTCTCATTTGAGCTGTGCGTTCGGTAAATATTCGAGGATAGATATAATAGCGCAGGCCCATGAATTACAAATACTTTTAAGTGTATTAATTTTGAGATCACTCTTTTGAAATCAGATATATATGTTTTATTTCTTGAGCCATGTTTAGCCATACAATTCTCACAATATTTAAATTTGAGGTAGATGTAATGAAAAAATAGACGTCTTAGGTCAATAAATCATATAATACTCCCAAATTTTCGAATGTCTCTTTCTCAAGGGTATGAAATCACACTGACAGTGGGCAAATTATCTTACAAACAACTAACATAGTACAAAATTCAAACACAACCCGGGTCAGAAATTTTTGCAAAACTTTGCAAAAGCTTGCAAGAACTTGCCTCCGTAAATCTAAACGCTTACAAGCAACTAGTTAAGTTTAACATAATAGAAACAAGTTTTAACGCGACGGAAGTAAGTTTTGAGTAAATAAGGTAAGTTTTAATAGAATTTTGTCAAGTTTTCCAATGTTATAGTGCAATGCAAGTAAGTTCTTCCATATTATAACAAGCTGAAGCAAGTTTGACCTGTTCACGTACCGGTAGCACTTATTCGTGGTTGACAAGAAGAATCAAGTAGCTTTTTGAAGTCTATGACTCACACGCGGGGCTCAGATCGCCTGAAAGGTGCTTTCCTCATGATAATGCAACCACAGCTGACGATCCATCAAGATGAGTTGTATAAGTTCTAGAAACAAGTAGATATTACTCACTTACCTGAGGATTATTCATGAAATATATATTTGTAGATTCACCTATCGCTAAACCGATCAAAAGGTGGAGCGTTAACATCAATCAAAGCTAGCGATCCACCAAGAGGATGGGTTGTATAGGTTTAAAAGCAAAACATCATTCAGTAAATGTTAACAATAACATAAGCAAAGCATTTCAAGTCAGGGTTGCCAACTAAAATCCGTCAAAAATTTCTGAACAATTCACAAGAAAAATGACAAAGTCGTGACAAAAAGACCCCTTTTAATTCTAGTATTAATATAGTGAAGTATTGTAATTTAACAATTTTGAACATCAGTTGAACAAGTGTATGTCACTTTTACCAAGTTCAAATTTTAGAACTAACATTTTGTCACTCAGCCAACAAATTTCTGGTATGATAGTTCACTTATCCACTTCGCATTTACATGTGATATCGTGAACATTAACAGACGACGTCAACATAATGATGCGGAGTAAGGCAATGGTCAGAAAAATCAAATTGTGGCCTATAAAATATACAATCATCAAATGAGTTTCTAAAGCGACTGATGTAACTTTCTCCGAACGATTCAACCGAGTCCTTGTATTATTTCATATCTTCTCATATCGCTTTCCATTGCAACCAAACTTCACGAGTAATAGTGATTCATGATTAACTTCAAGCAGCATTTTCTTTATTGTGATGAAAGTAATAATCAAAAAAAATCGATACCCTCAATTTGCTTTTCATAGAAGCTATTTATATAATATCATCAAAACCTACTCTGAATAAAGAGATGAAAGCTGTGAACTCCAAACACTGATATTTTGATCTATCTTTGACTTTTGAAAATTTTTGCATGATCCATTTTCTGTTGTGCTTGCGAAAATTTGATAAATTCAAGCTTCTCGAGAGTCAAGCTTATTCTAAGATCGGTTGGCGGCTGGTGCGGAGAAAATCAGTTCATTCTGACAAGGATCTTCAACACTTTTAAAAAACATAATTTCAAGATGAATTATGAAAAAATCCTCACATTTCTGGTGCAGAATGAAATGCAACCAAACTTGGCATGAGACCTAACTAAATCCAAACATAGTGCAAAAAAGATAATTTCAATCCGCCCACGTTAACTACTCAAAAATTCAATAACTTGTTTTAGAATAAAAAGAGGTTGACTCATGCACTTGCATTCCATTCAGTCGCATAGAAAAGCGAGGATTCCGTCTCTCGTTCTTTGAACAAAAAAACGTGTTCTTTAAAATCATAGAGACAGTTGACGCTGACAAAATCATTAGAATATCCTGCATTTATCGCCCACCTATATCTGGAAGATACTAGGTCTCAAACCAAGTTTGGTTACATTTCATTGAGCAACATAAAAATGTGAGGACTAGGTTCTTTGGCAAAAAAGTGCTTTATTTGATTTTTGAATATGTTCCCATTGTCTGACTTAGCTGATTTGCCGCGCTTATCCACGTTAGGATGAGCTTATCTCAGAGTGAAGTTTGGTTTCAATGTGAGGCGATAAGGAAATGCGAGGACTCGCATGAATCGCTCGGAGAAAGTTGTACACGTGCTAAAGCGGCAGTTCTGGTAACAGGAGGTACTGAGATCATGTAACCTAATTTGTTCCTCTACCAATCCATGACGAGAAGCGGCAAGTACAATCTACACTCCATTCCGAAAGTGCTCTTGAAGAAAGTTTCTTGCTCACCTGCAGATATTTATTAAGTGAACTGGGGTGCATGCCTATGATATACAAATTGATGAGTAGATCGAAAACATTTTTTTAATGAAGTTGGTTTGAATCTTGTCTGATTTATGGGACGACCACAATGTCGTCTATTGTACAAGGGTTCAATTGGCCTATACAGAAAGTTAGCAACAATTTTTTGGTGACTTGAGAATAAATAGTGACCAACGTATCAGCGAGACAAATTCGACTTACCAAGCGCACAGGATGATGAGGCGGGTTCTAGTTCGACAAGCGTGGAATCCAACACAAAATGTTATTTCTTGCAATGTTCGTTTTTCTTCATTCATGTCAAGGTTCATCTCCAATATATTTGTCATCAAAAATGCACCTGAAAAGTGAAGACACATTATAGAAGTTGTCTCAATGTCACTAATGTAAGACAATTAAACTGCGCATTCATATCTCAATTCTGCATTTATGACTTATTTGCCACTTGCCCTTCGCCCAACAACGGTCCTAGCTTCATAGAGAGTTTAAGATTGAGTACTTATCTATTACCCCTATGCAATTTCTACGCACCTGTTGTTTAGTAAACCCAGTAAACATCCAAATTATGCGATGACTTTCATTTAAAAAAAATAGTTTAATAACTAATGCTCAAAAATCAAACAAAATACTGGGTATCACAGCAAAAGGTTCAATATTCCGTATGCAAGTATAAAGTCCTATTCATGCTAAATGAGTTATGTGAAGATTTTTGTGTGGAATATATTCACTAGAATATCAATTGTATTTGTGAATCATTGCTGAGAATGTTGTCAGAACACCACATCTATAACTATGCTGAATAGGTATTTTGGTAACCAATTAATTGATAGGCAATCTTCCTTTCAGTTTCCTAAAGATTCACATTCTACAATTCTAAAACCAAGTGCAGCTTTAAAATAATGGATAAATTGCAACATTTCAAGCAGGGATGCGGAGTCCTATCATTTTGATAGGACTCCGACTTCGACTCCGGGGGTTGATAGGACTCCGGCTTTTCATAGGACTCCGACTCCGGGTGGAAAGTATATAAAGCCCAGTTTTTTGAAAGCAAACCGGTAACCTACATCATAGATCATTATAGGCTTAGCTGAACCAATGTGGGTGATCATTGCTGTATCAATTATCAATCATTATCGATGAAAGTTTATCAAATGTCGCTTTAAGTTGGATGCATACGATTCGGCTCCTCCCATCTCGCTGATGTGTGCTTCACATGGTTTTTCTCCAGTCTCTACCAGGCAGGAAAATCTCATATCTTTCTCCAAAAAATATGAGTACTCTTTCGATTTTAATGAGGCAATGTTCTCAAACAAACTAGTATTTCATTTTTGTCTCTGATGTTACCTTTGGCGCGTAGGTGTAATCGAGGCTAGAAAGGCTTGTCTTCTCTACTAAATCATCGAGTGCAAAGACTATCCCTTTTTTCACTCACGATTTATTCCCTCATCTATTACACGCTTTGCATGCACTGTCTTCGTACTTCTGTGTGACGGAGAAAGTTGACATCAAGACAATGACAGTTATGCACGAGGATAAATAATTTGTTTGTATTATATTTCGGGTCTTGTTATAGGCCGGAGTCCTACTCCGACTCCAGCAAAAATGATAGGACTCCGACTCCACATCCTTCATTTGAAGACATAAATTTCTTCTTCTATGACGATATGAAGAGGAAAATTTTTGCTGAAAGGGCCTCTTAACATTTGGGATGTCACCAAATGAAACTACCCACGATTCACTGCTTCAAATCGACGATGTCCTATATAGCCTTATCATGAACTTCGGATTCATTGATAGTAGATGGAGACGAGTATGGCATTGTCTGAAATCCAAGCCCGATCGAACATTGTAAAAATCGCTGATCAAATCAAGTAGGCACACGAATGCCTCGCTGTGGTGGAACACCATTATGCATAGTGTTCTTCTCTTAATTTAATCTGTCTTAAAACTATAGAGCATAGTCATACGTGACAGATTCTAACAATAAGATCATTTATGATTTACGAATGATCCAGTGATCATATTCCTACAGAGAGCCTGCTTGACTTTACTTGATGGAGGGAAGTACATCCTTAGTCGCAAAGGTGCTAAATTAATTAACTAATTAAAACATTATCGTCAATATTATTTAGATATTTGAATTAATTATCACCAGAACTGTAGTGTCACTACTTACTACACTAGGTGACATGCTACACGTAATTCACGCGTAATTACGGAGTACCCCAAACATCCGTGCTAAAGAAATGCTATTCTTCCACGCGCATACATACGCAAGAGTCAGAAATCACTTGATCTAATGCTGTCAAAACATGGGAAATGTTTATGAATACGCGCGTGCGAGCGTTTATAGTTTGCGCGTCGTCTACGGTTGTCTGCGCTGCCGCTTGAACCACGGATGAACCGCTAAGCATGTTCTGTCTTCCCTGAGCATGAAATTGAGGTCCTATCACATTGTTTGGCCTCTGATACATACAGACACATGAGACGCAAAGTTTATATAACATGACTGCCGACAGATGTTGCAGCAATGTCACGCGTAGCTACGGATGTTTAGAGTCATGTGCAATTACGCGCAGTCTACGCGTGAATTGAAATAGAGTGAATTGAATGAGTTGTTCACCCATAGTGAAAATAATTTCAACATAATGGTTATCAGACATTAAAAATAACGCCAATAAAATGCATGGCAATGAATAACCAATACAGAGTAAATGTCGATATGCATTGAGTTTACATTGTCATTGAGCTAGTAGCATGTAGTCATTTGTTGAATGAGAACGCATGACGATCATCAGCTCATTGCATCAACTCGCTCACTGTGATCAATCCTGATTTCCTAGAACGCATGCTTGTTTGCATCAAAGTGTTATCACTTTATTCACGTATAACTAAAAATGTAATTAACTGTAAAATATGTCCTAGACTACGACATACATCATCGTTTTTCCATTAAATAGCATTTAATTCAATATAATCCATAATTATTCCAATTTTCGTTGGGTCAGAAAAGAGCAAGCAGTTTGGAATAAAATAATATTTTGTACATGAAATGAAGTAAACATGATGACATACTCCTTGATCGATATTTTAATGAGATGAACAACAAAAAATGCCCTTTGACACAAAACGTTCGTCGTGGAATACCCATAACAAAACTCTGGGATTTTCAGACAGCACAATGTTACATCCCATTCCAAGGTTGGGATCGGTTAACCGGTTACATTTTCTCTGAACCTGTTAAAATCGGTTACGACGTCGGTGAAGTAATGCACTTATACATTGAAATCAAAGCACTGCATGTGGAGGAATTCGGTTGAAAGTTTCGAGGAATTCGGTCCGTAGTTGTCGATAAACCTTGACAACTAAATAAATACCGGTAATCCTCATACAACCAATTAAAAATATAATTGGGTTAGCCGGTTATGAAAGATTGACCGGTCCCAGCCCTATCACATACTACTATCATTTGAACACTGCAACATGATACATGCACTTTAACAAATGAATGTCATGTTAACTAATTCCTTTAGATACGTTACACTGAAGAATTCTAACGATCTTTTATATCAAGATCATACAGCAGAACGTGTGCCCGGTCATGTGTCTAATTCGGTATTTCGTTGCTGCAACTAAAAGTGAGCAAGGGTAAATGTACTGCGTCACTCAAAAGCTCTGAAAAGCAACTTTGTCAAGTTTTTCTTCAGAATAGCGTTGTATCATTTCATTCAATCTATTTGATAATGATCTAAAACTATAGAAGCAACAGGTAGTGGACTTCAAGCGAGTTCTCGAATTGACACGAAAAAATTCAACAGATCGCACATTTTTCAAAATGAAGTTTTCTGTGTATTCTCTTATCAATTGAAAGGTAGACCTATGAAGTATGGAGCCACAATTTTTGACCTGGAATGTCATCAGGTCATTTCTTATCGTCTTTATGAACTGATCCATGGAATCCATCGGTTAGTATATTGATTATAAATTCAGAAGAAAATTTCTTCAAACGAAAATTATATTGTATAATGAGAGAAATAAACACTACAGAACGCTTCGTCCACGGATTGATCACTTGTGTCCTCACTTTCTCTCATTTTACAAAATAATTCTAGGTTGAGGAAATTTTTTTCTGAATTTATGATCATCATGAACATTTATCTATTGAGTTACACACATTCAGATTTGGCAAGCCTCCTACTGTCTGCAGACATAAACATGCTGTTTTATAACATGCTCATAACATGCACTTTGTCAACCGAGAATCACGTTCTCGTATACATCACCAATCAGAATCATAATAATATCACACACACATATGATAAGAAATAACCTGATGACATTGCATATCAAAAGTTATGGCTCTATACTTAATGGTTTTAAGTTGACAAGAGAAAACAAAACCCACTATAGATAAGACAGACTGCGATAAGGTAAACAAAAACTGCGGTCTGCGTTCCATAGGATTATCATGAATTTTTCTTTAATCATGTCTGACAAGGAGAGCCATACCTCAGCTAACGTACAGATTTGTAGTAGGTATAGGTTGTACATCATTCTATGAAAGTCTCATTTTTGGCTTCGTTCCCTGCTGAAACTCATTCTGGCTGCCGGAATATTTTGTCTTATTTGATTAGTCATCATAGTTGCTACTCAAGAAAATCATGAAAAGAGCGCACACTAAGAAAAATTGCGCTAGACTCTATAAAGAAAACTCGAGACAATCGGTTAAGATAAATATGTCGAAATCTGTCAAAGCAAAGTTTACGCATGTACGTAAACAGCGATGTATATATAACTGCACGTTACATTATGTAAGAAACATTAGTAGATTACACCAACCTACCTCCAAAAAAATACTCAATAAACATGCGAACTTAATTTCAGGCACCTTATCATGTTAAAACTAAGAAAATTTGTTAAAGGACGAATTATCTACTGGATGACCAAAATACAATCTGAATAACCATTGAAAAAAATAATGACTTCAAATCTAATTTTAAAAAAACAAAAGTTTTTTGGGTAGAATTGTGTCATTAAAGCGTCCATGATATCAAGAAGATTTGCCAAAATGTCTATGGATCATGCTACTCATTCGTTTGAGTATGCCTTCTCGGATGCTGACGGGTAGACCATCGTTTAGGTAACTTCAGTTTGCGCTTATCCAGCTCTGCTGCAGTTTCATTCACACGTTTGGCCTCTTCCATTAGCTGAATTCGGTTGCTGAATTCTAAAAATATCATCGCACAGAGAAGTTGATTGCCTGGTGGAAGAAGAGAAGTTTTCCCGTCAACTTTCCATAACATTTCCTGACTTGGCAGTAAAATCTAGCTGTCTGGTATACACTGAGGTTTTCAAGATACCTCCGAGCTTGTCTCCAATGAAAATAGTCCGGTAGCCCCGCGAGGAAATAAGTGGGTATGATCATACGTATGTTTCATACTATAATCATAGTATGAAAGGGAAATATTTTTTGTACACAAATCATACTATGAAAATTTCATACGCAAATCATACTATGAAAATTTCATACTGCCATTTGTCATCCACGCAGGGGTTCGTTCCATGCCTAAATTCTTCGCGAATTTTCGTAGTGTAATCATCTATAAAAATCGTATTAAATCAGTCTACAGTGTATATCCTTTCTTCCTATGCTGATCATTGGAATCTTTACGTTCATGATTCCACGAATAATACTGATCTGTTTACAGGTAAAATTTATGTCATCCTGCTACAAAAAATCTCACATGCTACTTAAATCAACAATATTTTAGAAATAGATTTGGAAGCTTGAAAAATTAGTGAACGTACTCCGGCAATCAAATGAAAAACTCGTGTACAATAATATATGTTAGAGATATCACTTTTATCATTTTTTAGCTTGGGCATCAAATTAGCGCATTATCACTACTAAAGAGCACAATAGCGCAGGAAACATCGAAATAGCTCAGCACGATAAAATAGCGCAGCAGTGGCAACTATGTTAGTCACAGCAAATGAGAACATTGATAACAGATGGGTCCTAAGTTCAAAACTTACGGAAATTGAAAAAATGGAAAGCGCATCTTTGGTGTATCTGACGAGCCCATATAGGCCATGCTCAGGAACCACGAGTGAATGCATGGAATATCATCCATGCTGAGTTGTCGGCACTAGACTACCGGTGGGAAAAGATGGCTAATATTTACGGAACACAATGTTCACGAATTTCCATAAGAGGATTTTAGTAAGAATGTTTTCGAAAAATCGCTGTGCAACCTCGATGGTCTGTCACACAGACAATTTATTTCTGTGCTCTGTCCACTCGGTCCTTCTTCTAATCCAATAGCGCAGTTACAAACTAAGCATAAACGCAGTTATGCTTATCCATGCTACCTCTCAATAAAAATTTGACGGCGAATGTCGACGGAATGATATCCTGTAATTTTTTGTAAATATGTTGTGTATCCTTCTCGAACCCAAAAGTAAACAATTTTCCGCGCATGTTTAAGTCTCGATCTTCCTGTCCTATTGCCTGTAAGCTATAGGCCACAGCAATCCAACACTCATCCAGTGTATTGGAATTTCGTTGCTCAGAGGCATTATATTGAATTCCCAAGGAGTTGTTTGAAGAATGGAGCGTGCTGCACAGCAAGTAGCAATTAGATAATGCCAACAACTTCCTTCTATTTTAAGAAATGTGTGCAAAAACTTGGTGAATAATGTAAAAATAGATCTAAACACAGCACCTTGCAATGCGTCTCACGGTCTGTTCACCTCCACCTGCGAGCGCATCTATTGCAAAATCTTTCAATAGAATATTCATTTACGGCATAAGAAATACAGAAGATTCATTCACAACACTTTTGGGCAGAAAGACCTTTGGGTCACCCGTTCTATTTAAGATGTGATGTTGGAATTTAGCTTATACACAAGTTTTATTGAAATAGGCTGCGTACATTCCTTAAGATAGTGAAGGTGTCGCATGAGTTAAGCATATCAACAGAAACAGCAAATGTTGAATGTGACTGGATAGGTAGGTCTATACGCCAAATGCAGGATGTCCTGCAACAATTATTAATGATTCATTTACTATGAAATTTTATATGTTCTTCTTCCGCACATAATGATAATGCAAACATGATAAGTAAATTTCCTTCCGTCATGAAGTGGGTGAATATGGTAAGTAAGAACTTATCACTGATCAAGTCGAAGAATTCAAAGCTTGCTGATCAAGATAAGCTTCTCACGTCGATGATTGAAATCACGGGTTACTTGTCACTTGTCACAGCGCATTATCAGTGACCGAAGAATTTCCCAAGTTTGGTTCCCAAGTTTATTAAGTAAAAATTCTGCGTTGACAGAAGCAATCGTTTAACGTTTAGATGTCTTGCTCAATCACGAAGTTCAAATACTAATACAAGCTCACTGCAAATATAGCTCATGCTATTGTTACGCTCCCCGAGGGCATGATCACAACACTGGCTGAGCCGTTACAATTTTTGTTTCCCGGCCATTGCACAGACTGAGATATTAATACTGGCTACCCAACAAACAAGCAGAAGATAGAAGTTATCTACACTAAATTGAGTTAGTTATGAGTGTTCTGGAGTCCTTTAGAATATGAATTAATTTCACTATGCAGTTTCTAATTAAGATAGAACAAGTAGGGCGAAGAAACGCCTGCGTATATCTTGATATTATCAGAGGTCTCATTTGAGAGAAATGTGAGGCGCGTTGTAAGTCATGTAAGAATAATGTATAGGCTCAGTCGGTACAATAGCCACACTCCCCGAAATCAAGGGGAAGCTCAAAATGTCTGAGATTGAATAATTTAGTTAAGCCCTATTGCCTTTTTCTTTGATTGAGCAAACTTACAGGGGATGTGAACGAAACTGCTTTAATGTTATCTATGCAATCTCAACTGCGTGCTTGAATATTAAATGCAGGTCTGCCTATTTTGATTTCTCTGACACTTGTTTTGGTTGACAAGCAGAAAGTTTCCAACAACCAGCAAAACAAGATAAAAAAATTATGCACGATGAGGGATGTATCAAAATTGCATAAGAATCTTGATTAATCACGTGACTATTTCACCCCGCATTGTGAATTACGACTCAAAATAACAATTAGCCTATGGTGACTTGGATATCAACAAGACTCAAACGGCACTGTCTGAACGTTCTCCGAGTCATCAACATCAACAAGACTAAAATACATCGAAGTTGTAAGGTTATCAAAATACTAACTAATACAAACTCATCAGAATGCATTCTCGAGTCTTCTGAGGGAAGTGTCCTGGACAGCGCTATTGACAAGGCTGGGATTGGAAATATTAACCTATCTGTTGACCTCTATTAGCCTTAACCTAGGATGATGTATTTCAAACATGTATCAAACAAATAATTGACTATCAAGGCACTTCTTAAGGCAGATAGATGGTGTCCCTCGCTGAAACACATCGTGCCATCCACTGATCAGCTGATTTTTTCTAAAATATCAGACAAGTCTAATACTGAATAAATTTCATACAATAAAACATACGTCAGCTGTGCATCTTGCATGTGACTACAGAAGCGCTCAACCGATGTCAGGAAAGACAACCTAAGAGACAATGCCAAGAAATCTTAGGAAAAGCACTCTTTCATAGGAGACATAAGTAGTGGGGCAATTTGCTATTGAAATGAGTCTTTCAATGCTGTTAACCGCTAATTAATTAATGTTGCTATGCAATATTGTCTTGAAGCTGTTGTAGAAAGCTATTGGAGGAGAAGCTGCATCGATTTACACTGATGGTAGAGGAACGTGGTAAAATCCGACGACAACGACCAAACTCCCGACCAGAGAAACGAAAGTAAATTTTAAATATCTCTCATGTATATTACTATAATTTTAGTAACGGATTATAACAAAAAGGCAGAAGGCATTGTGTCTCATTCACGTCATAAATGTCCCTATTGCTCTATGATGTACCTCATGATCACGACCACTGGTATTATTATTACTTGATCACAAGGACAAAAAAACAGCTCGCAAAGTAGAACATATGACTGCATAACTTTTTAGCAAAAAATGTGTCGGAAACTTGACTGATTAAAGAATAGACATTCATCATCAAACATCAAAATGGATTAAAAAGAAATTCCAGGCAGAATAAATGGAAATGTGTCGTGGATCATATTATTCAGAATGCTTGTAATCAGTTGTCATGGCGACTGTGAGGCTGAAGATGAGATATAGGATGTAAAGTGAATATTTGCCAAAGATTCTGCACATTATTACTATTGCACTGACCATTAAAAATGCTCACATAGACTTTCCAACAGAAATTAAGTGTGTTGATGTAGATCCCGAACAATGAATTTTGCGCCTATAGAGAATGATTGCACCTTAAACGTCTGCCTTGGTGTATTGGAGCTATTTAGCATTGCGAAATTGTGTATTTTTCATTGCATCCGATACATATTCTAGAAATCTGACTTTTCGCTTATATTGAAGACTGCGGGATAAACTGATGTCGCAGTAATGACAGTGGTCAGCTCATTGACTTCTGTCGGTGGAATGTCCCCTGGAATGACATTTTGGAAAGCATGACAAGATGAAATGCAGATGTGATGATGTGAGTATGTAAAATATTAGGAAAATGGTTTAACTACGGTAAATCAAAAACCAATCACACACTGTCGTTTTTAAATTGTCTCCAGCCACGAAATTCCATGAAATTTATGACCGGGCTAGGAAATGGCCAGTCAGTTCGCAGCAATTCAGAAAATATTTGAAGATAATGAGGAGAATACTTTTCTTACCTCAAAGATAAGCAATCCAAAAAGTGGTGACCGCTTTGTGATCAGAATTGGAGAAGGAGTTTTCCTTCATCGATTAGGTACGTCAAAGAAGGAAATACGGACACTAAGCATCTTCCGTGATTGCTTATTTATAAAATAGAAAACTATTGTGATACATGTTTGATTAGGCCTGATGAAGAATTTTTTCCCAAAGATCAGACAGTTGTGATGCTTTCGTTACGTTTTGTTCGTAGAAGTTCCTCGCGACATTAGACTCTGACTGTGGTTGTGCTGTTCATCAACAACCAGGGTGCAAAGTAACGATTGACCGGGTAACCGGGTTGCCCGACTTTTTGTCCTGGCACGGGCATGGTCACGAGCACGGCATTCGAAAGCAATTTAGCCGTGCTTGGTTGCCAGGCCTGACGAACGTATGGCTTAACTACATTTATTAGTCAGTACATAGTAGATAGTAGTAATTTATCTGCTAAACCAATGCTGACCTGTTCCTCTGTTCATTAGTAATTTAAGTGATACATACATGCAACAGTTGATCAAAAATACATTGCTATAGGTCTAAATATTAATGTAGTGTTCATTCAGCGATGTAAGATAAGTTAAGTAGAAGTATAACAGCATCATGGCCATGATTAGATAGTTTTGCAAAATTAATCAGGGGAGGCCCTGACCAAATTGATTGAGTGAAGGAAGTAGTAAGTAAAACTCCACTTCTGGACCGCGCAAGATGGCCGCCATCGAAGAATTTTCGCTGACGTCCCCCCCCTCTGGAACGACAGAGGTTGTGGTCTGTCGTGGTGTGCCGGCCAGGTTGGTCCACGTTCACAAAATGTTCGCTGACGTCCCCCCTCGAAAACGACAGAGTGTGAGACTCGGGTGTGTTGGTCTCGTGTGGGTTGACGTGGGCGACCGCCTAGGTTGTCGTGGTGGAATGGTGAAACGGACTTTAGATTCGTGATCAGCGTAAAATTCTGCATCGGTATGGTGAATTTGAAGTCAATCGGCGAGAAAAAATGTTTCTTCAAAATTTTGACAGAGTTAAAATGTTGGACGTTTTGGTCTCTAGCGTCAAAACGAAGCATCGGATGGGAAAACGGAGGCCAGATTCGGATTCAGCGTGAAATTCTGCATCTGTATGGTGAATTTGAAAGCAATCGGAGAGAAAAAATTTTCGCTGACGCTCCCCCCTCGGGAGAGCTACCTTCGATTTTGGCTTCCAGTGGACGGATTTTGTCGTGCCATAGCTCGTTTGAAAGCTAAGAGTGAGACAAATTCACTGAAAGAAACGGCTTGTTCTCTCTAAAGCCTCTCTGTAAGAACAGAGAGTTCTCTGTAAGAACCCTCTAACACCTCCGACCAGACCGATTTCGATTACAGTCCGATCAACAATCCGACCACACCCGACCAAGCCCTTTAACCATGGTCGGTGCACATTTCTCTTCATAAATCATTTCCTTCATCCCTAAAGAAGCCCACTACATCACCAAACCACACCCGACCATCCGTGGTTGATCATCAGTTGACACTTGAAGAACGAACATTGTCTCAGGAAATATCTATTTTACTGATCTTTTGGAAATTCAGGAGTGTCTGAAAAATTGAAGCAAGTTTTGAAAGAAGGAAATTTTTGGTTATTTTTACAATATATACAATATTGACAAGATGCTACAAATTTTGTTTTGCAGGAACATGCATAAAAATTGTGAAATAAATAGCAGTCCGTTTCATAAACTTTGCACACAACGCTTTGAAACTGACCATATACAGATGAATACAATGGAGCTCTTGTTTAGAGTGCTCATTATTTTATTTGAAGAGGGTGGTCGGGTGTGGTTTGGTGACGTCGTGGGCTTCTTTAGGGATGAAGGAAGTGATTTATGAAGAGAAATGTGCACCGACCATGGTTAAAGGGCTTGGTCGGGTGTGGTCGGATTGTTGATCGGACTGTAATCGAAATCGGTCTGGTCGGAGGTGTTATAGGGTGATTCAGTGACTTAGTGATAGAAAGTAATAAGTGCTTCTTTCTTCTACGTGGACTCAACTCTGATCTTTTGCGGATCGGTGGACTTCCAACCACTCAAATACATTTGGAGGAAAATCCACACAAACATTGGTGGGCCGATAATGTAAATATAAGGTGACAGTCGCATGTGGAGACACTGAGACGGCTACGCTCACGGGTACAGATTTCATTAAAGCACTGAAGTAACGTTCACATTCAGTCATGGAAGTTGGAAATTTTTTTATCAGTTCACAAAAAATTTCTCACGCTACTGATGGCAAAGCAGATTTGACATCTAGGAAGCCTAACAACGAAGTTATACTGTCTTTCTTGAAAAATTTTGGTACACTGATCACTTCACTGTCACCGTAAGTCAGCTATTTCTCTCAACTCTTTCGCCATCTTCTATTGTCTAAAAAGGAAAGTCATCAAGCAAACGGGAATTAAATCGGGAATTCAGGTTATCGATGATCGCATGAATAAAATGCAATGGGAAGGATGAATTCGATGTCCCTTTCATGTAACTGCTTTGATCATTTTCAATCAACCTACGCATTTTGATAGTTGATGGTGAAATGCAATTGAATGTCTCACTGGCAGGGACAACTTCGGATGCCCGCGGGTTGGATAAATTTTGATCAGTGGTATAGAGATCTCAAACATCACTTACAGTGACAAATCCCACCCATCCCCCTACCTTCGCACTAGGGATCGTCCGCGCTTGATTTTGTAGCGGTACCAGTGCCCGTGCCCGAGCAGTTGATTGAACTTCTAACCGGACCGTGCCCGTGACCGGATACCCGCGTGAACACTAGGCAAGACCCGGACCCATGCTTTGACCGAGCTTGTTTTAAATCTAGACCCGACCGCTTCCACTTCCTGTTAACCATAAAAGCAAATACTTCATGACTATAAACCCGGTGTTTGGCTGTTCGTTATCAGTTTTTGACTAATGGTGAAATTAGTCCCTATTCTAGTCTCTAATACAAATTTCCTAAATTTAAATTGACCTAATTTAAATATTAATGTCCTTCAGTAGTAAGTAAAACTCCACTTCTGGACCGCGCAAGATGGTCGCCATCGAAGAATTTTCGCTGACGTCCCACCCTCTAGAACAACAGAGGTTGTGGTCTGTCGTGGTGTGCCGGCCAGGTTGGTCCACGTTCACAAAATGTTCGCTGACGTCCCCCCCCCTCGAAAACGACAGAGTGTGAGACTCGGGTGTGTTGGTCTCGTGTGGGTTGACGTGGCCGACCGCCTAGGTTGACGTGGGCGACAACCTAGGTTGACGTGGGCGACCATCTAGGTTGTCGTGGTGGAATGGTGAAACGGACTTTAGATTCGTGATCAGCGTAAAATTCTGCATCGGTATGGTGAATTTGAAGTCAATCGGCAAGAAAAAATGTTTCTTCAAAATTTTGACAGAGTTAAAATGTTGGACGTTTTGGTCTCTAGCGTCAAAACGAAGCATCGGATGGGAAAACGGAGGTCAGATTCGGATTCAGCGTGAAAATCTGCATCTGTATGGTGAATTTGAAAGCAATCGGAGAGAAAAAGTTTTCGCTGACGCCCCCCACCCTCGGGAGAGCTACCTTCGATTTTGGCTTCCAGTGGACGGATTTTGTCGTGCCATAGCTCGTTTGAAAGCTAAGAGTGAGACAAATTCACTGAAAGAAACGGCTTGTTCATATCTGTCTTCGTTTAGATGTGAGACGCCATTTAAGATTTTGAGAGATTGGCGAAAAACGACAGAGTTAGAATTTTGGACGCTTTGGTCTCTAGCGTCAAAACGAAGCATCGGATGGGAAAACGGATTTCAGATTTGGAATCAGCATGAAATTCTCTATCAACATGGTGAGTTTCAAGTCAATCGGAGAGAAAAAGTTTCGCTGACGTCCCCCCTCGGGAGAGCTAGCTTCGATCTTGGCTTCCAGTGGACGGATTTTGTCGTGCAATAGCTCGTTTGAAAGCTAAGAGTGAGACAAATTCACTGAAAGAAACGGCTTGTTCATATCGGTCTTCGTTTAGATGTGAGACGCCATTTAAGATTTTGGGAGATTGGCGAAAAACGACAGAGTTAGAATTTTGGACGTTTTGGTCTCTAGCGTCAAAACGAAGCATCGGATGGGAAAACGGATTTCAGATTTGGAATCAGCATGAAATTCTCTATCAACATGGTGAGTTTCAAGTCAATCGGAGAGAAAAAGTTTCGCTGACGTCCCCCCTCGGGAGAGCTAGCTTCGATCTTGGCTTCCAGTGGACAGATTTTGTCGTGCCATAGCTCGTTTGAAAGCTAAGAGTGAGACAAATTCACTGAAAGAAACGGCTTGTTCATATCTGTCTTCGTTTAGATGTGAGACGCCATTTAAGATTTTGGGAGATTGGCGAAAAACGACAGAGTTAGAATTTTGGACGTTTTGGTCTCTAGCGTCAAAACGAAGCATCGGATGGGAAAACGGATTTCAGATTTGGAATCAGCATGAAATTCTCTATCAACATGGTGAGTTTCAAGTCAATCGGAGAGAAAAAATTTTTCTTGACAAAATTTTTTCGAAAAATTCAGCGTCAAAGTCTACATGGAAATGGTGTATTTCCAGCTCAATCGGACCTCTAGAATCGGCGATAGAAGCGTTTTAAGTGTTTGGATGATGGACATTACGTCATCAGCTGATCGCCACACACTATATAAGCTGGGAACCGAGAGAGACTTGTCATTAAGACGAGAGCGATTGTCAGAGGTAGGTCGTCTCTCTGAGCTCCGATGATAGCTTCGGACATTCCAAATTCCGGGTTTCTGTGAGAAACCGACTTAGAAAATTTCATTGCTGATATCAGCTAAGGCGTCAGACTTAGAGGTTAGCCAGGAGATGGCCTTCGTCTCCAGGCCATAAAAGACTCCAAAACTTTAAAGGCTTGTAACTTTGCTTCTACAAGTCCGTTTGACTTGATTCAAAAAAGGTTCGGTCGCTATTGACCTGCCCTAAGTGATAGACTACTTATAAAATTTCATAAGTAGTGCTAAAAAGTTGAAAAATTTAAATTCACTAGTTTTGGAGGTTTTCTGGGATTTTCGACCCTGCTGAAGTCAATGAAAGCATTTTTAATGATGTCTGAGCCAGTCTTATCATGGTGTAAGCGGCTTTTCACTGAAAGCGAGCAAGACACGGAGAGTTTTGCTGTAATATTCCACTGACAGGGTGTTCCTTTGGGACGGCGGACGATGCCGCAGTGATAAGTGTGGCAAGGGAGTGTGTCATATTTTAGACCGAAACCGCTGGGACAACTCATGTCTCATGTTGGGCATTTGACACAGTTCTCAACGTAGCACTTTGAACGCCAATCGGTTGAGTCTTAGCTATCTTGTCATGGGTGGCCTCTAAACATCTCCATTGCAAAACGCTGGTGAATCAAGCTCTCTACGGCTTGCTATCAAGCTGCTCAAAGTCTGTCAACCTCTTACCAACTCTACAGGTTTTCATGTCTGAGCCAGTCTTCTCATGGTATAAGCGGCTTTTCACTGAAAGCGAGCAAGACACGGAGAGTTTTGCTGTAATATTCCACTGACAGGGTGTTCCTTTGGGACGGCGGACGATGCCGTAGTGATAAGTGTGGCAAGGGAGTGTGTCATATTTTAGACCGAAACCGCTGGGACAACTCATGTCTCATGTTGGGCATTTGACACAGTTCTCAACGTAGCACTTTGAACGCCAATCGGTTGAGTCTTAGCTATCTTGTCATGGGTGGCCTCTAAACATCTCCATTGCAAAACGCTGGTGAATCAAGCTCTCTACGGCTTGCTATCAAGCTGCTCAAAGTCTGTCAACCTCTTACCAACTCTACAGGTTTTCATGTCTGGCGAATACTATCATTAAGTTGAATCTGCTATCAGTCAACTTGAACGTTGCAAATGAAGTTCGGTGTAATACTTCCTTTCGCCGGGCCTTCCTGTAAAGGGCGGCGGTGAAACCCGTAGCTATGTATACCGCAAGGGACATTCGGCAATGGTCAATCTTGTTAAACCTCTCTGCGTCATGTTTGCAAGTGATTGCCTCTGTCTCAACGTAGTATGCATTCGCGCCAGGGCGACATTTAGCCAGCTGTCGAAGGTTGCCTTATAAACTATCCATTGCATACGTTATGAGAACCATGAGTTCTACCTGTCTCTATCAATGAGATGAATTGATGAATGGAATGAAATGGGAGGACACTCACGCGCCACACGCAACATAACACAATTCTCTCTTACGTAGTCTAACAAGCTCTTTACACATGGATTGCAGTCGATTGCTCTCCCTGTATCAGAAGTGTAAGCTATCTTAATTTTATTTAACACTATTTCATCTACCATCATCGCCCATATGAAATGTTATAAGATTTACAAGTTAAACTAAGCGTGCTACTATTTCCAAATGAAAAAGTATACATGGTTAAATCATCCACTGAAGCCCCATTCAAGTAAGTCAGTATGAAAGCAAAGATAATACGAAATAAAAATTTATTATGGCATGTATTTCAAAAGGTCTTCATCGTCAATATCGTCCCAGAGTCTGCCTTCACACAGATCACAAAAACAGTTCACTTGCTTCAATCGTTCTTCTACCGCGAGCCTCACTTTGTCGATGTACTCCCACTCCGCCATAGTTCGTGGCTGGGAGTTAGGGGTGTACCATTCCCATAATTGATGGAGGAATTTGGTGCTGGTGATCTCCATCACATCATCAGTATCGTACTGCAGATACTTCCATCGTATGCCTGTTAGGTCGGGTCACTCCTTCTCACATACACTCTCCTCTTCGTCATCCGCTGCTAATGACAACTTTCTAATGTTGTCGAGTCGGTATAATTTATCCACCTTCCCCTTCGTTGGAGCGTTTGGTGCAACGAGCCCCTTTGGCGATGAGCATGGAGAAGAGAACTCCAATTTGTGTTCGATGTTTTTGGAGGGCTTGTCATGTTGACTGTGAATAATGACTTTGAAATGTTTTCTAATTCTTAA
This sequence comes from Prostheceraeus crozeri, assembly GCA_907163375.1. Taxonomy (NCBI): domain Eukaryota; kingdom Metazoa; phylum Platyhelminthes; order Polycladida; family Euryleptidae; genus Prostheceraeus; species Prostheceraeus crozeri. The sequence continues at coordinate 3,883 of CAJQUW010009107.1, read as the reverse complement.
GTATCAACAAGCAACCAATCAGAATGAACAGCCAATGAATGATGAATATGAAAGTATATATGCAAAGTGACATTCGTGTCATTTCACTCTGTCTTTGAGACGTATAAGTGAAGTGTTCTCTGGCGAATTCTATATTTGAGGCGTACAAGTGAACTGCTCTCTCGTGAATTCCAAATTTGAGACGTATTATTTGAGTGAAGTCTCTAGCTTGTTGAAGTATCAACCTTAAACTTGATTTCGTTGAAATGGTAAGTTGAAAATTTCTTCACTCATCTCCTTCAAACGTGTGGCTAATAGCATCTTCCTCAATTTCAGGCATCAACTTCATCACCAACGCCCTCCCTTCTCGAGGAAAGTTTAGAGTTGTTGAGTCAAGGTAGGTTGTAACAATACTCTGAGACTTGAACAGAGATAATAGAATGATTTCTCTTTCAGGTGATGTGAGTTCCAGCTCAGGACTCTCGCGACAAGGCAACGAGTGGGAATGTGCCGACTGCGGACATATGTTTACAAGGAAGCACAGTCTCCTTCGACACATCAAACAACGTGTGTGTCAACGCAAAGCGGCATCAATCTCCGGAGGTGAAGTTGATTCTGACGATGGCATCTCCTTTCCTTGCGATTTGTGCCCTCTTTCTTTTGATAGTCACTTTCAGCGATCTTCGCACAGACTTCAACACACGCATGCAAATGATCACTACACCAACGGTACCTCTACCATCTCCCTCATTAATGTTTCACATAATAATTTAGTACGCGACTACTGCATGGAGTCCAATACTCAAATAGTAGATTTTCCTGAGTGGCTCCTTCAAAATTTCTAACATTATCGAAGCGCTCTTCAACAATTTAGACAATTTTAGAATGAAGGCGCTCATCTACCTTAAACTAAAATATATTAAAATAGATTTTCAAACGGGTCAAGTGACGGAGAGAATACAGTTTCATGTTCCTTCCTCTTCCGCAACCGAAGTTGTAAACTGCGAGTCTTGGCTAAATTTTCACATTCAATGTTTAAAATCAAATGTAGATAAATTCAATGAACGCGACAGCGCTCTCATTTTTGATGGTGTGGACTCAGCCATATTCAAAATTTCCCTATTAGAAAGTCATGCAGCTCGAGGCACATTTAAACTACCAAAAACGTTGTATAATAAGAAAGCTGTCATCAATGTCGATTGTAAATCACAGTGTTTCAAATATGCAGTCCTATCCATCCTTCACTATAATGATATCAACGCGCATCGAGATCGCACCTATAGCTATAGACAGTGGGAGGATGAACTAGACTTTGAAGGTTGTGATAGTAACAACATGAAAATCAAAGATGTAGAAACGTTCGAAAAACATAATCAGATTAAAATTGTCGTTCACGTGTGGGAGAAGGGGTTGAAGGGTGCCCGCTATAATTCACGTTCAACTTGTTATGAACGTGCAGTCAACCTCTTATTAGTAAAACAAGATGATAGCGAGGAATGGCACTACTGTGGTATTCCCAAAATCTCTCGCTTGTACACACACTTAGGGCACTCTAAAAGAGGTGAACATTTTGTATGCGACCGCTGCATCCGCTCCTTTTGGAGTAAAGATAAATTTGAAACTCACTATGAATGGTGCAAGCGAGGTAAATTACAAATGGAACGCATGCCCAAAGATAAAATATTTTCACATAGGGATAATGGCGACGAATTAAGTCCCCTGCGTGTCATTTACGCAGACATAGATTGCTACATTGATGATATCATCCACAAGCCAGCAGCCATATCCTGCTATGAAGTATGGCATGACCACTTTAGGAATAGACAAAACAAAATGCATACTTGGCAAGGTGAAGATTGTATTTCAAAATTTCTAGAATTTCTCGATAAAGCTGCTAAATTTCAACAATCCTATGATTCCCAATTGCAGCGTAAGTCACTACATATGTCAGATGAAGACAAACAGAAATTTGAAAGTTGCACATCGTGCCCTAAATGTCATAAAACGTTTGATGACGATAAAATTAAGAAAGTGCGTGATCATGATCACATCACTGGTAAATTTAGAAACGCACTCTGCTCCAAATGTAACTTTTCACTTAGGTTGAGACGTCGTGTACTACCCGTCATTTTTCATAACTTTAAGGGCTATGACAGTCATATGCTCATAAAAGGAGGGTTGAGCCAGATGAAACCGTGGCAGTTTAATGTAATAGCGCAAACGAGAGAAAAATTCATGGCAATGACAGCAAAAGTACCAGTAGATAAAACTAAAGAAAATAAGACAGTCTTCTTCGAAATAAAATTTTTAGATTCATTCCAATTCATGTCAGCGTCACTAGCTTCTCTCGTTCATAATCTCAAGTTTCTTCCCCATAGTCAAACTTTGAAGAAACACTATCCAAACTTAACGGATGAAATAATCACTCGCAAAGGAATCTTTCCCTATGCGTATTTTAGCTCAATGTCTAAACTAAATGAAACAACCCTTCCTTCCATTGACGAATTCCAAAACGATTTGACGGGTCAAGATTGTCCAGTAGAGGACTATGAACATGCTCAAGAGGCATGGTTAAAATTTGATTGTAAAACGTTTGGCGATTATATGATCGCTTACTTAGAATTAGATGTCATTTTGCTGGCTGATGTCTTTCAGGAATTTCGACGAGTGGCATTAGAAGAAGACAAAATTAGATCCTGTCCACTTTGTCAGTCTACCAGCCATGTCCTTTAAATCAGCCTTTAAAATGACTGGTGAGACCATCCATCTCTTACAAGACCCGGAGATGTATAACATATTTGAGCGCGGAATACGCGGTGGTCTCACATTTGTGAATAAACATCACATAAAATCTAAAACAGTAGGTAATGATAATATCCACCTAAAATACTATGACCAAAATAATTTATATGGCAGTTCACTGTCTAAACCACTACCTCATTCCGAGTTTAGTTGGTTAAATCAAGATGAGCTTGCGTATTACTCCAACCCTTCAAACATTCTGAACATTCCAGATGAAGGTGATTGGGGATATTATTTTGAAGTGGATTTGATTTATCCAAATAGTATTAAAAATAAAACTGCTGATTTCCAACTCGCACCTGAATCTGGTGAAGTGACTGAAGATATGTTTTCACCATTCATGTCACAATTTCATAATAACTTAACAGAGTGTGGACAGCCAAGGTACAAACCATGCCGCAAACTTTTACTCACCCAATATGATAAGAAAAATTATCTCGTGCACTTCTGCATACTAAAATTCTATTTAGAAATGGACATGCTTCTAAAGTCAGTTCACCGCATCATCAAATTTAGACAGAAAGCCTTCCTCAAACCATATATTGATAGTAACAGCCAGAAACGTGCACTCGCCCAAAATAATTTTGAAAAAGATTTTTATAAGTATAAGAATAATAGTCTATTTGGTAAGACGATGGAGGATGTTAGAAAACGCATGAACTACAAACTAGTCATTGATGATCAAACATGTCACAAATTGACCTCATCACCTCTTTTCATTGATAGAGACATTATCGATGAGGACCTTGTAGGTGTTAAATTGATAAAATCAGAAGTTGAGTTGTGTAAGCCCATCTATATTGGCCAAGCTGTACTAGATTACTCTAAGCTTGAAATGTACCAACTCTTTTATAAAATACTAAAACCATGTCCTCTCGTAAAAGAGGTTCGTTTGTTGGGTGGTGATACAGATAGTTTCTTCTTAGGTATTACCACTCAAAAATATTTAAATTTTAATGAAGTAGCTAAGTCATTAGAAAAATATTTCGACACATCTAACTACAATCCCACTCATCCACTCTATTCCATACAGAATAAAGCCAAACTTGGTTGTTTTAAGGATGAAACAGCAGGAAAGGAAATGGATGAAATGATTCTCCTC
>CAJQUW010009106.1:0-67403 GCA_907163375.1 Prostheceraeus crozeri | reverse complement strand
CTGTTATCAAATGTAGCGAGCGTTACCGTGGCTCATCAGTTTCGTAGATATTCTCAGTCGTGGTCAACACACAGAATTAGACCGGTCGTCTCTTCTTCTGTCTGACTAGTAATGGGAATAAGACCGTTCCAGGACACCATAAAATCAAAAAAAATAGTACCTTCAAAAACGACAAAAATTCATAAATTTAGACCTTTTTTCAGGTTTTTAAGACCTAATAATGGGTAAAAGACCGTTCCAGGACACCATAAAATCAAAAAAATTAGTATCTTTAAAAACGATAAAAATTCATAAATTTAGACCTTTTTTCAGGTTTTTAAGACCTAATAATGGGAATAAGACCGTTCCAGGACACCATAAAATAAAAAAAATTAGTATCTTTAAAAACGACATAAATTCATAAATTTAGACCCTTTTTCAGGTTTTTAAGACCTAAATTCATGAATTTGGTTCATTCAAAAAGTACCATTTTTTTCAAAAATGGTACTTTTAAAAACGACATAAATTCATGAATTTAGGTCTTAAAAACCTGAAAAAGGGACTAAATTTATGAATTTATGTCGTTTTTAAAAGTACCCAATTTTCAAATTTTTCAAAAATCTCAAATTTGAGAATTACAGATTTTACCTTGAAAATCATGACCGTTCTAGGACACTAAAAATTATAAAAGTTGAGTATCTCAAATTTGAGAATTACAATTTTCACCCTCAAAATCATGACCGTTCTAGGACACTAAAAAAAATCAGAAAAGTTAAGAATCTCAAATTTGTGAATTACAATCGGGCGAAGCCCTAGAACCTTCGGTTCGATTTTCACCCTTGAAAATCATGACCGTTACAGGACACTAAAAATCAGAAAAGTTAAGAATCTCAAATTTATGAATTTTATCCATTTTTCAGGTTTTTAAAATATATCATGTGACTAATAATATTTCTTTAAAAATGGAAGAAACAAAAGTGGAAGGAACTTCAGAAATAGATGAAACCGCAAGAATATATCCTTCAATATCATATGAACGTAGTTCTGCTACCCCCTCCCTTCTGACTTCTAGGGGTCTCTTAAGAAATTTTTTTATTATAAAATGAACAACATAAATGAGTTTTTAAAATTATATGGAACGCAAACTACGACAAATTTCGACCTAAAGAAAATCGCAAATCAATTAGGAATAAAGAATTTTCATGTTCTAATGAGAGATGAATTACAATTCCTAAAAAATAAGCCAACAGGAACATTCAGTTCCCAGAACAAAGTTCAAACTGTAAATTTCATAACAAATCTTCATACGTCAGACCAAAACGGCGTACATTGGTCAGCAGGTATGATTAATAAAAATGGAGATAATTATTATTTTGACAGCCCGGAGGCTGAGAGCTATTATTTTGATTCATACGGTCTTCCACCTACAAATGAAGTAAAAGAATTACTTGGAACGGGTACATACAATACGTTTCAAATTCAAAAACCGGGAACAACTTATTGTGGACAATTATGTCTTTATGTTTTATTTAAATTGCAGGAAGGAGTACCATTTCTAGATATAATGTTAGAATTGAACGAACCGTAGGTTCTATGGCTACGCCTAATAATAATAAAAATAATAATAATGATAATTAAAAATCAGTTCGTTGTAATTCATTTTGATAAAAACGACCTCTGATATCCTCATTATCTAAATCTTTAATTTCATAAGTAATCGGATAAGTTTTATTTATTTTGCAAACTTCAAATATTTCTTTAGTCCAATAGCCAACAAAGCCTTTTTCAAATTTGTTCTTATATTTAAATATTCTAACTCTATCTCCAATTTTAAATTTCGGCTTAAGTTTCTGCAAATTCGGATTACTCTCATTCAAATTATTAATTTCATTCAAATTATTATTCTCGAATATTTTCTTTCGTATCAAATCAGGGTCGTCAGAAGCATTCTTTGGAGTTTCTTCAATACCAGAATGAACTTTATTATTGTAATCTTCCACAATTCCTGGTAATATTTTTAACCATTTCTGATTTCCTTGCTGAGTAAATTTCTTGAAAATTTTATTTTTTAACGTCCGATTGAATCTTTCTATCACTACGGCCTTCCCAGCGTTTTCAGTTGAATAAACAGTTTCAAATAGTGGCTGAACGTTTCGGTTATAAAATTCCGTCCCTTTATCAACAAACAATTTTTTTGGCTTTCTATTACTTTCTTTAAAGATTTCTTCAAACGCATATTTAACTGATAGACCACTTTTATTTTTTAAAGGTTTTACCCAAGCGTATCGTGTATATAAATCTATAACTGTCAATGCGTATTTGTAGTCAGACTTTGTCTTAGAACCTTCGGTTCGGTCCCTTTCATTCGGCATATGAATAAGATCAGCACTCCAAATATCATCTTTATTAAATACTTTTACTTTTAATAAATATTTAGGCTTTCTATATTCTTTATGAATTTCAGATGCATAAACGTCTGAATTATGATTTCGAGCGTTGCTCTCAGACAGCTTTGCTGTCGTTTCATTTAAACCCTGACCGAATAATATTTTAGCTTGTAAAGCTTTCTTAACAAACATTCTTTCAATCTTTTCTCTAAATGTAGGATTCTGAATACTATCTAATTCTTGAATCATCTTCTTATCAGCTGCATGACGAGAACTTAGATCATGATTTCGATAAGCTAAATCATGCCTGTAAGCGGCGGCATCTACTCTATTTATTGGTTCTTCACCTGGTTTCGGATTATTATTCTCATCTAGTCTTATATCTAATCGAGTTCCTGGACCGGTATATGAATGACCAGGAAGATGTTTTTCTTTCGAATATTTACTCCAAATAAATCCAGGAAAGTTTTCTAATGTTTTTTGTATATCACCACCGAAGTGGTGTGGAACTTTGTTCTTGTCACCTCCAATATGCTGACAGTTTGAGTTTTTATTTTTGTTTAATAGATAATTCAATAAATCTAAATTAGAAATTTTTAATTTAATTAAATTTTCGGAATTTTTAGTATTCATTTTAAAAGATAAAAAAAATTAAGAAGATAAAAAAATTATTTTACCGAAAAGAACCAAAGCTCCTCAGGTTATTACCTTATCATACTAGGACTTAGATATATTCCAGACCCATCTTTAGTTTCTTTAATTTCAATTAAATCATCAACATTGTGGAGAATATTTTTAAGAACTCGTTTTCCTTCATCAACTAATTTTAATTTACTAATAAAATTATCTACTACTCCTTCTCCCCTAGCAACTTTCTCTAACTCTCTGTTATGACGTTTTTGTTCTTCTAATGCTGCCTTCTCTGATTTATTTTTATTTACTGCTTGGACAATACCAGCTGTCCCACCTGCAACACTTCCTGCTGCAGCTATGCCTCCTATTATTAGTGGAATTAATGGGAGAATTCCACCATTCTTTTCTTCTTGTAATTTAATATTCTCTATCATTGGTTTACTTATGTAATACTTTTTTTTATTAATCGTAATAGTTTTAGGGGTATTTTTGTCAACAATATTACGTAATTTCAATTCGACAGTTTTATTATTAATATTACTTTTCGCTTGCGACATTTTTAATAAAAAATTTTAAGTTATCAAAAATTTAAATCTATTCTAGTTACCAAAAAAAATTTTAAGTTAACAAAAATTTTAATCTATTCTAGTTATGAAAAAAAATTTTAATTAACTTATCGGAGCGAAGCTCCTCTGGTTTTAGCCTATCCTAACCATCTTTCCATTAAGAATTTCAATAGAATATTTTGCATCTTCTAGCAATAAACCATAAGCCATCAATGAAGTTGTGGAATCTTTCTTTTCAATATTAATTGTTATATCACAACCATTTTTAATAATATCTTCAGATTGTGCACTTAAATCGAAACAGAAAATTGGATATAAATGTCTCCAATCTCCAGGAGTTAATTGTGGTTCAACTCCAAATTCTATACAAAGATTTCTATAAGAATCATATCCTTCCATAAATTGATTATTGGTATCATCGAATCTTAATGGATCAATTGGATATCGAGTTTGATTTAATGAAACTTGTAAACTTCGAATTGTATTAATATGGAAGAGATTATTGTTCTTATCAAAACTTGGAGAATTATTTCTTTGAAATGTTAGTAATAAATATCTTGGGGTATTCGCAGTTCTAGTAAAATGCCAGTTAAATCTTTGTTCGGAAAAAGTTACTGAACTAGCAGTTCTCTTTAGAAAATTTACTGGAATTGGTTTGTTAGTATTTAATCTTTTTGCAATAGCTGTTTCAACCTCTAAACTAGGAGTAATATGCTTAATCCACCATTCAATTCTATCAATTTTTAAATATGCTTTTTTCCCAGTCTTACCAAAAAAGATTAATTCATTATTTACTGTACGATGAATTATTAATTTAAATTTTAATTGATATGATATTTTGTCATAATCTAAATATCCGAATAATGGAGACAATGTCCAATTAACTGTCTGTTTACTTTTCTTGTTAAATTCACGTCTTTCTTTATATGCATCATTATTTGTTTTATTTAAATGTTTTGCAATATTTTCTACATCTTTCGCAATTCCTGCTGCATCTGTTCCAGCGTGAGTTAAATCATCAACAATTATACCATCATTAGTATCAGGAAACCAACCTTCGATTTCATACTTTTTATTATTTTCACCAATTGTTACAAATCTAAGCATTGTATCAATTACACCTGGAGAATCACTTATTGTTTCTATATTTTGAGTTGCAACATCTAAACGCATTTGTGTAAATAAACTTGGGAAAAAATTATTCTCTAGTGTAATATTATCGGTATCTGGTAATGGTGTTGTAAAATTAGCATCACTATATAAAGAATATTCGCAGTGTAAAAATGAATCAGGTAAATATAAATAACTCTGCTGATTATCAACTTCAAAAATTAAATCACCTCCAGTGTTTACTCTACTGGAAGATCCGGGATTCATAGCAATTCTTATATAGTCATTCTTTTTTTGATTATAACTGACGAACGGAGGATCGTCTAATTTAAATTTATTTTCAATAAGCGAAGACATTTTTATAAAAAATAATTTGACTTTTTGTTTTTCTCACAGATAGAAAAAAAAAATTTTTACTAAAATATAATTTTAGAATTTTACTAAAATATAATTTTAGAATTTTGCTAGACCAGCTCCGTGAATACCATTACCTCTTATTTCTTCAATTGTTTTTTTATTATTTTTATTTTCATTATGTTTACTATCACCATCCACAGCTATGTTAGCAATTTTGTTTTTTGTTTCATCTGAAAGTTTTTTTAATTTTTTTAGTTCTTCAGAATCATTCTTGAGTTTACGAATAGCTTCTAGTTGTTTTAATTCGTTTTGAGACTTGACAGCATTTGATATTGCACTAGCTGTACTACCTATAGCAGCTGCTCCTTTTGCAGCAGATGTAATCAAATCTTTATTATTTTTAATTAAGTTAACGATACTACCAATACCAGAAAAGATGCCATCCCCTTCTTTTTGGACGACACCTGCGGTGCCTAGGAACTTTTCTGTTTCGACGGTTTCTCTATTATCATAATGGTAAACCGGATTCATACGTGGTTCATGAGCAATTTTTTGATTTGAAGCAAAATGTTTAAGATTGTGTTTATAAATTATAGGCATTTTTTAGTAATAAATTTGACTTTTTGGAAAAATAAAAATAAATTATAAAAAAAATAAATAAATTATAAAAAAAAAAAAATGTTTATTTTTTGTTCTTAACTTTTACAGATTGGGTTTTTGGTTTAACTTTATCAGGAACCAAACCTGCATCAATCATTCTTTTTATTCTATGATTTTCTTTCATAATATTTCTTTGTTTTATTAACTCTTCTAATTGTTTTATTCTTTTAAAATTATTAGCTCTAATTTTATCCATTTTTAAAATTATATACTGTTATATTTTTAAATTTTTTTTAAAAATTATATTTATACTTTTATATTTTTAAAATTATATTTATATTTTTTAAATTATATTTATATTTTTTAAATTATATTTATATTTTTTATGATTTTTATTTTTTGTAGGTAAAAAATATTTAAGTTAATATTTACAATACTCGTTTAAGATTTACGTTTATGAATATCTAACAACTTCGAGATAACTTTATTAATTGCTTGTTGCACTTTATCTATTGCATCAAGAAGCGTGTGATGTACTTTAATTTCTTTTTCAGTCATTTCTAATTTTTTCTCACTTTTCTTTAATTCTGTTTTTAAAGCATTTAATTGAACTTTAAGACCATCTACTTTTCTTTTAACGGAATCTAACTGTTCTTTATTTTCTTTAGAGTTTTCTTGTAAATTTTTCTTTAATTCATTTTCTAAATTGATTTTCAGAGTTTTCATTTTATCAACTTTTTCATTAAGTGATTTTACTTCAATTTTTAATTGATTTATTTTTTTAATTTGTTGAGCAATTTTAGAACTCAATTCATTCACACTTTTTTGGAATGTAGTTTGTAACTGTTTTAAATTTTTTTTAATTCTTTCAGGTAGTTTTTCTATTTCATCTTCTAATTGTTCTTTTAACATTTTTATCTGATGTTTATTTTTAATTACAGCAGATTTTAAATTTATAGAAAGTAATATTAAAATTTTTGATTGTTCAGAAATCTTTTTAAAAAGTTTTGCTATATCTGCTTCTAGCTCTCTATCCTTTTTATCAAGTTTTAATAATTTTTCGTTTAATGATTTGTCATTAAGTTTAAGCAACTTTAATTCGTTCATCAGTGGAACCAAAACATCGTTTATATATTTTTCTTTTAAGTCATTGATTTGTGTATCAACATATTGTTTATTTGTTAACTCTGTATTTTGTTGTGGAAGAATAGAAAGATGTAATGGACCAGATAAAACGTCTCCAGTTTTCATTATATAATTTTCTAGTTCTATTTCTGATTCACGATTATTCGGGATATATGCACCTCCACCAACATTTGGTAACATCATTTTTAAACAATAAAAATAAAATTTTTTCTGATTATAAAAATACATAAATTATAAAATACATAAATTATAAAAAATAAAATTTTTTTCTGATTATAAAAATACATAAATTATAAAATACATAAATTATAAAAAATAAAATTTTTTCTGATTATAAAAAATAAATTTTTTTTTCTGATTATAAAAAATAAAATTTTTCCTAATAAAAATAAAAAAATGGAAATGACTCAAATTTGTCAAGTTTGCAATATGCGTTTTTTAAATCAAACACTATCATATTCTCATATGAAAAATACACCATGTGGTATGCATATGAATCAATTACAACCTAATAATAATAATATTCAACCTAATAGTATTCAGTATAATAATATTCAACCTAATAATAATATTCAACTTAATAATAATATTCAACCTAATAATAATATTCAACCTAATAATAATATTCAATCAGAGCAACCATTACAAAGATTGAAGCATTTATTTATTTCAGATAAAGAACAAAATCTTTATACTGCTAGAATAAATACACCTAGGCAAAATACACCTAGGCAAAATAATAATAATCCTTTTGTTCAAAATAATTATGTTGATAAAAATCAATTTGTTGAAAGTAATAACAAAAAAATATGTTCCGAATGTAATAAAAATATAACATCAAAAAATTTTGCACGTCATTTAAAATTATGCGAACAACCAGAAGAGGTTAAAAAAAATAAAAAAGATAAATTAAAAGATCAGTTATGTCGTAATTGTAATAAATATTTTACAATTCAAGGAATTACTAATCATTATAATTCTTGTATAAGTTCTACAAGACAATGTACAAGTTCTCAAATTACTAAACCTAAGACAGAGTTTTATGATAGTAAATATCAGTGTAAGGATTGTTTAAAAGAAAAAGTTAAATGTAGAGGTTGTCAAAAAATTATATTAAAGAAAAATTTTCAGCGACATGTAACACTATGTCCAAAACTTAATCAACATAATAATCAACATAATAATAATTTATATCAAAATAATAATTTATATCAAAATAATAATTTATATTAGTATTTCTATTAAAATAGACTTATATATTTAAATAGTTGTATTTCAACTAAAATAGTTGTATTTCAACTAAAATAGTTGTATTTCAACTAAAATAGTTGTATTTCAACTAAAATAGTTGTATTTCAACTAAAATAGTTGTATTTCAACTAAAATAATCTTATATATATTAAAATATTATTTTTTTATAAAGAATAAAATATTATTTTATTAAAATATTCTGAAGCATTCCGGAAGAGAGGAGAGGTTCGGAACATACTTCTTTTGAGTATAGGAACAAAAAGTCCGACACATTCCGGAGGTTCTACAGAGGTTAAAAACACTCATAAGAGTGTAAGAATGCGAGTCCGGAATTAAAAAATAATAATTCCTAAATTTTTATTTTAAAAATATTAAATGAATAAAAACGAAAATTTGGAAGATTTATATTCACCGGTTATAATTAAAAGTAATAAAAGTAATAAAAGTAATCTAAGTCGTCATAAATCTCTTAATGCAATAAACGAAATAATAAATAATTATATGAATAACACTGAGTTTCAAGATACACTAACCCCTCAAGATCCGAATCTCAAAGATATTAATAATATTGTAGAAAATCCTATATATAATACTAAATATAATAATAATATAGATAAAAATATATATAATAATATAGATAAAAATATATATAATAATATAGATAAAAATATATATAATAATATAGATAAAAAATATTTAGAGACACTACCCCCTAATTCATCTCTTAATAAAAAAATACCACAATCAGATCTTACACGTCTTTGGAATTTTTTAAAATTTCATTGTATAAAAATATTGTTAGCATGTATTTTAATATTTTTTATTTATCATCTTGTTATATGTATTGGAAATCAATGGGGTTACTTTCTAACAGAGGAACAAAAGAGAATAAATTTTTATAAACAAGAAATAAAAACTTTTAAAGGATGGAAGACTGAGGAGGATAAGATTAAGGATAAAACTAATAATAAAAATATTAAACAAGGTAAAATGTATCAAGAAAATTTACATTTCATTGTTTACGGTAAAACTGGAAGTGGTAAGACTACGTTTATTAAAAAATATATAAACCAATATTATAAGGACGAAACAAAAGTACATATTTTTTGTATGCATACTTCTGAATGGCCAACTTTTACAAACGTCTATAATGATAAACAATTAGATGAGTTACAAGATATGGAAAGTTTTGCTGGTACACCTGAAAATAAATCTTTATTAATTTTAGATGATGTTGCAAGTTTATCAAAACAAAAAAATATGTCAGAAATATTTACAAAAGGAAGACATCAAAATATTCAAATAGTTGTATTAGCTCATAAAGCTTGTGATGTAGATAATAAGATTAGAGAAAACATTCAAACATTTTTTACAACTACACAAAATAATGCAGCATTCTTTAATGATATTAATAAAAATTATAAAATGAATATGCCTTTATCATATTATACACATCATAAATATGGAATAATACGTGTTGACACCATAAGTGAACATATGCAAGTATATGATAAAGATTTAAATATATTAGTAGATACCGAACATGAAATCTATAATAACTCTCAAGATTTTGATATTAGAATATATGCAAATGCAAAACATTTATCAAATCAAGTTATAGAACAAATAATTATCTTTTTAGAGTCTGAAGCAAAAGTACCACTAAAAATTATTCCTGATACACTTTATTTTTATTTTGATCATTATTTAAATGCAAAATTTGGTATACCAATACCAAAAAGATTACAAGATAATGAAACATTAAACTATTTGAAAATTGCAATCAATGATGTTAGAAACGGTTTAAGAAAAGCAACCCCAATAATATCTGATGTTAAATCTACATTTTCTGATGCTAAATCTACATTTGATGAAGCCAAAAAAACATATAATGATATAAAACCATTAATAAATGGTGTAAGTGAAATACTTAATAATTAAACAAATTTATCATAATCGAACTAAAGGTTCTAGGTTTCATCCGATTTTACATATATATATTTAGGTTTCACCTCGAGGGACTTCGCCCCGATTAGAATTTTTCCATTATATATTTTAGAATTTTTTTCTCTAAAAATTAAAACATAATTTTTTTTTAAAAAAAAAATTTTCTCAAATTTTCTCTAAAAAAATAAAAAAAATAAAAAAATGAAAAAATTTTATTGTGTCTTATGTGAAAAAAAATTACAAACAAAAAGAAGTTATCAATCTCATCTACAAAGTAAAATGCATTTACAAAATGTAGAACGAGTTGATGAAGGAAATATATTAAAATTAAATAGTTATAAAAACTATCTAGAAACATTGCCTACTGATATAAAAGTTAAAAAAATGTTTGATGATTATTCACATTCGGAATATAAAAAAGTTTTTAATAGTGAAGATGAAGCCGTAACAGATATAAAATATTTATTTAGCGATACTGATGAATTTAACGAAATAGATGAATTTGATGAAGCCGTACATGGGTCATCGGAGATGTCTTCCAGGGCTTCGCCAGAGAGTTCCTCACCCGAAACAGATATAAAATATTTATTTAATCAGTCTTTTGAATATAATGAAACTGATAAAACTTTTTCTGATATTCTAACCAACTTTTATAATATATTTAAGAAATCTTTCAAATGTTATATGAATGTAGAAGTACTTTATACAAAAAATGGACCTGATGGAATTCCTGAAGAAATAATACAAGGGCATTTTACAAATTCGCAAGAAATTCATAATGTAAATGATATACAACCCATATTTGAATCGATGATACTTAAATTAGAAAATTGTATAATTGAAGCCCAGTTACGTGAATCTGGTTGGAGATTTGTTAAAATACTATCTAAGAAAATAGTAATTGATAAATATAAAAATAATACTGGTGGTAGTTATGTTCCTTTGCCTTTCAGTTCACCACAATTAATCAACATAAAAAATGAAGATGAACGTTGTTTTCTGTGGAGTATTATAGCACATTTACATCCTGCAAAATATCATAAAGAAAGAGTAAGTTATTACAATAAAGAAGAATACATAAATGAATTTGATCTTTCTGATGGCTTAGATGAATTTCCATATGATTATAATAAGTTAAAAAAGTTTCATAAAAAGAATAAAAATTTAATAGAAGTAAATGTTTTTGAATTAAATGTGAATTATGTTTCTATTGGTAAAATTACTCCACTTTACTCAGATTCAAAAGAATTTTATTTGAATAATAAAAATTTATGTCAATCAGAAATAGTATATAATGATAGAGAAAATTACATGCATCATAATATTTTTTACCAAGGAAATATAATATGTACTGAAAAATTTGAACTTGTTAAAACACTAACGCCAATAATGATTAATCACAATAATTATAAAGGACGTACTGATGATTATAATTACAAATATTCATCTTTATCTTCAGAATACCAACAAAAATTAGAAAATTTAAATGAAAGTTTACAAAAATGTAAAATAGATTATCAACAACAATTAAAAATGTTACTACAAGAATATCACCATAAATATCAAAATAAGATAGAAACAATTCAAAAATTAAATGAAGAAAATAATAAAAAAAAATAAATAATAAAGAATTAAATAATGAAGAAAATGAAACCAAACAAAAAATAAATGAATCTTTAAAAAAATGTCTACAACAATATAAAGAACAATATGATAAAGAATATATTTATCAGCTACAAATATTAAATCAAAATTATCATCAAAATACATTTAATCTTACAAAAGAAATTGATGAAACACATGAAATATATAAAGATGAATTTGTAAAATTAGAACAGTCAAAACAACCAGCACAAGCGAATATATTATATTATCAGGGACATTTTATATTGTGTAAAGATGTTTCTATATTTACAAAAACTTCAGATAATAAAAATTTTCCTTGTCTTCAATGTATGACAAGTTTTAGAACTTTAGAAGAAATGAATAGACATTTGGAGAATTGTCAACAAAATGAAGCAGTTCAAAATACTTTTCCTAAAGATGATTATTTAGAATATAATAAATGGTATTTTAAAAATAAAGTACCATTTACTATTTATTGTGATTTTGAAGCATATAATGTTAATATGACACAAAATCAAACGGAAAGTTCCAGGGCTTCACCCGATTCTGAAAATTATAATTCTGAAAATTATAATTCTGAAAAAAATAATTCTGAAAATTATAATTCTGAAAAAAATAATTCTGAAAAAAATAATTCTGAAAAAAATAATTCTGAAAATTATAATTCTGAACAAAGTAAAGAAAAATATTTATTTGAACAAAAACCATTATGTTGGGGAATGTACATTCATTCGAATTATCCTGAATTATTTAAATCAGAATATTTACAATACTATGGTGAAGACAGTTCAGAAATGTTTACAAAGAAAGTAGAAGAATTACAAGTACTTTTTTCACAATTGCTTGAAACAAATAAACCAATGATACCATTAACGGATGAAGAAAGAAAAGAATTTTATTATGAAATAAATTGTTATTACTGTGGAAAAGGTTTTACAAATAAATATAAAACTGGTAGAGGTAGATATATTGATAAAGTAAAAGATCATGATCATCTAAATGGATTATATAGAGGTGCAGCACATGATTCTTGTAATCTTAATGCTAACAAATTTAAATATAACTTTGTTCCTCTATATTTCTACAATGGTTCTAAATATGATTTCCATCTAGTAATGAAAGATTTATTTTCATCAGAAAAATTACATCAACAAAAAATAAATGTACTATGTAAACAAGAAGAAGAATATTTTTCAATGCAATTAGGTTGTATTAGAATTTTAGATGCATTTAGATTTTTTACTCCTTATTCATTAGATGTTATGGGAAAAACTTTGAAACCTGAACAATGTAAAATATTAAATAAATATAATTTAAAACCTTTAAAAGGAATATTTCCGTATGAGTACATAGCCTGCGGCTCACAGTCGAAGACTGATTTTAATTCTGTGAATAAAATTATGAAAGAAGAACAACTTCCTCCAATAAATAAATTTAAATCAACATTAAAACAATCACGATTATCTGAAGAAGATTATGCAGAAGCTGAAAAAAATTGGAGAGAGTTAAATTGTAAAACAATGTATGATTATACAATGAAATATCTACAGATAGATGTATTAATACTAGCTGATCTTTTTGAAAACTTTCGTGATATGTGTTTAGAATATTACGGAATAGATCCATGTTATTGTTATTCTACACCAGGTTTAACATGGCTAGCAGGATTAAAACATACTGGTGTTAAACTTAAACATTATAAAGAAAATACATATGATAAATTATTATTTTTTGAATCTGGAATTAGAGGTGGAGTTTCATCCGTTTTAGGTAATAGATATGTTAAATGTTATAATAAGAAAGTAAATCCACAAGAATATGGAATAATGAAACCTTTATCTCCAGAAGAAAAAGAAAAAATATTAGAAATTTTTCGAACGAAACGAGAAGGAGTAGAACGTGAAAAAGCAATTGATGAATTCATGCGAGAAAACTATTTGTTATATTATGATTTTAATAGCTTATATTCTTCTTGCATGATACAAGAATTACCAACAGGTGAGATGTCATGGAGTAATAATCTTGATTATCAAAAAACATATGATGGAAATCGTAATTCTGGTTATATATATGAAGTTGATTTAGTATACCCTGATTATATAAAAGATGCAACAAAATATTATCCTTTCTGTCCAGAAAACAAAATTCCCAATATAGAAGATTTTTCAGATTATCAAAAATCTTTAATTCCTAAGAAATATAGGCCAACAAAAAAACTTATGTTAACACAAAGCAATAAAGGAAAGTATGTTGTTGAAGGAAGAATGCTAGATTGGTATTTAGATCATGGAATGATTCTCACAAAAATTCACCGGAAACTAGTGTATAAAAAATCTAAATGGTTAAAAGATTATATTGAGTTCAATATTGAAAAACGCAAAATATCTAAAAGAAATAAAGATGATTTTGGAAACGTGTTCTTCAAATTAATGAATAATGCATTTTATGGTAAGACTTTAGAAAATGTGCGTAATAGACAAAATATTGAAATAGTTTATGATAAAGATAGGTTTCAAAATTTAACAAGGAAACCTACATATAAAAGAACTACTAGATTTAGTGATGAACTATGTGCTGTACATCTAAGAAGAAGCATTGTAAAACATGATAAGTTTAATTTTATAGGTTTCACTATATTAGAATTAGCTAAACTATTTATGTATAGTTTTATATATGATTATTTAGCACCTGCTTATGGCAAAAACTATAAATTACACTTTACAGATACCGATTCTGTTTTCTTAGAATTAACAATACCATATGGTTCTTCACTAGATAAAGAAATTAATAAAATAAAAGATATCATTCATCCTTCTGATTTATGTAAAGTAAAAGATGAATTAGAAGGAAATGAAGATTTCATAACAGAAGCTATATTTTTAAAATCTAAATGTTACTGTTATGATACAACTAAAAATATTAGGACATCGGAGATGTCTTCCAGGGCTTCGCCCGTTAAAACACATAAAACATTAAAAGGAATTACAAAGGCATCAGTGGCTAATCAAATAACATTTCAAGATTATAAAAATGCATTATTTAATAATGAAATAAAAACAGCATGTAATTATAGACTTAATTCAAAAAAACATAAAATGTATTTAAAAGAAGAACATAAATTAGCATTAGATCCATTTGATGATAAAAGAAAAATTTTACCTGATGGAATAACTACTGAACCTTTTTAATTTTCTAATTTCTAAGATAGACAAATTTGATATATACATAAAATAAAAAAATATAAAATATTATAAAATAATATAATAATATAACATAAAATAATAATATAAAATTATCATATAAAAATGGATAAAGTTAGAGCTGATAATTTTAAAAGAATAAAACAATTAGACGAATTAATAAAACAAAGAAATATTATGAAAGAAAATCATCTTCAACATAGAATGACAAAAGCTGGTATTCAATCTGATATGTTTGATAAATTAAAATTAACTGAAGAAGTAAAAACTGATTATGAAAAAACTGTCGAACCATTTAAAACTCTTGAAAAGGAACTTAATGAAAAACGTGTTGATATAGCGGATCCTGTACTTAAAACACTATTAGATGACTATGGTTTATTAGAGGCAAACATAGATAAAAAATTACCAAAATCTATGTTATTCGAACATTCTACTTTCTTTTTAGATAAAAAATTATTTGCAAGATTTTATCTTGGTGGTAAAGAAATATTTCCACAACCTTTACGAGGATTAATTTTTACGCCAGATAAAAAACCTATTAGTTTAGATAGAAATTTTGTTGATCTTTTAAGAGGAGCAGATTTAAAAAATTATGCTGTAGAAGATCTAATAAAATATAAAACTATATTAGATAGAGTAGGTGTAGTAAAATCTCTTAGACGTTATAAACAATTAGAAAATTTATTATCATCGGGAGTTAAAGTAGGGAAAGGTTTATCTGAAAAACAGAAAACAAAAAAACAGAAAACAGAAACAACCATATTTTTACCAGATGATCCACAAGAATTACTAAATAGATTAAATATTTTAATATCTGCAATAAAAGAAGGACATAATTCTAGTTTCAATGAAATTCATGCTATATTGAAAAGACTGTTAGAAAAGAAGATTCTAAATGAAGAGGATTATAAAAGTGTATCTGAAATATGTTGTTTCTAATTTTTATAAAAAAAAATTTCATAAAAAAATATTTCATAAAAAAATATTTATTTAATTTTTTAGTTTAAAAATGTGTTCAGCAGATTTAGACAAAATTAATAATCATTTAGAAAATTTAACAGAGATTTTGGGTTCATCAAAATTTAGTACGACGTTAAAAATTATAACAACTACTTCATCACACACTTGTAATTTAGAACCCATTCTACATTTGGAACAAAATAAAAATTATCAAATTGCATTGACTAGTTTCTCCACATTTAACACTATTCAAAACGTTATCAAAGATGTGAATGATCAATTTAGATATTCTACTGATAAAGGCAAAACATGGAAAATACTAACTTTTCTTCCTGGTTCTTACGAAGTTGAAACAATATCAAATGAAATTAAGAGACATTTAGGTATACCATTTAAAGATAAGAAACAATTACATTTTGCAGTTGAACCGGCAGTTAATAAATTTTCTCTTACTTTAGACGAAAATCATCAAGTTGATTTTAATCATGATAGATCATTGTCAAAGCTATTAGGATTTAATAAACAAACCTATAGTCAAGGTTATCATTTAGGTGAGAAGATTCCAAAAATAACTGAAATAAATTCAATTGTTGTACATTGTGACATTATTGAAGGAGGATATATAAATGGTAAATTATCAAATTTAATATTCAGTTTTCCAGCTTTTACTGTACCCATTGGTTATAGATTAAATGTAATTCCACAAACATTAATATATTTCCCTATTACAAGAAAAACTATTAACAACATTGGCATTAGAATCACTGATGAAAAAGGACAAGAAATAAATTTTGGAGGTGAAGAGATTATGATAGATCTTTTGGTACGGGAGGTATAAACTCCCGTTCGGGAGGTATAAACTCCCGTTCGAGAGGTATAAACTTTTACGCTACAATAGAGAAGTTTAATTTTTTTATCATTTTCATTATTAATCTTATTAATCTTATTAATCTTATTAATCTTATTAATCTTATTAATCTTATTAATCTTATTATTAGAAACAAAAAAATAAACTTAAATTAAAATTTTATTTTTATTTTTTTGTTTCTAAAAACACTAATTCAATAATGGATGAATTTATTACTTTAAAAATGAATGAAATGTCTTTAAATAAAAAAAAACTTAAATTTAATCATCATCCAAATTTATCTAATAAAGTTTTGTCAGTTATTTGTGGAAGATCAGGATGTGGAAAAACATATCTATTATTTAAAATTTTAACAACTCCAAATTTTTTGGATTATAACAATCTTATAATTTATACAACAACGGCAGAACAACCCGTCTATCAATTTTTAAAATATGGATTTGAAAATAATCTTACAAAAACAGCAATTGCTTCTCTATTCGAAGAATACGAAAAATCTGAATATGAAGAAGAAATAAATTTGTGGTGTGAAGAAGCAGCAAAAAATAAACAATTAGTTGAATCCAATAAAAATAAGCATATAAAAATACAATTAATAGATGATAGTGGTAATATGCAAGATCCTAGTAAACTAGATAAAACAATGAAACATTGTGTAATTTTTGATGATTGTGTTAATGACAGAAATCAGTCAGTTCAAAGAAATTATTTCACAAGAGGTAGACATAATAACTGTAGTGTATTTTATTTGACACAAAGTATGTATTCATTAGATGGAAGTGTTATTAGAAAGAATGCAAATATATTTATACTATTTGAAATAAATGCAAGAAACTTAAGTGATTTGTTAAGAGATTTATGTATAAGAGATAAAGATGAATTTAAACAATCTTGTAATAATGCTTGGTCAAAAGATTATGGATTTATCACAATTAATATTGATAAAAAAATTCATGAAAGAGTTATCGAACAATTGTTTACCGAGTAATAAAAATATACAAATATAATGTTTTATTTTTTATTATCAGCTTTAATTTTATCTATTTTTTTTTTAAAAATATAATATTTGAATTTTGTGGTAACATTGGTATACAGCAAAAACATTTTACTGAACAAATTATTTTTTTATTGCTTTGTTGTTTGACATCTTTTCGTTTAAAGTTTTCACGTTTAAAGTTTTCACATTTAAAATTTTCTCGTATTAAGTTTTCACGTTTAAAGTTTTCACATTTAAAATTTTCTCGTATTAAGTTTTCACGTTTAAAGTTTTCACATTTAAAATTTTCTCGTATTAAGTTTTGTTTAATAAAGTTTTGTCTAATAAAGTTTTTAGCTCTTCTAAAAAAATTTTATCATTTTCTTCATTAAAAATTTTATCATCAATAAAAGTTTTACCATCACTAGAAATTTTACCATCCTTTTTATTTTTATCATTAACTTTTTCTGTCTGTGATTGAAATGATATTTGATTTACTTCATTAGCTATTTGATCAAATTTTTCAATCTCATCTAACGTAATAACATTATCATCACATACTCTTTGAAAGTAGTAGTGTAGTTTATCATAAACTTCTTTAATATGTAAATGCTTAGTTTTTAATGATTTTCGTTTCTTAGTTATTAAAGATTTTTCTAACATTGTAGCAAGTGAAGTTGCAAAAACACCCGTACCTGTTAAAGCTGTAGCAACTACTGGAATTACTAAAACACCTGAAGATATAACAATTGTTAAAGTACCTAAACTTATTGTTAAGAATATGCCAATTCCTTGTATTACATTCTTAACTTTACTCCATCTCTTTCTTAATTTATTATAATGTTCTAATCTAAGTAATAATTGCGATTCCTTATCTTTCATATAACGTACTCTATCTTTGTGTTTTGCAATATCCATTTCATATGATATTGAAGGATATATTCTTGCGGTTTCATCTATTTCTGAAGTTCCTTCCACTTTTGTTTCTTCCATTTTTAAAGAAATATTATTAGTCACATGATATATTTTAAAAACCTGAAAAATGGATAAAATTCATAAATTTGAGATTCTTAACTTTTCTGATTTTTAGTGTCCTGTAACGGTCATGATTTTCAAGGGTGAAAATCGAACCGAAGGTTCTAGGGCTTCGCCCGATTGTAATTCACAAATTTGAGATTCTTAACTTTTCTGATTTTTTTAGTGTCCTAGAACGGTCATGATTTTGAGGGTGAAAATTGTAATTCTCAAATTTGAGATACTCAACTTTTATAATTTTTAGTGTCCTAGAACGGTCATGATTTTAAGGGTGAAAATTGTAATTCTCAAATTTGAGATTTTGAGAAATTTGAAAATTGGGTACTTTTAAAAACGACATAAATTCATAAATTTAGACCCTTTTTCAGGTTTTTAAGACCTAAATTCATGAATTTATGTCGTTTTTAAAAGTACCATTTTTGAAAAAAATGGTACTTTTTGAATGAACCAAATTCATGAATTTAGGTCTTAAAAACCTGAAAAAGGGTCTAAATTTATGAATTTATGTCGTTTTTAAAGATACTAATTTTTTTTATTTTATGGTGTCCTGGAACGGTCTTATTCCCATTATTAGGTCTTAAAAACCTGAAAAAGGGTCTAAATTTATGAATTTATGTCGTTTTTAAAGATACTAATTTTTTTGATTTTATGGTGTCCTGGAACGGTCTTATTCCCATTATTAGGTCTTAAAAACCTGAAAAAGGGTCTAAATTTATGAATTTATGTCGTTTTTAAAGATACTAATTTTTTTGATTTTATGGTGTCCTGGAACGGTCTTATTCCCATTACTCTGACTAGAAGGGAAACATTGGAACATGTAACGTTATTGAAATGGCACAATCTCCTGACTAAATACCATAGCAATCGACCAATGAGCAGCCAGTTCAACATTAAACACGTCAAATTGTGCAAAGTTTCAGTGATTGTTATCAGCCGGATCACACAGCAAAGAGACACAGACAATGTCAAGTTCTACAGAGAAGTTTGTGAACGTTTTTTCATGCGCCTGCTAACTTTTTTTAAAATGATCGGAGGGCCCAACATTATCGAGAAAACTTTTGCGCAAAGATCTGAATTCTTCGAATCTGAAGGAGTCGTGGCGATCGGAGCATTTTGAAGGAATTCACAGCAATCCGCATGCGGCGCACGACTATTTTTCCTATCTCTGCAAGGTATCAAACATTTTCTTTTTGCCCACCTTGTAAGTTCCTGCATGTGACATCGTTTTGAATCAGTTTGCAGTTCTAGCAAAGTGATGCGCTTAAACAATCTAATTCTGTGGGTAAACCAGTACTCTTTCGTGCCATTATCACAGCCATATATTTTAAGCCATAGAAATCGATCTTTTATCAATGCTATTTATGCACCCCTTCTATGTATGACAGTATGCTAAACCGTGCAATTCGTCTCCGCCACGTTGTCAAGCAATAAGTACGCAGTTATCGCACTTTAAGGCTCGACGAAACATAGAGTACGATAACTATAACTAATAGATTCTATGCAATACACGCGTCGGCAATGTTCGGTTTTATTTTGATAGTGAAGCGTACATATTCAATATCAGAATGCATTGTGTAGACTATGCACTCATAAATCATCTTGGAGTGCACTTACGTTGAAGAACTAAGACGCTGGATAATATAAAGCTCATTTTTCTGTTTGATTTTTGCAGTAATTCTGATATGCATAGGCTAATGTAAGACTTTTAAAGAGGTGTAGTCATTGAAGTCAAAATAATCATATCTGTGTGAAGAATAATTTCATAGCTAACATTTGAGATAAAGCTCCAGCGTTCCACATTCTTTAAATTAATGACACACCTAATATAATGTAAGTAGAAAGACATCGAAGTCATGGAAGTTATCTGTATTTTCAAAAAGAACAATGCTTCAAAGCAGAACCACATCACGACAACTGCACCTTAGGAATTGAGTTGAATGTCTAAAGTCATGACACATTGAAATAAATAAAGGAAGATTATTGAAACAATGATGATTGGAATGTAATTTGGTTTGAAAGTCATTTCACGGGAATCGTCCATAATGATTTTCTACTTGTCGAAATTCACTGTCGAGTTCATGTGGCGAGAAGAGGATTGAACCATTTTCCGCTTTCCGGTCTACCAGTCCATCGATCTGATCTGGAAAGGAAATTTAGCATTGCATTAGAACTGAATGGAATTGAACAATGGAAGCCTTGAGGTAACTATGGAAACTGATGAAGGTATACGGTACATGTTCATCATGTTGATTGAATGCTGAATACTCATTCCTCCCCACCCAAGCCACGATGTAGCTAGCAGCTCTGAAGTCTTCACCAAGCATAGTGAAAGCAAGTGGTGGTACCTCCCGAGGCGGACAGATTCGAACCTTGAACCTTCTGCATCTTTGCACTGAAGCGCAACCCTCAACCATTCATGAAGGAAGTATTCAAGTATTTGAGTATCCTTTCCTGTGATTAATTATGTGGCAAAACTATTCTTTCCAAAAAGATAATTGAATTGACAAAAAACTCAACAGTGCTAACAAATATATCGAAATTAATAAAGAAAGATTATGCTGATCATTAATTCGAGTCAGCTTTTTGATAACTGTAAAATGTCCCATCTTTAGCTACACAGGTGAAACATCTTTCTGAACGTACTTTGTCATAGAAATGTTTTAAGAAGAGATTTTCTTTGTTTACAAAACGTAAGTTCTATTCCGTAATACATTTAACAACCAATTATTCTCGAATATTTGGCTTTCAGTTTTCTGTATACAATGTCGTTAATGCATGCAATTTTGGTGAACAATTTTGGTGGTTTTGTAGCACTAGATGGTCAGAAATGATTGCAATTGGGAGGAATTAATTGGTCAACTAAAGTTGGAAACAGTTGCAAGCAAATGCAAGAGACATCGGTCTCATTCAATTTTAGGTGAAGGTTTCAAGTATACTAATCGATAGTCAACTTCCTTGTTTGAAGTGCAAAAGCCTCGGCAGTTTGTCTACATGTCAACGGATACAAGAATTTGAATACTTAAACTAAACTGCAATATCTCACCAAGCAGTAGTCAAATATTCATAAAAACGGATTGCTATAAAAGCATTTGGTTCTAAAATTGATTCATTTCAGGAAAATTGCAATAATAAAATGCATGTTGAATGCAAAACACGTTAATTCATTTGAAAACTGCTCTTACTATTTTATTTCATTCATCAATGTATCAGAGTACGCGTACTGTCTTGGAGACTTTTTAGCGACATGGAAATCGACTATATCACTGCATGAAAACTTAGTGACGCTTTGTGTCGATGACATTGTGGTTGGTGATGTAATTAGTGTCAAGCCATTTGAAATCCTCTACAACTTTGCCGAATAAGTAATGCCTATTGACCTTCAGTCCCCAATTTGACTTGAAAAATGTCGTCTCAGTGAATTGATGAAAATACTCACCGATTCAAGCCTCGTCGAACTCTTCCGCTAGGCTGCGACGAGCACTAGCCTGTTTTTCTGGAGAATTCATCGTTTGGATTGAGTTCACAAGCTCATTCATGTGAAACTTAGTCCAATGAGCTCGTTTTCTGATTTCTAATTTCTTTCGTGAAAGCTTCAAACAAGCCGTTGGAGGAGTTGGAAATCTCATTGGCTTGAGTGAAGGTGGAGAAAATTGGAGATGTTCCCATTGAACCAATGTCTCACCTGAAATAGAAAATGTTGTGACTGTTGGAACTGATAATTATCATTTCGATTTTAATCGATTATTCATCTACAATTTGAATGCTCCAGGACGGATTAAATTAAATGACGGCACAGTTAAGAAATTCGAAGAATTCAGCTCGGAGTTGCATGGTTGCCAGCACTTTTTTGGAATTATCTGATCTCTTATCTAAGTACATGAATCTCAGATCCGTGAGCACTGGCCGACGATTTTCGTACAACCAAAACTCAATGTTTCAAAAGAGCTCTATACTTAGAATTCGCTTTCCTAATTCGATTAATTTCTCTATTAAGATTCAAATGTGTGAATATACAAGTACATGCAGCGTTCAAAATGAAAATACAATTCTACTTTATTCTACACTTAGAAATTTCAAATACAACTCATACACAATGTAGTACAATGTTATCAGGGTACATGCTATCAGATGTCACAAAATGATACTTACATTCACTGTTATTCACCTTTGTTGGAGTTTCTGCCTTCAGATTAGCTTTGGTTATGTGCTGTTTGTTCATTGATTCCATCTCTGAAAGCAAGGAGCATTTAATTGATCGCAATTGCAACTTAACCGGCATCTTTTAAGAAAAATTGAAAGGTTTGAAAACTAAACACCTTCTAATCTACGTAAGTCCCGTATGAACTTTATTTTCCTAATAACGAATTAATAATAAATAATAATTACGTTATTATTGCATTAAAATTGCATCACCTGATAAAAAGAAGGACATTATCCTATTCTTCCCTTTATACAACTTTGGAAGTAAAAATCAATTTTTCATCTAAGAAACTTCTATTTCAATGAACATACGAATCGTGAGGTGATACAATTAGTAATCTATAGGCCCACCGCGGGCTTTTATGCACGCTGATAACACGGCGAGGCATTGAAGCATAAAGTGCCTGACAAATGGGTTTTAGT
This sequence comes from Prostheceraeus crozeri, assembly GCA_907163375.1. Taxonomy (NCBI): domain Eukaryota; kingdom Metazoa; phylum Platyhelminthes; order Polycladida; family Euryleptidae; genus Prostheceraeus; species Prostheceraeus crozeri. Next base: position 44,136 of record CAJQUW010009106.1, on the reverse strand, counting down.
TCATCTGACCTCGCCCAAATGGTGAGAAACTCGTTGATAAGTTCAACCTTAGAGCGAATCATCTTTTTCTTTGGTCTCTGCTTCACTATTGCCTACATGTTTTCAATCGGCGAAAGATCGGGTGAGTTACCGGGCCAGGTCAAGATGCGCACATGTTTTGCATGGAAAAAGTCCTTCACTTCTCTTGAGGTGTGGCACGGTGCAAGATCCTGCTGAAACCAATAATTTTCTGTCACAAACCACTCGATTATTTGAGGCACTACACAATGAGAAATCACCTCCTTATATTGGTTGGAATTCATTGAGCCTTCAACCACATGAACTCGACCTGGGCCATGGATTGATATGCAGGACCACAGCATGACCTTTATTGGATGACGAAATGCTTGCAGAAAATGATCTTCAGTTGGAGCTTGACCACAATTGCGACGCACGAATTGGGACGAGGGTGGTTGAAGTTCGAAAGAGCTTTCATCACTGAAGATGACTTTGCTCCAATCTTCAGCAGTCCAATGCCTATGTTCCTTGCACCAGTCAAGTCTTTTCCTCTTCATGGTGTCAGTAAGAACCTGCGCCTTTAACGGTCGATAAGTTGGTCTATCGTTTTCCAATAGACGACGTCGAACTGTCGATGAGTCAATATCGATATCAAAGTGTTCTCTCAACTCATTAGCGATTTCCAATGAAGAGGCGTGCGGCTTTTTGACTGAGATACGCAGAAAGAAGAGCTCTGTCGTCACGCTCGTTAGTCTTTCGTGGACGATGACACAGTTCTCGGTCACTCTGATGTGAGCCTGTTTCTCGGTATCGCTTAATAATCCTGGATACGGTCGATTGTACGAGGCCCAGATCATCCTCTATCTGTCTTGTGCTTTTGTCTGCATGTTCCCACAAGGCTATAATCTTTGCCCTGACTTCATTTGGCGTGTCAGTCATTGTAGAATTCTCAGTATGCACTGAATAGTGGCAAACAAGCAGAACCGATGCACGTTCATTCAAATTTGAAAGTTTGAACTCAAACATATATAATAGATGAAGACTTGCATTTTATGACAATAGAGGTCATCCACAGCCTAGAAATCGGTGCAAAGCAATAATCAATCTGCCACTGATACACAAGCCTACATAGAAATTGATTTCAAAGTCTTTGATCACGTGATGCAATTTTAATGCACAACCCTGTATAATTGAGCATCAAGGTTGCGCAATTATGTAAGCCAAAAACAGTAGACAATTTGATTTATTTCTGGTACATGAAGCATATTGATTAAAATATCAGAATCTTGTGGATTTGCATTTCTTGTCAATAAATATGTCATTTTGATTGATATAGCAAGGCCTCTATGTAGTTCAAACTAACGTATAAATGGCTGCTTGGTTGATGATCTTTGTATATTTTTCTATTTTTATGCTTTCATGCTTTAGTTCAACTGTGATCTTGGTTCCATTCAGGGCTTATGCACATGTGAGATATCAATTCTTGCGGTTTATGAAGGCTTTATTTCTATATATTAATGTCTTCATTTATCCCCAGACAACCCGTACACGTGTAATACACGTGTATTTTTAGTGTAAATGAAAATACACTACTTTTACACGTAAAATACACGTGTAATCTTTGCATGCGAATACACGTGCATAAATGCACTACTTTTACACGTAAAATACACGTGCAATCTTTGCATGCGAATACACTTGCATAAATACACTACTTTTACACGTGTAATACGCGTGTGATTAACTAGGACTTGGCGCCAAGGTCAATTTTAGAATTTCAATTTTAGGCTAATGCCACGATCTGTGGAACTCAAGTCAACTATATTCTACAGCAGCTACACACAAAGTGTTAACAGCAAGTCACCCTTAATAACTATTGTTGCCACACAAAAATAATGCCAAAATTTTGACTGTTGAGTTGTTGATTCTCCAAATTCAGAGAATATATATTCAAATAAATGGCTACATGATATTCATTTTTGGCGAAATTCGTTCTCGGAAGTAGTTAAATTTATTCAATCCTTCAATCAACTGATCCGAACAAAGCTTCATTGATGCGTTGATTAACGTTCTTTAAAAGTATACAAATATTTGGTAGGCCATGAGACAATCCAAAAGTTTAAAGTATATTTGTATTTTGCTCAAATGCTGTTTAATTCATGTCATTTCAGCATTTGTCGCTGTGAAGATTGAGGCTGCAAAAATCCATTTAGAAGAAATCCTCTCTAAAAGGAAAATGCATTCAACAAATGTCAAGTTTTCATGTCTTATAATTGAAAGTACATGTAAGTTACTTTGTATTGATCATAGACGTCGCAAAAAAGCTTGTAAATATATTTTTACGAACAAGTACATTTAGATTACAAAAAAGCATAACAGCATATACTTCGCTAAATGGCCACCAGTATCTAGGAGTCCATGGTATTGACTCAGGTTTACAAATCATCTTAGTTGCACTATAGCTGTTTTCCAATGGATAGAAATTTTGTTTCAAAAGTATGCTTTGACTTCTATGGTTAACATGTGTCATTGATTTTTGCAAGCCTAATTGTGGTGCTGTTCGATTTCTCTCTCACCTTCTTAATTAGCTGTTGTCGATTTCTTTGATCATGCATGGAAGTCTATGATCTATGTTCGTTTGGAAACTTGGCTACACACATAGAAGTGGATAATAGTACACTAGAATGGAAGTTTGATATCTTGCCTATGTACAATGATATGGCACATGAAAAATCTATGTTTTGTAGAGCATATTCGATCTAAAACATTATATCATAGTCAAACATAGAAATTAACAATACCATAGAAAGTCCTAGAATGGAAATTGCATGAAAATTGTGGCACACGCCGGGGGAACTTAGTTGGGGCAAAAAGCAAATTTTGCGGACTGGCTTTCTTGCTTTCTGGTTGGCATTTTCAATTATCAAGTCAATTTGTGATCTGCATTGTTGCCCCTAGTCCAAAGATCATGTACACAAAAGCAATAGTGAAATTACAAAATAGTGCAGCGACAGGATGACAAAGAAGGAAATCCTTTAAAACGTTATGCATGGTCATCATTTTGAAATATCGCTCCTATAATCAATCAAGAGTATAATCAGACACATACGCAACTTGTAATGTCCATTTACAGATCATACATTGCTCCAGCTTGAAATCAGAGGCCAAGAAATCTTACAGTATTCATTTTATTTTGAAAGATTGCCCTGTTCATTATATTTGAACAATTTTCAAAACCTTTGCATGTTTTCGAATATGAGCTTCCAAAATATCATCACACTATATCACATATGTCATTTAGTGATTAATTGAAAAGTTCCAACGACATTTCATTTATCTAATAAATGACTGTCGCTAGAGAAGCTTTCGAAATGTTTATTCCAGAAGAGCGCTAGGTTTCTTGACCTTTAGGAGGAGAAATTATCCAATAATTAGAATTTTTATCTTTGAATTCTTGAAATGTTCTTACAACCAGTACACCGACTACTTTCGATTATGACTCTGCGAACCAAATTTCAATTCGTATTCCAGTGTTGAAATATTTGAAAATGGTTGTCAATGACTCGTACAAATAGACGCAGTATATAAATCCATAGAATAGTAGGCTATTTCACATAAAACAATGCCACCATCTCACTTAAAATTCTCTCCATGAAAATCCTGCAATTTGCTGTCAACAACTTCCACAACCAACTTGGCAAATAGTTTGACTATAATACAATGTTTTAGATCGAATATGATCAACAAACCATAGATTTTTCCATGTGCCATTATTGTACATAGGCAAGATATCAAACTTCCATTCTAGTGTATTATTATCTACTTCTATGTAGTCAAACTAATCGCCAGCTGGTTGTGAAAGTTGTTGAAAGCAAATAACAGGATTTTCATGAAGAGAATTTTAAGTGAGATGGTGGCATTGTTTCATATGAAATAGCCTACTTTTCCATGGATTAATAAACTGTGTCTATTTGTGCCAGTGATTAACAACTATTCTGCAATTTTTCAACACTGGAATACGAATTGAAATTTGGTTCACAGAGTCATAATCGAAGGTAGTCGGTCTACTGGTTGTAAGAACATTTCAAGAATTCAAAGATAAAAATTCTAATTATTGGATAATTTCTCCTTCTAACGGTCAAGAAACCTAGCGCTCTTCTGGAATAAACACATCGAAAGCTTCGTTAGCGACAGAGATTTATCAGATAAATAAAATGCCGTTGGAACTTTTCAATTAATCACTAAATGATTTATATGACACGGTGTGGTGATATTTTGACAGCTGATATTCGAAAGTATGCAAAGATTTTGAAAATTGTTCAAATTTAGTGAACAGGGGAACCGTTTAAAGTAAAATGAATACTCTAAGATTTCTTGGCCTCTGATTTCAAGCTGGACCAATGCATGTTCTGTAAATGGACATTACAAGTTGCATATGTGTCTGGTCACACTCTTGATTGATTATAGGAGCGATATTTCAAAATGATGACCATGCATAACGTTTTAAAGGATTTCCTTCTTTGTCATCCTGTCGCCGCAGTATTTTGTAAATTCACTATTGCTTTTGTGTACATGATCTTTGGACTAGGGGCAACAATCCAGATCAAGAATTGGCCTGATAATTGAAAATGCCAACCAGAAAACAAGAAAGCCAGCTCGCAAAATTTGCTTTTTGCCCCAACTAACTTCCCCCGAACTATGCCATAATTTTCATGCAAATTTCCATTCTAGGACTTTCTATGGTACTGCTAATTTCTATGGCTACACATGAGGAGCAAAATCTTTGTCTCATTTCAAGTTTATATTTTACAATTAAGTTTAAAAAAGTGCTTTGCTTTCAAAATTGTTTGAGACTCCTTTTGAGTTCTGCTCAGAAGCCAACCCCATAGTTCAACTAACTTATATCCAACTGTGAATGCGATAAAACCGGAGATCCTTCTTGCTTAAGAGATCATACGTTTTTCAACATGTTCATATTAGCCGGAAACTCAGTCGCTCCTGATGGCTAGAAGGCTGGCCTATCTCCACGAATTGGCAGAAGTCATCATTGATTTTCCGGCTAGAATTTCAACATAAATACTTATTCTTTGGGTATTTTTGGTGCACTTGTACACGTGTAATACACGTGTGCGGGTTGACTGGGTCTCTATTTAAGCATTTTTGCCTTCATTTGCATCAGCCAATTCTTACATAGTAAATATAAGAGGAATATGTGAGATTACCATCAAAGAGCTGATAATCATCGTATTTGAAACTACCATTCGTTGAGCAAATCTTCACAGTGACTGTAGTCTATACCCGCACATGAAATGTTGTCAAGTTCTTTCTTTCATCAACATGCGACTAACTGCACTGGTCTAACTATAATCATTTAGACTAATAAACCGTCCTTGTAATTTTCTACTTCATTATTTACCAAATCTCGAGACAAATTTAATAAGCGAAAACAGAAGCAAGTAACAATAATTCTGACAATGCGCCACAACTTATTAAATAAATAAATGTCGATTGAAGCAATTTAGTAACGAAATTGAGATTTCACTTTTATGTGAAGTGAAAAAGTGAGAGGATATGCAGAAAACAAGCTTGTTACCGGAGATGGAAAATGCACCGCGGTCATTTCTATGATAGCACCATCTCTGCATGTACATGTGAGATAATTAACAATGAATGAAATGAGATAAACGGCAGATCAAAATGACACGGAAAAGATGTGCGGCTTGTAGGATTCAATGATAAAGCATCTGATGACTTGATGAAAATATGTGAATCAATTCTCTTCTAATTACAACAATTTTATACCCATAGACAATAATTTTGGTCCAAACTGTTTATCGACCTTTATTTTCTAAGTTCCAAATTGCGCTACAACGACAGGAGAGAAATAAATGCTACTTACCGTCTCTACTTGTAGTTGTCTGTCACCTCAGTCAGATCACTTATTCTTAACAATCGGATCAGTCACTGCTTTTATTTCCACAACTTCCTATTGCGTATTAAACCGCAAGCTTTGTTCGAGTTTCAAGCAGCCAATCAAAACAGGAGGAATGAAACCTTCTGATCGGAAATGATGTGCGTTATGGGAACTGAAGAGATGAATTTGTTGTGGACTCACAGAAGAGCAAGAAGATCGCACATTCTGCTGGCTATTATCCAACGACATGTGCGATAAGCATGATATTGCGTGGCAGCTATAGCAACATAATAAGGAACGGGAATTTCTTGTTTTGTCCATCAAATTGTTGACAGATGAAAGTGATCTGCGGGTTTGATCATCAGTCGGATATGTGGTAATTTTGATGAGAAACAAAATCTTCGTCTGAGTAAATCGACATGTCTCTCACCATGAGTCAAATAATGTATTTAATGATATCAATTTTGCTTTGATAAAAATGAACCGACAAGACTGAGACAGTGTGGGCAGCGACCCGCTAGATACTTATAGGGAAATATGCAACGTTTGCAAAAATATGAGAAGCGTATCGAGGAAATTCCAAACATCATGGCTCATATCATGTGCTGACTCCGACTAAAACATTTTCATTTTCGTAAGTACTCAGCTGATGAAGTTCCTTTCCTATCGGTTCTTTTGGAATTCCTTCTCGAGCGGAGATCCTCAAGGCTCCATTTTGGGGCTGTTTCTTTTTGCCATTTTCCCCTTTTGAAGACTTCCTTGAATTCCGAAAAGTAGTTATGTATACAGATAATTTCATCTACGTCCATTTCGGAGATGACAAGACTTCCAACAGCCTTGATGTTGATATTTTGCCTGTGAGTGAAAAGGCTTTCAATCAACTGCGAAAAAACAAAAGTCGGTAATCATCCTTCGGTTATTGTCATCCATCATCACATTGTGACGTCATCCAACTTATCTGATAGTCACGAACATTCTCTTGGAAACTTTCCTGTGAAGGTTTTCTTCGCTGCTTTCAATGCTGTGCAGTTTGCAGCGTTGACTAAGACTTGTTCATTTCACATTGAAACTTTGTGTGCTGAAAGCTGCACATAACAAAAGTTGAGTTTTGTGTTGGAATGATTTCCTATCACTGAACATTCATCATAATCGGTAATTGGTTAGAAACAGAAAATGCTGAAATCTGAGCAGGGTTGCGGATCCGCTGTTATCGTAGGTTCCTTGTCTTTTTATCTTTGTTATTATGTTTATTATTACTTCACTTTTTTACTGTTATTGTCACTATTATGTTTATCGTAGGTTTATTCTTTCTTATTAGGTTGGCATCACCAAATAAATGTAATTTGAAAGAGTAAATCGCATCTCCCTTTTGAAGCAACAGCCGGTATGCCATTGAAATTCAAATCCTAAATTTCGTCAGGGAATCCTTCGGTAGATTTAAGATCCACGACATTCTTCACAATAAAAACAATAAATTGAATAAAAAGAATTAGTCTACCGCCAAGAGGACTACCGGTCAAAAATGATTTGTTTCAAAACACGTTTTTTAGATTTAGGACATCATATATTGCGATTTACTTGCTGGCATACAAATTCAAAGCAATGAAAATATTGAATTTTGATAGCATGCTGCAGTGTCAGCTTTCATAAGTGTTTGTGGCTTGTCTGTAGATGACTTTGATCCTCCAAGCTCTCTCACATCCAATAATGCTTATCACCGACTACTTATACACATCATTAAGGCACAGCTTCCGAATACTGTAGGCTATTTTACTAAATAATATGAGGTTTCTTATATCAATCAAATAATTGCATTGTCAACGGGATATGATGAATGAAATAGCGGTACGGCGTGTTGAGGCAGGACAGACGCATAAGTTATCCACGAATTTTTAAATGAAAACCAATCTGCCAAATTAGTAGTTTAATCGCGACGTATCGCAGACCTGCTCCTTCCTCAGGCGAGTTAAGTAATATGCTAATATTAATATGTATAATATTACTTACCGCTAACTCGCCTGAGGAAGCAGCAGGTCTGCGATACGTCGCGATTAAACTACTAATTTGGCGGATATGACGAACGTCATAGAATGTTTAAATCTGCTTTTCAACAAGTTCAAATGGGGTTATGTAATCGTATTTTCTAAAACATTGTCAAAAATGCTTGAAAGTCTTGCTTATTGAAAAGCATCAGCTTTATTCTGTGTTTGTAAATATGACTTTTAAATGTGCATTATTTCACCCATCAAAACAGCTTTTCAGGTTGTCAATTCATGCGCTGGTGTGAAGACGCTTCTATTGATATCAGTCGCTTCGAACATAATAGCCGAGATTTATGACATTTGCAAGATGGTTTCATCAGCAGTGATCTTGATCATCCTGATAATCCTCTTCGTATCTTCCAGATGATATTTTGCTCTATCAGAAACCAAGCATGAAGTCTATTTTGCTGGAAATTCATCTCGATGCGGAAAGGTGAGATAATCCTTTGAATTTACGAACTTTTGTTTTAACGTCACATTTCGCATTGAGTCTTGCTGCTTATTATGTTGTGGGGAGAATCAAATTTCAACCATATCTTTGTACTAGTGACTAGTCCTTTGTCATGTCGGTAGGTCTATTTCTGTGATGTGAAATTGCCAGACGAAGTTTCATTCTTCATGAATAGATTTTGCACCATGCAGGAAGAGCGTGTATGTGAACTTTGTAATGATTCAAAAATGGATATATCACTTCTATATCACTTCATGATGGAATGTCCATTGTATCAAAATATTCGGCAACAAATTGCACCATTGTTATGTTATTGAATTTCATACAATAATGAATACCTTGACTCCAAGGCATTTAAAATGCATGGCAAGATTTCTTAAAGAAGCCAGCGAGTTACGCGTGGTCATAAATGAAAGGATTATCAACTAAGATTGCGAAATCTAAGTAAATGCTTAATTATCACTTATCATCTCCTCTCCTTCCTGATCTGCTTAATGTTTTCAACAGCGCAGACCGCACTCTGTATTGCGATGTATTCTATCCACAACATTGCAATTTTGTTCTCCAATGTTTTTCGGAAATAAACAACTTTTGACTTTTGAGTATCAAGAATTTGCAATTTCGAATAATGATGACGATTTTTATATAATTGATTTATAACTAGACTGATTCTCATCGTGGAGTGTTTACAATCAGTGCATCAGCATTGCCAGCTGTTTGATAGGATTATGCATACAAAAATGAATGAACTGTACAGTTAAAATGCTGATCCAATCAAACTTTCGCAAACTGCACTTCGCAGCCACTCACCACAACCAGGAATGAGGCGGATAAACAAAAGTCTTGGCACATTGAAGAAGGCGTTCGCCTAATATGAAAAGTCGTTACTGCTCGCAATCATCATTGCAATAGAAGCAATGAGGAAATATCCAAACTCCTTAGTTCAGAACTGATCATGTATATTTTCTCTTCTGTATGAAGTTTTCATTTGAACATTTATTTTGACTTTTTTAGAAGCGTCAAGACTTCTCCCAACAAATTCCTAAAGAGAAGTATTTTATAGCTGACAATCGGTCTACTGATCAATAGTACTTCATTCCAAACGTGAATGATGTTACGAGAGAAAGTATTATTCGTCGATCACGCGCAACTTCGCGACAATTCTGAAATGATGGATGAATTGCAAAATGATCACTTTCATAGCGGATAGAAAGTAGACCATTCATTTTCAAGTCAGATTACTTGATTGAGGCATGACAAGGCCACAGAAGTCGACCGACTCAGAGATGGATATCAGCCAGTGCCCAACCTAGACTTAACTGATACATGCAGCGCAGGTGCGTAGCCAGGATTTTCAATCGGTGGAATGAATTTTTGGATATTGTCCCTTTGGCCAAATTATTAAAATTCAAGTGCGCTGCGATGCATAAGCAGGCCTACAATTAACTTATGATCGCTTGCTAAAAGTATACTTACTGTTATAAATATAATTAAAAAATGGATCAAACAATTTATTCCGTCAATCGCACATGGGGATTGAATCACCTGACGTATTCCTGCAGAACAAAGATATTCACTCTGTGTATATTGAAATGGAAGGTTTTCAATAATGAAAATGGAAGTTTGCTCCCTCTGTTTTTATGCCTCAAAATAAAAAGTAAAAATATCTGATTTCTTCAGCGGACGTTTCGGGTCCAGACCCTTTATCAACGCAAGAATGATGGAATTTACAGAAGAGATGAAAAACGTATTTATACAAAATGACGAGAACAACTCTATGCGGCGCAACTAAAATGTGTCAGCCAAGCGGCAATTCATGTCGTCGATTAAGGCTCGGAGACCTAGCCTGAATCAACCTCGCTTCCCACAACGCACATTCAACACTGTCATACGTGCACTTCAAGATATCGACCGTAAAATCATCAACACTCGCACAATTACAATCGCTAAGGACATGCGCACTCAAGGCACTCTTTACATCTCCATTATTTATACTGCGACAATGTTCTTGATAGCGAATTTTGAAGTTTCTAGATGATTTACCTATATAAATACAGTTACATATTTTACATTTGAATTCATAAACAATATTCTTAATGTTACATTTGTATTTATCTGGCAAAATATTACAGTATTTACAGTTATCGTGTTTATTCACTTTTTTATTAGTGAAACAATCTTTTAGCTTTTTACTGTTTCTATTTACCAATAGGATGTTCAAGTTATATTTGTTAATTAATGAGTTGATTTTTCTATTCGTTTTGTCGTTGAGGTAAGGGAGAAATAAATTAGCATCATACTTTTCATCCAAACGGGTCTTTCTACGTTTACGTTTATTTTTTATATCACGTTTTCTATATCCATTTTTCTTTAATTTTTCATTTATCTTAGCTAGAGCCTCATTCTTTAGTAAATCAGTTTTACATCTATTTTCTACCATATTCAAAGTATTAGTAATGAAATTATGTTTTATATGGCTTGGAATCCAACTGTCCCTATTTAACAAATTGTCAGACTTTATGTCCTTGGTGTAGTATTTATAATACAATATTTTTTCTTCTATCCAAATACTTATGTCAAGAAAATTTAGTTCAACTTCAGGTACTTCTATTGTAAACTGGATATTTTGGTTAACTTTATTAAAAACTTCGAGTAGCTTATCAAAATCATTGCCTTCTTTGGCAATGGCCATATGATGATGTCGTCAATGTATCTTTTGTAGATACATCAACAACGACCAGCGACCAACAGAAAAGTTGTGAGCCTTCAGAAAGAGATTGCTAATGATGCCGTGCAACAATTAAAAGACAAGCTGGTAGCCTAGTGATCGACCAACAAAGGGGATATGAATATTTGAAACTATGCAGGAGACTGAACGGTGACTCCTTATCTGAGTTTATTTCTCTACTCAAGGGAGACATGCGTAGGATCTCAGAAGAGAAATTGAGATCTCATACTAGAAAGTGGAATTTACTGGTCAATACGAAAGAAGTCTACCCCGTAAAGAACTACCTTCAAGACTGGAGACCACATTTTCCTTTTCCATACACAGATGAGTATCTATGTAGCGCAACCAGTAATAGTTTTTATAATAGTAATGATGTGGTTGATTGTAGTGAGATCCGCAATTTTATCAATATCACAGACAAACCTATCCCACCATACTGTAGTAGAATTTTGGGTCTCGGACCTAATTTTCGCACTCCCCCGGTTTTAAATTAAGATTTTATGGAAAATGTTAGCTTACAACTAGATAAGTGTATGTATAAAATGTGATGTAATTATGCTTACAGTACTGGTAATGATCACAACCGTATAAACATACCTTTTGATCGCAATACGGTAAATTTCCCTAAAAATATGGACAGAGAAACTGAACTGAAAATGCATATGTTTAATAACGAAGTACTAAACATAATGGAAAAAGAGACGTTTTATATGTAAAAAATAAAGATAAACAATACAAAAGATTCAATAACCAAATAAAACAAACTAAGTCGTGGATGAAACAAGAAAATATCACCATAGCTCCTACGGATAAATCAAAACGTCTATGCATTACTATGGAAGAAAAGCATAGGGAAATAACATAAGAAATATTAAAGGACGAAAATTGTTATAAACTCCTACCAAAATCAAAAAATGACAGCATAGAACGTCAGGCAAATAAAATCATAAACTCCATTTTTAAAGATAAACTTTCTAGATCGCAACTTGAAAGATTACATACAACTAGTTCTGAACCAGCTTCATTTAAAACCTTTATTAAGGACCATAAAGAAAAGGTCAATGGGAATTTTCCTCTAAGACCAATAGCCTCAACCAAAAACACACCCACAGGAAAAGTAGATTGGTTATGTTCCAAAATATTAAACAACTTAGTAAAATATGTTCCAGCCCATTTAAGCAACACCATGGACCTAATTAAAGAATTGAATGACTTAGATATTAATAATGACGCCATTTTTATTTCTTTAGACGTCATCAGTTTGTATCCGAGCATACCAATTAGCTTTGCCATCAAAGTAGCAGAAGACTTTGCTAAAAAGTATTGGGCTAAAATAGACAACTTTAATATAACAGTGGAAGAATTTACAAAATGTTTAAAATTCGTATCGTATAACTACGAAATAAGATTTCACGATAAAGTTTACCGTCACATTTCTGGGGTCCCAATGGGTACACATTTTGCTCCCCCTTTGGCTATCATATTTATGAATCACATTGAAGAAATGGCTCTCGATAATTTAAAAACTAAATGTAAAGATTATTCCTAGTATCTACAAAAGATACATTGACGACATCATCATAGGACCATTGCCAAAAGAAGGCAATGATTTTGATAAGATACTCGAAGTTTTTAATAAAGTTAACCAAAATATCCAGTTTACAATAGAAGTACCTGAAGTTGAACTAAATTTTCTTGACATAAGTATTTGGATAGAAGAAAAAATATTGTATTATAAATACTACACCAAGGACATAAAGTCTGACAATTTGTTAAATAGGGACAGTTGGATTCCTAGCCATATAAAACATAATTTCATTACTAATACTTTGAATATGGTAGAAAATAGATGTAAACTGATTTACTAAAGAATGAGGCTCTAACTAAGATAAATGAAAAATTAAAGAAAAATGGATATAGAAAACGTGATATAAAAAATAAACGTAAACGTAGAAAGACCCGTTTGGATGAAAAGTATGATGCTAATTTATTTCTCCCTTACCTCAACGACACAACGAATAGAAAAATCAACTCATTAATTAATAAATATAACTTGAACATCCGATTGGTAAATAGAAACAGTAAAAAGCTAAAAGATTGTTTCACTAATAAAAAAGTGAATAAGCGCGATAACTGTAAATACTGTAATATTTTACCAGATAAATACAAATGTAACATTAGGAATATTGTTTATGAATTCAAATGTAAAATATGTAACTGTATTTATATAGGTAAATCATCTAGAAACTTCAAAATTCGCTATCAAGAACACTGTCGCAGTATAAATAATGGAGATGTAAAGAGTGCCTTGAGTGCGCATGTCCTTAGCGATTGTAATTGTGCGAGTGTTGATGATTTTACGGTCGATATCTTGAAGTGCACGTATGACAGTGTTGAATGTGCGTTGTGGGAAGCGAGGTTGATTCAGGCTAGGTCTCCGAGCCTTAATCGACGACATGAATTGCCGCTTGGCTGACACATTTTAGTTGCGCCGCATAGAGTTGTTCTCGTCATTTTGTATAAATACGTTTTTCATCTCTTCTGTAAATTCCATCATTCTTGCGTTGATAAAGGGTCTGGACCCGAAACGTCTGCTGAAGAAATCAGATATTTTTACTTTTTATTTTGAGGCATAAAAACAAAGGGAGCAAACTTCCATTTTCATTATTGAAAACCTTCCATTTCAAAATGCGCCTCCCGTTATCGGCCATTATACTCTGTGTATAAACTGCTAACACCGCAAGTCTTGTTTCACCTATTGCACATCTATGGATCATTTTTGACAAATGCAATAAACTGAAAATGAATATGAAGAAAAATGCATGCATTCTCATATTATCCAAGTGAATGAATTTATTGAGTTCTATACATCTCTTCACCAGTTAGATGGATGGACCCTATTCGCCTCTTGCACTCTATAGAGGTTTTAACTCCTTTTCAATGTTTCTAGGATGTAGAGGCCCTAGACTTAACTCAATTTTCGGGTAAAATAAAAACTCTATGGTCTTACTGTAATGCTAGAATTTACACCACTAATTATTTTGCCGGTACTGTTTCGCTTCATTTTATAAAAATCACAGTAGAGATCGGTTAGAAGGAACAGAGAACATATTGTCCCTATGAAATGGTTTTAGAATATTACAGCAAAGTGGAGGATAAAAATGGGAGGTTCTTCAGAAGCTTTAATTTCAAATCGAAAAAATCACATCTCAACCGATGGGTCGAAATACTATCGCAAAAGTTCCATCATGTATTGCGGAATTTTTGAAACTCGAAGATCCAGCTGAATACACCAGCCATTGCTTTCGTCGGTCATCAGCTGCAGCTCTAGCTGATTTAGAAGCTTCACTCTCATCATTGAAGCGTCAATTTCGATGGAAAAGTGACGCTGTAGCGATGGGTTACATCGACCAGAGCAAGAAGCACAAAATGGAAGTTGCCCAAACACAAGGTGGTGTTGCAATCACCAAGAACATATCGTGCAGTCAAAGAATCATCTCAACGTCTGAAACACAATCAAAACAGGTGCATATCCAAAATTGCTCAAACTTTGTGATCAACTTATAACTGCTTCCCAGAGACTTAATGGCGATTCTCTTGTATTTTGTCTATAAAATGTAGTTATTACTTCTCTCATTGTAATTATGGTTTTTAACGCTGAAAAAACGGTTGTCGATAAAACAGCAGTGCAAGTTGTCACTTTTAGCTGAATAATATATACCGTATTTGAAAATAAATAATACCGCAGTAGGCGTACATCGCATTGTGAGGTGAAATGTGAATTTAGTGCAGATTCTACATGGGTGCGTGATTTCTATGGCAGAGAGTGAGCTATGTGCTAATGTATTCCAATGAAGGAGTGGAATAATGACTGATTATTGCACTCCTTGACGTTTATACACTCCTTGGTGAGCATAAACTTTATTATGGAAGCAATAATCATAGAGATTATTGCACTGTGAAATATAAAATCAACTAAAAATTCATTCTAAACTGAATGGAAAATCGTCCTCTATTGTGATGATGAAAAACCTGTGTAGTTTGTCAGAAATAATAAAAGATTATGCATGTATGCAGTACACGAAAAGTCAAAATGCGTGGTTGCAAGTACTTTTTAATACCAGAATTTATTTTGTAGACTATGCACTCTGTAAATCATCTTGGTATACACTTGCGTTGAAGAACTAGGATGCTGGCTAATATAAAGCTCATTCTGCTGTTTGATGTTTGCAGTAATTTCTGATATACATGTGCATAGGCTAATGTAAGACTTTTAATGTACGAGTATGTGCACTCATTGAAATCAAAGTGATAATTTCTCTCTGTGAAGAATAATTTCATAGCAAACATTTGAGATAACGCTCCAGCGTTCCACATTCTTTAAATTAATGACACACCACATATAATGTAAGTAAAAAGACATCGAAGTCATGGAAGTTATCTGTATTTTCAAAAAGAACAATGCTTCAAAGCAGAACTACATCACGACAACTGCACCTTAGGAATTGAGTTGAATGTCTAAAGTTATGACACATTGAAATAAATAAAGGAAGATTATTGAAACAATGATGATTGGAATGTAATTTGGTTTGAAAGTCATTTCACGGGAATCGTCCATAATGATTTTCTACTTGCCGAAATTCACTGTCGAGTTCATGTGGCGAGAAGAGGATTGAACAATTTTCCGCTTTCCGGTCTACCAGTCCATCGATCTGGAAAGGAAATTTAGCATTGCATCAGAACTGAATGGAATAGAACAATGGAAGCCTTGAGGTAACTATGGAAACTGATGAAGGTATACGGTACATGTTCATCATGCTGATTGAATGCTGAATACTCATTCCTCCCCACCCAAGCCACGATGTAGCTAGCAGCTCTGAAGTCTTCACCAAGCATAGTGAAAGCAAGTGGTGGCACCTCCAGAGCTGGACAGACTCGAACCTTGAACCTTCTGCATCTTCGCACTGAAGCGCGATCCTCAACCATTCATGCAGGAAGTATTCAAGTATTTGAGTATCCTTTCCTGTGATTAATTATGTGGCAAAACTATTCTTTCCAAAAAGATAATTGAATTGACAAAAAACTCAACAGTGCTGACAAGTATATCGAAATTAATAAAGAAAGAGTATGCTGATTATTAATTCGAGTCAGCTTTTTGATAACTGTAAAGCGTCCCATCTTTAGCTACACAGGTGAAACATCTTTTCTGAACGTACTTTGTCATAGAATTGTATTGAGAAAACATTGTCTTTGTTTACAAAACGTAAGTTCTATTCCGTAATACATTTAACAACCAATTATTCTCGAACATTTGGCTTTCAGTTTTCTATATACGATGTTGTTAATGCATGCAATTTTGGTGAACAAAATAAAATTTTAAATTCAGTTCCCTTAATAGTTTGAAACCAGTCTCATCGACATTGCGCGTAGACGCAGTAAAAACGATATAGTTAAGACATTGTGTTAACATGCTGTTGTAATTAGAGCTGCAAAGATCCAAGCAGGCCTACTCGGTATGTCCAAAGACAGTACATCAATATCAGGAAAATTCTCTAACCTTATTCACTGGTACAACAGTGACATGGAAGAGTAAACACAGCAAGCTTTTAGGATTACACAAATGTTATTCAAAGATAATTTAGTTGGAATGAACAGAAATGAATCAGAATGCGTTATCTGAAAGAAATTCTCAATTCTATATATTGCAACTCAATTGACTGAAAGAAAATAAATAAATCTGCAGCATCATAACGATATTTCAATATCTGTAGAATCATAACTAACAGAATTTTATAGATTTTCGCTCTTGCAGAAAATCATCAGAAATGATTGCAATTGGGAGGAATTAATTGGTCAACTAAAGTTGGAAACAATTGCAAGCGAATGGAAGAGACTTCGGTCTCATTCAATTTTAGGTGAAGGTTTCAAGTATACTAATCGATAGTCAACTTCCTTGTTTGAAGTGCAAAAGTCTCGGCAAGTTGTCTACAGGCCAACGGATACAAGAATTTGAATACTTAAACTAAACTGCAATATCTCATCAAGCAGCAGTCAAATATTCATAAAAACGGATTGCTATAAAAGCATTTGGTTCTAAAATTGATTCATTTCAGCAAAATTGCAATAATAAAATGCATGTTGAATGCAAAAGACGTTAATTCATTTGAAAACTGCTCTTACTATGCTATTTCATTCATCGATGTATCAGAGTATGCGTACTGGCTTGGAGACTTTTTAGCGACATAGAAATCGACTATATCACTGCATGAAAACTAAGTGACGCTTTGTGTCGATGACATTGTGTTTAGTTTCGTATACATAGAAATTAACAATACCATAGAAAGTCCTAGAATGGAAATTCTAGTGTACTATTATCCACTTCTATGTTCGTATATCACCCTTAGTTAAAATACTGAACCACTATATGCCGGTTTGGCATATTGCAGTTCAGAATATAGAACGTAGATATATGAAAAACATTTTAATCATTCCATTTAAGTCCAAATTTGAATTAGAATTCTATGATATTGAACAGCAATATGCTTCGTGGGTATATTGCGGTTCAATAGTAGCATATTGCAGTTCAGTTACATAGAAAACCGAAACACAATGATATTACAGTTTAGACGTCGGAACCGCAATAAGCTATGTCTTCGGGCCTTACGGCCCTCAGCCTCATAGCATATTGCGGTTCAGCTGTCTAAACTGCAATATTACATTGTGGTTGGCGATGTAATTAGTGTCAATCCATTTGAAATCCTCTACAACTTCGCAGAATAAGGAATACCTATTGACCTTCAGTCCCCAATTTGACTTGAAAAATGCCGTCTCAGTAAATTGATGAAAATACTCACCGATTCAAGCTTCGTCGAACTCTTCCTCTAGGCTGCGACGAGCACTTGCCTGTTTTTCTGGAGAATTCATGGTTTGGATTGAGTTCACAAGCTCATTCACACGAAACTCAGTCCAATGAACTCGTTTTCTCAATTCTAAAAGCTTTCGTGAAAGCTTCAAACAAGCTGTTGGAGGAGTTGGAAATCTCATTGGCTTGAGTGGAAATGCAGAAACTTGGAGATGTTCCCATTGAACCGATGTCTCACCTGAAATAGAAAATGTTGTGACTGTTGGAACTGATAATTATCAAAATAGTAAAATTCCGTTTAAACAGCATTATAAAGAATGAATCGAAAGTAGCCGATGCTGTTATTATTATTTTATTTCCCAAATTGTCGCCTACACAGGCCGCGTCAGGGGATAAAAGGATTTTATGTTTACAAATATCAAACGATTTTGAAAAATATTGTTAGTAAGATATCAAGGTTTCAGTAAGTAAATAAAATCCATAGAAGTATTGATAGTATATGAAGTGCATAGATGTAATAATTACATAGATGTCATAGATGTAAAAATTACTCATGGAGGTATAAGTATAGAAAATGTTATCTAATAATTCATATAAAAAAATGTTTATATTGTTCACGTTCTTCTCTCGAGTTAATTTTCGGTTCTAGTTTGTTGATCCACACTGCTTCACGTAGTCTGATGTTAGTATTGTCGTGTTCTTGTGTTATTACTTCTGTTGTTATGTGGTTACTGTTGCATAATTTCAAATGTTTATGTACTGATGATGCTTTTTGAGTAACGTGCTCTTTAATTCTGGTATGCAGTAGTCTGATGGTACTCCCAATATAAAATTTTTGACATTTCGAACAAGTTATTTTATAAATCACATTTTGTCTGAAACAAAGTTCGTTGTTGTTTATGGGACAATTAATGAGTTGACATGTTTTGTTGGTTTTGATTTTCTTTTGTAATACATTCCTTAGAGTTTTTGAACGTTGTGCAAGTCCAACATTCAGTTGTTCTTGTTGGAATATTCTCTTTATATTCTGGTTCATTCGATCCGAAATGAATGGTAATTTAATTTGAATGGTAATACGAAATAAGAAAAATGAAAATAACATGAACAAGAAGAAATGTTATCTGAAATTACCATTCATTTCGGATCGAATGAACCAGAATATAAAGAGAATATTCCAACAAGAACAACTGACTGTGTAGGCGAAAATTTGGGAAATAAAATAATAATAACAGCATCGGCTACTTTCGATTCATGATAATTATCATTTCGATTAGAATCGATTATTCATCTACAATTTGAATGCTCCAGGACGGATTAAATTAAATGACGGCACAGTTAAGAAATTCGAAGAATCCAGCTCGGAGTTGCATGGTTGCCAGCACTTTTTTGGAATTATTTGATCTCTTATCTAAGTACATGAATCTCAGATCCGTGAGCACTGGCCGACGATTTTCGTACAACCAAAACGCAATGTTTCAAAAGAGCTCTATACTTAGAATTCGCTTTCCTAATTCGATTAATTTCTCTATTAAGATTCAAATATGTGACTATACAAGTACATGCAGCGTTCAAAATGAAAATACAATTCTACTTTATTCTGCACTTAGAAATTTCAAATACAACTCATATACAATGTAGTACCATGTTATCAGGGTACATGCCATCAAATGTCACAAAATGATACTTACATTCACTGTTATTCACCTTTGTTGGAGTTTCTGCCTTCAGATCAGCTTTGGTTATGTGCTGTTTGTTCATTGATTCCATCTCTGAAAGCAAGGAGCATTTAATTGATCGCAATTGCAACTTAACCGGCATCTTTTAAGAAAAATAAAAAGGCTTCAAAACTAAAGACCTTCTAATCTACGTAAGTCCCGTATGAACGTTATTTTCCTTCAGTCTTCGAGCGTCAAGGCTGCGCAATTATGTAAGCCAAAAACAGTAGACAATTTGATTTATTTCTGGTACATGAAGCATATTGATTAAAATATCAGAATCTTGTGGATTTGCATTTCTTGTCAATAAATATGTCATTTTGATTGATATAGAAAGGCCTCTATGTAGTTCAAACTAACGTATAAATGGCTGCTTGGTTGATGATCTTTGTATATTTTTCTATTTTTATGCTTTCATGCTTTAGTTCAACTATGATCTTGGTTCCATTCAGGACTTATGCACATGTGAGATATCAATTCTTGCGGTTTATGAAGGCTTTATTTCTATATATTAATGTCTTCATTTATCCCCAGACAACCCGTACACGCGTAACACACGTGTATTTTTAGTGTAAATGAAAATACACTACTTTTACAAGTAAAATACACGTGCAATCTTTGCACACGAATACACGTGCATAAATGCACTACTTTTACACGTAAAATACACGTGCAATCTTTGCATGCGAATACACTTGCATAAATACACTACTTTTACACGTGTAATACGCGTGTGATTAACTAGGAATTGGCGAGAAGGTCAATTTTAGAATTTCAATTTTAGACTAATGCCACGATCTGTGGAACTCAAGTCAACTATATTCTACAGCAGCTACACACAAAGTGTTAACAGCAAGTCACCCTTAATAACTGTTGTTGCCACACAAAAATAATGCCAAAATTTTGACTGTTGAGTTGTTGATTCTCCAAATTCAGAGAATATATATTCAAATAAATGGCTACATGATATTCATTTTTGGCGAAATTCGTTCTCGGAAGTAGTTAAATTTATTCAATCCTTCAATCAACTGATCCGAACAAAGCTTCATTGACGTGTTGATTAACGTTCTTTAAAAGTATACAAATATTTGGTAGGCCATGAGACAATCCAAAAATTTAAAGTATATTTGTATTTTGCTCAAATGCTGTTTAATTCATGTCATTTCAGCATTTGTCGCTGTGAAGATTGAGGTTGCAAAAATCCATTTACAAGAAATCCTCTCTAAAAGGAAAATGCATTCAACAAATGTCAAGTTTTCATGTCTTATAATTGAAAGTACAAGTAAGTTACTTTGTATTGATCATAGACGTCGCAAAAAAGCTTGCAAATATATTTTTACGAACAAGTACATTTAGATTACAAAAAAAGCATAACATCATATACTTCGCTAAATGGCTACCAGTATCTAGGAGTCCATGATATTGACTCAGGTTTACAAATCATCTTAGTTGCACTATAGCTGTTTTCCAATGGATAGAAATTTTGTTTCAAAAGTATGCTTTGACTTCTATGGTTAACATGTGTCATTGATTTTTGCAAGCCTAATTGTGGTGCTGTTCGATTTCTCTGTCACCTTCTTAATTAGCTGTTGATGCAAAGTTGCCTGTCGACTATAACTTAATTACAAAATGACCTTAGTATCCTGAAAGAAACAATAAAAGGCGAAATCAGTGAAACAAAACTGAAAGAAATTAAGATGGGAGTCCAGAATCGCATAGATCTTGGCCACCAACGTTGGCCCCCATGTGCAGCAGCAAAGCGCGGGCGTTGGCACGCTGTAAACAAAGACTCAGTCTTCCATGAATACCCCTGTCTATTCCATCACGTGAGGACACAGTTTAAATGGATAGGCGAGAGGCAATTCTTTGGAAGACTGACCGAGCATTCTTGCCCCAAGTGCCGTAAATGAAAACTGCTAACGGCTCACAGTGCCACCCCAGTTCAGCACACTTCGAGAAGTTCTCATTTTTCTTCCTGTCCTCAGCCAAATTAGGAGCAGACTCTGCGGTGACTCTGGCTAACAACAATGAGTTAGAATTTAGCGGATGAGTCACCGTGAGATCAAGCGCCGCTGAATGACCAAGGTGCCATGAAGGTAAGAGAATATCAACCGGACGTTTCTGATCATGACCCAAGTTACCACCTTTCTCCAACTGAGGTGCCAAGTGAGCCACTTGGCAGTACCTAAAGAGGCAGTCTCTCAACTCGTTGTGACGGCGAACAACACTAGGACCAGAATGGCAAGTAAGTGCATGATGTCCAAAGGGGTCCAAAACTTGGTTTCTTCCTTTCGGGCAAGTAGGACATAATGCTGCTTCCGGAAAAACTGGAAGTCCAAGTCACGTGACATTAGCTGTTGTCGATTTCTTTGATCATGCATGGAAGTCTATGATCTATGTTCGTTTGGAAACTTGGCTACACATGAGGAGCAAAGCATGATACGAGTACGTTGTCAATTCAAATTTGAACACCGTTTCAATGCGGCTTCAAAACACCTGTTTGTGGTGACAGGCTCAATGAAAACTGATTTAATGGAATAATTGAAGTCAAGATGAAGTCAAGATGATGATCAATTGGAACATTTGGAAAAGGGGACTTGCTCACATTTTATGACAAATTGCTATCATATTGGTCTACCTGTGATGAAGTGCGTTGAGCTTTACATTTTGTTTCTTTAGAATATGGATGCAAATGTACATGATCAAGGGTATTTTTTCTCCAGAAATATTCGTATGAAAATACATATTAGTTATCTAGATATTTTCCGCAATAACAATCGAGTCTAATTTCTTCCTGGAAAGTTATTAATCGCATTCCATGTTACACGTCTGACTATTAACATGGCATGGTCAGACCTTACAAATGAATGTGATCTTTTTGGATTGAATGTCTTTGTAGTAGCCTACACGAGATTAATTATAATGATATCACAACTGATTTGAACGAGTTTAATGAAGTAAGTTAATGATTTAAAATCAATAACCCCGGATGATTTAAACCACAATTCATAAAATATATCAAAATCTTTGTCCCATTGCAAGTTTATATTTTACAATTAAGTTAACAAGTTATATTTTGTAGATATGATTGTTTGTAAATTCAAAATCACCAGGGACGAAGCTAATAAATATACTGATTTTTTGAAGCTGACGTTACGGATGACGCATCAAGTGAAGAAATATTTTCACCTAGTAAATGGCTACTTATCATTGCTGTTTTATAACTATTTATTTAATCTGATATATTTCAAAATCACTAAGTTCATGCTGAAAAACGCTTTGCTTTCAAAATTGTTTGAGACTCCTTTTGAGTTCTGCTCAGAAGCCAACCCCATAGTTCAACAAACTTATATCCAACTGTGAATGCGATAAAACCGGAGATTTTCCAGTTAGCCTCCGATCCTTCTTGCTTAAGAGATCATACGTTTTTCAACATGTTCATATTAGCCGGAAACTCAGTCGCCCCTGATGGCTAGAAGGCTGGCCTATCTCCACGAATTGGCAGAAGTTATCATTGATTTTCCGGCTAGAATTTCAACATAAATACTTATTCTTTGGGTATTTTTGGTGCACTTGTACACGTGTAATACACGTGTGCGGGTTGACTGGGTCTCTATTTAAGCATTTTTGCCTTCATTTGCATCAGCCAATTCTTACATAGCAAATATAAGAGGAATATGTGAGATTACCATCAAAGAGCTGATAATCATCGTATTTGAAACTACCATTCGTTGAGCAAATCTTCACAGTGACTGTAGTCTATACCCGCACGTGAAATGCTGTCAAGTTCTTTCTTTCATCAACATGCGACTAACTGCACTGCTCTAACTATAATCATTTAGATTAATAAACCGTCCTTGTAATTTTCTGATTCATTATTTACCAAATCTGGAGATAAATTTAATAAGCGATAACAGAAGCAAGTAACAATAATTCTGACAGTGCGCCACAACTTATTAAATAAATAAATGTCGATTGAAGCAATTTAGAAACAGAATTGAGATTTCACTTTTATGTGAAGTGAAAAAGTGAGAGGATATGCAGAAAACAAGCTTGTTACCGGAGATGGAAAATGCACCGCGGTCATTTCTATGATAGCACCATCTCTGCATGTACATGTGAGATAATTAACAATGAATGAAACGAGATAAACGGCAGATCAAAATGACACGGAAAAGATGTGCGGCTTGTAGGATTCAATGATAAAGCATCTGATGACTTGATGAAAATATGTGAATTAATTCTCTTCTAATTACAACAATTTTATACCCATAGACAATAGTTTTGGTCCAAACTGTTTATCGGTCTTTATTTTCTAAGTTCCAAATTACGTTAGAACGACAGGAGAGAAATAAATGCTACTTACCGTCTCTGCTCGTAGTTGTCTGTCACCTCAGTCAGATCACTTATTCTTCACAATCGGATCAGTCACTGCTTTTATTTCCACAACTTCTTATTGCGTATTAAAGCGCAAGCTTTGTTCGAGTTTCAAGCAGCCAATCAAAACAGGAGGAATGAAGCGTTCTGATTGGAAATGAAGTGCGTGTTGCCGCATGGGAACTGAAGAGATGAATTTGCTTTGGACTCACAGAAGAGCAAGAAAATCGCACATTCTGCTGACTATTATCCAACGACATGTGCGATAAGCATGATATTGCGTGGCAGCTATAGCAACATAATAAGGAACAGGAATTTCTTGTTTTGTCCATCAAATTGTTGACAGATGAAAGTGATCTGCGGGTTTGATCATCAGTCGGATATGTGGTAATTTTGATGAGAAACAAAATCTTCGTCTGAGTAAATCGACATGTCTCTCACCATGAGTCAAATAATGTATTTAATGATATCAATTTTGCTTTGATAAAAATGAACCGACAAGACTGAGACAGTGTGGGCAGCGACCCGCTAGATACTTATAGGGAAATATGCAACGTTTGCAAAAATATGAGAAGCGTATCGAGGAAATTCCAAACATCATGGCTCATATCATGTGCTGACTCCGACTAAAACATTTTCATTTTCGTAAGTACTCAGCTGATGAAGTTCCTTTCCTATCGGTTCTTTTGGAATTCCTTCTCGAGCGGAGATCCTCAAGGCTCCATTTTGGGGCTGTTTCTTTTTGCCATTTTCCCCTTTTGAAGACTTCCTTGAATTCCGAAAAGTAGTTATGTATACAGATAATTTCATCTACGTCCATTTCGGAGATGACAAGACTTCCAACAGCCTTGATGTTGATATTTTGCCTGTGAGTGAAAAGGCTTTCAATCAACTGCGAAAAAACAAAAGTCGGTAATCATCCCTCGGTTATTGTCATCCATCATCACATTGTGACGTCATCCAACTTATCTGATATTCACGAACATTCTCTTGGAAACTTTCCTGTGAAGGTTTTCTTCGCTGCTTTCAATGCTGTGCAGTTTGCAGCGTTGACTAAGACTTGTTCATTTCACATTGAAACTTTGTGTGCTGAAAGCTGCACATACAAAAGTTGAGTTTTGTGTTGGAATGATTTCCTATCACTGAACATTCATCATAATCGGTAATTGGTTAGAAACAGAAAATGCTGAAATCTGAGCAGGGTTGCGGATCCGCTGTTATCGTAGGTTCCTTGTCTTTTTATCTTTGTTATTATGTTTATTATTACTTCACTTTTTTTACTGTTATTGTCACTATTATGTTTGTGCAGGTTCCTTCTTTCTTATTTGGTTGGCATCACCAAATAAATGTAATTTGAAAGAGTTAATCGCATCTCCCTTTTGAAGCAACAGCCGGTATGCCATTGAAATTCAAATCCAAAATTTCGTCAGGGAATCCTTCGGTAGATTTAAGATCCACGACAATCTTCACAATAATAGCAACAAATTGCATAAAAAGGAATTAGTCTAACGCTGAAAAGACTGGTGGTCAAAAATGATTTGTTTCAAAACACGTTTTTTAGATTTAGGACATCATATATTGCGATTTACTTGCTGGCATACAAAGCAATGAAAATATTGATTTTGATAGCATGCTGCACTTTCAGCTTTCATAAGTGTTTGTGACTTGCCTGTAGACAACTTTGATCCTCCAAGCTCTCTCACATTCATCTAATAGTGCTCACCACCGACTGCTTATAAACATCATTAAGGCGCAGCTTCCGAATACTGTAGGCTATTTTACTAAATAATGTGAGGTTTCTTATATCAATCAAATAATTGCATTGTCAACGGGATATGACGAATGAAATAGCGGTGTGTTGAGGCAGACGCATAAGTTATCCACGAATTTTTAAATGAAAACCAATCTGCCAAATTAGTAGTTTAATCGCGACGTATCGCAGACCTGCTGCTTCCTCAGGCGAGTTAAGTAATATGCTAATATTAATATGTATAATATTACTTACCGCTAACTCGCCTGAGGAAGCAGCAGGTCTGCGATACGTCGCGATTAAACTACTAATTTGGCGGATATGACGAACGTCATAGAATGTTTAAATCTGCTTTTCAACAAGTTCAAATGGGGTTATGTAATCGTGTTTTCTAAAACATTGTCAAAAATACTTGAAAGCCTTGTTTATTGAAAAGCATCAGCTTTATTCTGTGTTTGCAAATATGACTTTTAAATGTGCATTATTTCACCCATCAAAACAGCTTTTCAGGTTGTCAATTCATGCGCTGGTGTGAAGACGCTTCTATTGATATCAGTCGCTTCGAACATAATAGCCGAGATTTATGACATTTGCAAGATGGTTTCATCAGCAGTGATCTTGATCATCCTGATAATCCTCTTCGTATCTTCCAGATGATATTTTGCTCTATCAGAAACCAAGCATGAAGTCTATTTTGCTGGAAATTCATCTCGATGCGGAGAGGTGAGATAATCCTTTGAATTTACGAACTTTTGTTTTAACGTCACATTTCGCATTGAGTCTTGCTACTTATTATGTTGTGGGGAGAATCAAATTTCAACCATATCTTTGTATTAGTGACTAGTCCTTTGTCATGTCGGTAGGTCTATTTCTGTGATGTGAAATTGCCAGACGAAGTTTCATTCTTCATGAATAGATTTTGCACCATGCAGGAAGAGCGTGTATGTGAACTTTGTAATGATTCAAAAATGGATATATCACTTCTATATCACTTCATGATGGAATGTCCATTGTATCAAAATATTCGGCAACAAATTGCACCATTGTTATGCTATTGAATTTCATACAATAATGAATACTTTGACTCCAAGGCATTTAAAATGCATGGCAAGATTTCTTAAAGAAGCCAGCGAGTTACGCGTGGTCATAAAAGAAAGGATTATCAACTAAGATCACGAAATCCAAGTAAATGCTTAATTATCACTTATCATCTCCTCTCCTTCCTGATCTGCTTAATGTTTTCAACAACGCAGACCGCACTCTGTATTGCGATGTATTCCATCCACAACATTGCAATTTTGTTCTCCAATGTTTTTCGGAAATAAACAACTTTTGACTTTTGAGCATCGAGAATTTGACAATATCTCTTAAAGTGCAATTTCGAATAATGATGACGATTTTTATATAATTGATTTATAACTAGACTGATTCTCATCGTGGAGTGTTTACATTTGAATGATAATCAGTGCATCAGCATTGCCAGCTGTTTGATAGGATTATGCATACAAAAATGAATGAACTGTACAGTTAAAATGCTGATCCAATCAAACTTTCGCAAACTGCACTTCGCAGCCACTCACCACAACCAGGAATGAGGCGGATAAACAAAAGTCTTGGCACATTGAAGAAGGCGTTCGCCTAATATGAAAAGTCGTTACTGCTCGCAATCATCATTGCAATAGAAGCAATGAGGAAATATCCAAACTCCTTAGTTCAGAACTGATCATGTATATTTTCTCTTCTGTATGAAGTTTTCATTTGAACATTTATTTTGACTCTTTTAGAAGCGTCAAGACTTCTCCCAACAAATTCCTAAAGAGAAGTATTTTATAGCTGACAATCGGTCTACTGATCAATAGTACTTCATTCCAAACGTGAATGATGTTACGAGAGAAAGTATTATTCGTCGATCACGCGCAACTTCGCGACAATTCTGAAATGATGGATGCAGTGCAAAATGATCACTTTCATAGCGGATAGAAAGTAGACCATTCATTTTCAAGTCAGATGTACTTGATTGAGGCATGACAAGGCCACAGAAGTCGACCGACTCAGAGATGGATATCAGCCAGTGCCCAACCTAGACTTAACTGATACATGCAGCGCAGGTGCGTAGCCAGGATTTTCAATCGGGGGAATGAATTTTTGGATATTGTCCCTTTGGCCAAATTATTAAAATTCAAGTGCGCTGCGATGCATAAGCAGGCCTACAATTAACTTATGATCGCTTGCTAAAAGTATATTTATTGTTATAAATATAATTAAAAAATGGATCAAACAATTTATTCCGTCAATCGCACATGGGGATTGAATCACCTGACGTATTCCTGCAGAACAAAGATATTCACTCTGTGTATATTGAAATGGAAGGTTTTCAATAATGAAAATGGAAGTTTGCTCCCTCTGTTTTTTATGACTCAAAATATAAGGCAATAATATCTGATTTCTTCAGCGAACGTTTCGGGTTCAGACCCTTTATCAACGCAACAATGATGGAATTTACAGAATAGATGACAAACGTATTTATACAAAATGACGAGAACAACTCTATGCGGCGCAACTAAAATGTGTCAGCCAAGCGGCAATTCATGTCGTCGATTAAGGCTCGGAGACCTAGCCTGAATCAACCTCGCTTCCCACAACGCACATTCAACACTGTCATACGTGCACTTCAAGATATCGACCGTAAAATCATCAACACTCGCACAATTACAATCGCTAAGGACATGCGCACTCAAGGCACTCTTTACATCTCCATTATTTATACTGCGACAATGTTCTTGATAGCGAATTTTGAAGTTTCTAGATGATTTACCTATATAAATACAGTTACATATTTTACATTTGAATTCATAAACAATATTCTTAATGTTACATTTGTATTTATCTGGCAAAATATTACAGTATTTACAGTTATCGTGTTTATTCACTTTTTTATTAGTGAAACAATCTTTTAGCTTTTTACTGTTTCTATTTACCAATAGGATGTTCAAGTTATATTTGTTAATTAATGAGTTGATTTTTCTATTCGTTTTGTCGTTGAGGTAAGGGAGAAATAAATTAGCATCATACTTTTCATCCAAACGGGTCTTTCTACGTTTACGTTTATTTTTATATCACGTTTTCTATATCCATTTTTCTTTAATTTTTCATTTATCTTAGCTAGAGCCTCATTCTTTAGTAAATCAGTTTTACATCTATTTTCTACCATATTCAAAGTATTAGTAATGAAATTATGTTTTATATGGCTTGGAATCCAACTGTCCCTATTTAACAAATTGTCAGACTTTATGTCCTTGGTGTAGTATTTATAATACAATATTTTTTCTTCTATCCAAATACTTATGTCAAGAAAATTTAGTTCAACTTCAGGTACTTCTATTGTAAACTGGATATTTTGGTTAACTTTATTAAAAACTTCGAGTAGCTTATCAAAATCATTGCCTTCTTTGGCAATGGCCATATGATGATGTCGTCAATGTATCTTTGTAGATACATCAACAACGACCAGCGACCAACAGAAAAGTTGTGAGACTTCAGAAAGAGATTGCTAATGATGCCGTGCAACAATTAATAGACAAGCTGGTAGCCTAGTGATCGACCAACAAAGGGGATATGAATATTTGAAACTATGCAGAGACTGAACGGTGACTCTTTATCTGAGTTTATTTCTCTACTCAAGGGAGACATGCGTAGGATCTCAGAAGAGAAATTGAGATCTCATACTAGAAAGTGGAATTTACTGGTCAATACGAAAGAAGTCTACCCCGTAAAGAACTACCTTCAAGACTGGAGACCACATTTTCCTTTTCCATACACAGATGAGTATCTATGTAGCGCAACCAGTAATAGTTTTTATAATAGTAATGATGTGGTTGATTGTAGTGAGATCCGCAATTTTATTAATATCACAGACAAACCTATCCCACCATACTGTAGTAGAATTTTGGGTCTCGGACCTAATTTTCGCACTCCCCCGGTTTTAAATTAAGATTTTATGGAAAATGTTAGCTTACAACTAGATAAGTGTATGTATAAAATGCGATGTAATTATGCTTACAGTACTGGTAATGATCACAACCGTATAAACATACCTTTTGATCGCAATACGGTAAATTTCCCTAAAAATATGGACAGAGAAACTGAACTGAAAATGCATATGTTTAATAACGAAGTACTAAACATAATGGAAAAAGAGACGTTAGATGTAAAAAATAAAGATAAACAATACAAAAGATTCAATAACCAAATAAAACAAACTAAGTCGTGGATGAAACAAGAAAATATCACCATAGCTCCTACGGATAAATCAAAACGTCTATGCATTACTATGAAAGAAAAGCATAGGGAAATAACAGAAGAAATATTAAAGGACGAAAATTGTTATAAACTCCTACCTAAATCAAAAAATGACAGCATAGAACGTCAGGCAAATAAAATCATAAACTCCATTTTTAAAGATAAACTTTCTAGATCGCAACTTGAAAGATTACATACAACTAGTTCTGAACCAGCTTCATTTAAAACCTTTATTAAGGACCATAAAGAAAAGGTCAATGGGAATTTTCCTCTAAGACCAATAGCCTCAACCAAAAACACACCCACAGAAAAAGTAGATTGGTTATGTTCCAAAATATTAAACAACTTAGTAAAATATGTTCCAGCCCATTTAAGCAACACCATGGACCTAATTAAAGAATTGAATGACTTAGATATTAATAATGACGCCATTTTTATTTCTTTAGACGTCATCAGTTTGTATCCGAGCATACCAATTAGCTTTGCCATCAAAGTAGCAGAAGACTTTGCTAAAAAGTATTGGGCTAAAATAGACAACTTTAATATAACAGTGGAAGAATTTACAAAATATTTAAAATTCGTATTGTATAACTACGAAATAAAATTTCACGATAAAGTTTACCGTCAAATTTCTGGGGTCCCAATGAGTACACATTTTGCTACCACTTTGGCTATCATATTTATGAATCACATTGAAGAAATGGCTTTAGATAATTCAAAAACTAAATGTAAGATTATTCCTAGTATCTACAAAAGATACATTGACGACATCATCATATGGCCATTGCCAAAGAAGGCAATGATTTTGATAAGATACTCGAAGTTTTTAATAAAGTTAACCAAAATATCCAGTTTACAATAGAAGTACCTGAAGTTGAACTAAATTTTCTTGACATAAGTATTTGGATAGAAGAAAAAATATTGTATTATAAATACTACACCAAGGACATAAAGTCTGACAATTTGTTAAATAGGGACAGTTGGATTCCAAGCCATATAAAACATAATTTCATTACTAATACTTTGAATATGGTAGAAAATAGATGTAAACTGATTTACTAAAGAATGAGGCTCTAACTAAGATAAATGAAAAATTAAAGAAAAATGGATATAGAAAACGTGATATAAAAAATAAACGTAAACGTAGAAAGACCCGTTTGGATGAAAAGTATGATGCTAATTTATTTCTCCCTTACCTCAACGACAAAACGAATAGAAAAATCAACTCATTAATTAACAAATATAACTTGAACATCAGATTGGTAAATAGAAACAGTAAAAAGCTAAAAGATTGTTTCACTAATAAAAAAGTGAATAAGCACGATAACTGTAAATACTGTAATATTTTACCAGATAAATACAAATGTAACATTAAGAATATTGTTTATGAATTCAAATGTAAAATATGTAACTGTATTTATATAGGTAAATCATCTAGAAACTTCAAAATTCGCTATCAAGAACACTGTCGCAGTATAAATAATGGAGATGTAAAGAGTGCCTTGAGTGCGCATGTCCTTAGCGATTGTAATTGTGCGAGTGTTGATGATTTTACGGTCGATATCTTGAAGTGCACGTATGACAGTGTTGAATGTGCGTTGTGGGAAGCGAGGTTGATTCAGGCTAGGTCTCCGAGCCTTAATCGACGACATGAATTGCCGCTTGGCTGACACATTTTAGTTGCGCCGCATAGAGTTGTTCTCGTCATTTTGTATAAATACGTTTTTCATCTCTTCTGTAAATTCCATCATTCTTGCGTTGATAAAGGTTCTGGACCCGAAACGTCCGCTGAAGAAATCAGATATTTTTACTTTTTATTTTGAGGCATAAAACAGAGGGAGCAAACTTCCATTTTCATTATTGAAAACTTTCCATTTCAAAATGCGCCTCCCGTTATCTGCCATTATACTCTGTGTATAAACTGCTAACACCGCAAGTCTTGTTTCACCTATTGCACATCTATGGATCATTTTTGACAAATGCAATAAACTGAAAATGAATATGAAGAAAAATGCATGCATTCTCATATTATCCAAGTGAATGAATTTATTGAGTTCTATACATCTCTTCACCAGTCAGATGAATGGACCCTATTCGCCTCTTGCACTCTATAGAGGTTTTAACTCCTTTTTAATGTTTCTAGGATGTAGAGGCCCTAGACTTTACTCAATTTTCGGATAAAATAAAAACTCTATGGTCTTACTGTAATGCTAGAATTTACACCACTAATTATTTTGCCGGTACTGTTTCGCTTCATTTTATAAAAATCACAGTAGAGATCGGTTAGAAGGAACAGAGAACATATTGCCCCTATGAAATGGTTTTAGAATATTACAGCAAAGTGGAGGATAAAAATGGGAGGTTCTTCAGAAGCTTTAATTTCAAATCGAAAAAATCACATCTCAACCGATGGGTCGAAATACTATCGCAAAAGTTCCATCATGTATTGCGGAATTTTTGAAACTCGAAGATCCAGCTGAATACACCAGCCATTGCTTTCGTCGGTCATCAGCTGCAGCTCTAGCTGATTTAGAAGCTTCACTCTCATCATTGAAGCGTCAATTTCGATGGAAAAGTGACGCTGTAGCGATGGGTTACGTCGACCAGAGCAAGAAGCACAAAATGGAAGTTGCCCAAACACTGACAATCACCAAGAACATATCGTCCAGTCAAAGAATCATCTCAACGTCTGAAACACAATCAAAACAGGTGCATATCCAAAATTGCTCAAACTTTGTGATCAACTTATAACTGCTTCCTAGAGACTTAATGGCGATTCTCTTGTATTTTGTCTATAAAATGTAGTTATTACTTCTCTCATTGTAATTATGGTTTTTAACGCTGAAAAAACGGTTGTCGATAAAACAGCAGTGCAAGTTGTCACTTTTAGCTGAATAATATATACCGTATTTGAAAATAAATAATACCGCAGTAGGCCTACATCGCATTGTGAGGTGAAATGTGAATTTTGCAGATTCTACATGGGTGCGTGATTTCTATGGCAGAGAGTGAGCTATGCGCTAATGTATTCCAATGAAGGAGTGGAATAATGACTGATTATTGCACTCCTTGACGTTTATGCACTCCTTGGTGAGCATAAACTTTATTATGGAAGCAATAATCATAGAGATTATTGCACTGTGAAATATAAAATCAACTAAAAATTCATTCTAAACTGAATGGAAAATCGTCCTCTATTGTGATGATGAAAAACCTGTGTAGTTTGTCAGAAATAATAAAAGATTATGCATGTATGCAGTACACGAAAAGTCAAAATGCGCGGTTGCAAGTACTTTTTAATACCAGAATTTATTTTGTAGACTATGCACTTTGTAAATCATCTTGGTATACACTTGCGTTGAAGAACTAGGATGCTGGCTAATATAAAGCTCATTCTGCTGTTTGATGTTTGCAGTAATTTCTGATATACATGTGCATAGGCTAATGTAAGACTTTTAATGTACGAGTATGTGCACTCATTGAAATCAAAGTGATAATTTCTCTCTGTGAAGAATAATTTCATAGCAAACATTTGAGATAACGCTCCAGCGTTCCACATTCTTTAAATTAATGACACACCACATATAATGTAAGTAAAAAGACATCGAAGTCATGGAAGTTATCTGTATTTTCAAAAAGAACAATGCTTCAAAGCAGAACTACATCACGACAACTACACCTTAGGAATTGAGTTGAATGTCTAAAGTCATGACACATTGAAATAAATAAAGGAAGATTATTGAAACAATGATGATTGGAATGTAATTTGGTTTGAAAGTCATTTCACGGGAGTCCATAATGATTTTCTACTTGCCGAAATTCACTGTCGAGTTCATGTGGCGAGAAGAGGATTGAACCATTTTCCGCTTTCCGGTCTACCAGTCCATCGATCTGATCTGGAAAGGAAATTTAGCATTGCATTAGAACTGAATGGAATAGAACAATGGAAGCCTTGAGGTAACTATGGAAACTGATGAAGGTATACGGTACATGTTCATCATGTTGATTGAATGCTGAATACTCATTCCTCCCCACCCAAGCCACGATGTAGCTAGCAGCTCTGAAGCCTTCACCATGCATAGTGAAAGCAAGTGGTGGTACCTCCCGAGGCGGACAGACTCGAACCTTGAACCTTCTGCATCTTCGCACTGAAGCGCAACCCTCAACCATTCATGCAGGAAGTATTCAAGTATTTGAGTATCCTTTCCTGTGATTAATTATGTGGCAAAACTATTCTTTCCAAAAAGATAATTGAATTAACAAAACCCCCCACAGTGCTGACAAGTATATCGAAATTAATAAAGAAAGAGTATGCTGATCATTAATTCGAGTCAGCTTTTTGATAACTGTAAAGCGTCCCATCTTTAGCTACACAGGTGAAACATCCTTTCTGAACGTACTTTGTCATAGAATTGTATTGAGAAGACATTGTCTTTGTTTACAAAACGTAAGTTCTATTCCGTAATACATTTAACAACCAATTATTCTCGAACATTTGGCTTTCAGTTTTCTGTATACGATGTTGTTAATACATGCAATTTTGGTGAACAAAATAAAATTTTAAATTCAGTTCCCTTAATAGTTTGAAACCAGTCTCATCGATATTGCGCGTAGACGCAGTAAAAACGATGTAGTTAACACATCATGTTAACATGCTGTTGTAATTAGAGCTGCAAAGATCCAAGCAGGCCTACTCGGTATGTCCAAAGACAGTACATCAATATCAGGAAAATTCTCTAACCTTATTCACTGGTACAACAGTGACATAGAAGATTAAACACCGCAAGCTTTTAGGATTACACAAATGTTATTCAAAGACAACTTAGTTGGAATTAGAAGAAATGAATCAGAATGCCTTATCTGAAAGAAATTCTGAATTCTATATATTGCAACACAATTGACTGAAAGAAAATAAATAGATCTGCAGCATCATAACAATATTTCAATATCTGTAGAATCATAACTAACAGAATTTTATAGATTTTCGCTCTTGCAGCACTAGATGGTCAGAAATGATTGCAATTGGGAGGAATTAATTGGTCAACTAAAGTTGGAAACAATTGCAAGCAAATGCAAGAGACATCGGTCTCATTCAATTTTAGGTGAAGGTTTCAAGTATACTAATCGATAGTCAACTTCCTTGTTTGAAGTGCAAAAGCCTCGGCAAGTTGTCTACAGGACAACGGATACAAGAATTTGAATACTTAAACTAAACTGCAATATCTCATCAAGCAGCAGTCAAATATTCATAAAAACGGATTGCTATAAAAGCATTTGGTTCTAAAATTGATTAATTTCAGCAAAATTGCAATAATAAAATGCATGTTGAATGCAAAAGACGTTAATTCATTTGAAAACTGCTCTTACTATGCTATTTCATTCATCGATGTATCAGAGTATGCGTACTGGCTTGGAGACTTTTTAGCGACATAGAAATCGACTATATCACTGCATGAAAACTAAGTGACGCTTTGTGTCGATGACATTGTGTTTAGTTTCGTATACATAGAAATCAACGATACCATAGAAAGTCCTAGAATGGAAATTCTAGTGTACTATTATCCACTTATATGTTCGTATATCACCCTTAGTTAAAATACTGAACCACTATATGCCGGTTTGGCATATTGCAGTTCAGAATAAAGAACGTAGATATATGAAAAACATTTTAATCATTCATTTAAGTCCAAATTTGAATTAGAATTCTATGATGTTGAACAGCAACATGCTTCGTGGGTATATTGCGGTTCAATAGTAGCATATTGCAGTTCAGTTACATAGAAAACCGAAACACAATGATATTACAGTTTAGACGTCGGAACCGCAATAAGCTATGTCTTCGGGCCTTACGGCCCTCAGCCTCATAGCATATTGCGGTTCAGCTGTCTAAACTGCAATATTATATTGTGGTTGGCGATGTAATTAGTGTCAATCCATTTGAAATCCTCTACAACTTCGCAGAATAAGGAATACCTATTGACCTTCAGTCCCCAATTTGACTTGAAAAATGCCGTCTCAGTGAATTGATGAAAATACTCACCGATTCAAGCTTCGTCGAACTCTTCCTCTAGGCTGCGACGAGCACTTGTCTGTTTTTCTGGAGAATTCATCGTTTGGATTGAGTTCACAAGCTCATTCATGTGAAACTTAGTCCAATGAGCTCGTTTTCTCAATTCTAATTTCTTTCGTGAAAGCTTCAAACAAGCCGTTGGAGGAGTTGGAAATCTCATTGGCTTGAGTGAAGGTGGAGAAAATTGGAGATGTTCCCATTGAACCGATGTCTCACCTGAAATGGAAAATGTTGTGACTGTTGGAACTGATAATTATCAAAATAGTAAAATTCCGTTTAAACAGCATTATAAAGAATGAATCGAAAGTAGCCGATGCTGTTATTATTATTTTATTTCCCAAATTTTCGCCTACACAGGCCGCGTCAGGGGATAAAAGGATTTTATGTTTACAAATATCAAACGATTTTGAAAAATATTGTTAGTAAGATATCAAGGTTTCAGTAAGTAAATAAAATCCATAGAAGTATTGATAGTATATGAAGTGCATAGATGTAATAATTACATAGATGTCATAGATGTAAAAATTACTCATGGAGGTATAAGTATAGAAAATGTTATCAAATAATTCATATAAAAAAGAAATGTTTATATTGTTCACGTTCTTCTCTCGAGTTAATTTTCGGTTGTAGCTTGTTGATACACACTGCTTCACGTAATCTGATGTTAGTATTGTCGTGTTCTTGTGTTATTACTTCTGTTGTTATGTGGTTACTGTTGCATAATTTCAAATGTTTATGTACTGATGATGCTTTTTGAGCAACGTGCTCTTTAATTCTGGTATGCAGTAGTCTGATGGTACTCCCAATATAAAATTTTTGACATTTCGAACAAGTTATTTTATAAATCACATTTTGTCTGAAACAAAGTTCGTTGTTGTTTATGGGACAATTAGTGAGTTGACATGTTTTGTTGGTTGTGATTTTCTTTTGTAATACATTCCTTAGAGTTTTTGAACGTTGTGCAAGTCCAACATTCAGTTGTTCTTGTTGGAATATTCTCTTTATATTCTGGTTCATTCGATCCGAAATGAATGGTAATTTAATTTGAATGGTAATACGAAATAAGAAAAATGAAAATAACATGAACAAGAAGAAATGTTATCTGAAATTACCATTCATTTCGGATCGAATGAACCAGAATATAAAGAGAATATTCCAACAAGAACAACTGACTGTGTAGGCGAAAATTTGGGAAATAAAATAATAATAACAGCATCGGCTACTTTCGATTCATGATAATTATCATTTCGATTAGAATCGATTATTCATCTAGAATTTGAATGCTCCAGGACGGATTAAGTTAAATGACGGCACAGTTAAGAAATTCGAAGAATTCAGCTCGGAGTTGCATGGTTGCCAGCACTTTTTTGGAATTACTTGATCTCTTATCTAAGTACATGAATCTCAGATCCGTGAGCACTGGCTGACGATTATCGTACAACCAAAACGCAATGTTTCAAAAGAGCTCTATACTTAGAATTCGCTTTCCTAATTCGATTAATTTCTCTATTAAGATTCAAATATGTGACTATACAAGTACATGCAGCGTTCAAAATGAAAATACAATTCTACTTTATTCTGCACTTAGAAATTTCAAATACAACTCATATACAATGTAGTACAATGTTATCAGGGTACATGTTCTCAGATGTCAGAAAATGATACTTACATTCACTGTTATTCACCTTTGTTGGAGTTTCTGCCTTCAGATCAGCTTTGGTTATGTGCTGTTTGTTCATTGATTCCATCTCTGAAAGCAAGGAGCATTTAATTGATTGCAATTGCAACTTAACCGGCATCTTTTAAGAAAAATAAAAAGGTTTCAAAACTAAAGACCTTGAACGTTATTTTCCTTCAGTCCTCGAGCGTCAAGGCTGCGCAATTATGTAAGCCAAAAACATTAGACAATTTGATTTATTTCTGGTACATGAAGCATATTGATTAAAATATCAGAATCTTGTGGATTTGCATTTCTTGTCAATAAATATGTCATTTTGATTGATATAGAAAGGCCTCTATGTAGTTCAAACTAACGTATAAATGGCTGCTTGGTTGATGATCTTTGTATATTTTTCTATTTTTATGCCTTCATGCTTTAGTTCAACTATGATCTTGGTTCCATTCAGGACTTATGCACATGTGAGATATCAATTCTTGCGGTTTATGAAGGCTTTATTTCTATATATTAATGTCTTCATTTATCCCCAGACAACCCGTACACGTGTAACACACGTGTATTTTTAGTGTAAATGAAAATACACTACTTTTACAAGTAAAATACACGTACAATCTTTGCACACGAATACACGTGCATAAATGCACTACTTTTACACGTAAAATACACGTGCAATCTTTGCATGCGAATACACTTGCATAAATACACTACTTTTACACGTGTAATACGCGTGTGATTAACTAAGACTTGGCGCGAAGGTCAATTTTAGAATTTTAATTTTAGACTAATGCCACGATCTGTGGAACTCAAGTCAACTATATTCTACAGCAGCTACACACAAAGTGTTAACAGCAAGTCACCCTTAATAACTGTTGTTGCCACACAAAAATAATGCCAAAATTTTGACTGTTGAGTTGATGGTTCTCCAAATTCAGAGAATATATATTCAAATAAATGGCTACATGATATTCATTTTTGGCGAAATTTGTTCTCGGAAGTAGTTAAATTTATTCAATCCTTCAATCAACTGATCCGAACAAAGCTTCATTGATGCGTTGATTAACGTTCTTTAAAAGTATACAAATATTTGGTAGGCCATGAGACAATCCAAAAGTTTAAAGTATATTTGTATTTTGCTCAAATGCTGTTTAATTCATGTCATTTCAGCATTTGTCGCTGTGAAGATTGAGGTTGCAAAAATCCATTTACAAGAAATCCTCTCTAAAAGGAAAATGCATTCAACAAATGTCAAGTTTTCATGTCTTATAATTGAAAGTACATGTAAGTTACTTTGTATTGATCATAGACGTCGCAAAAAAGCTTGCAAATATATTTTTACGAACAAGTACATTTAGATTACAAAAAAAAGCATAACAGCATAGACTTCGCTAAATGGCCACCAATATCTGGAGTCCATGATATTGACTCAGGTTTACAAATCATCTTAGTTGCACTATTGCTGTTTTCCAATGGATAGAAATTTTGTTTCAGAAGTATGCCTTGACTTCTATGGTTAACATGTGTCATTGATTTTTGCAAGCCTAATTGTGGTGCTGTTCGATTTCTCTGTCACTTTGTTAATTAGCTGTTGATGCAAAGTTGCCTGTCGACTATAACTTAATTACAAAATGACCTTAATATCCTGAAAGAAACAATAAAAGGCGAAATCAGTGAAACAAAACTGAAAGAAATTAAGATGGGAGTCCAGAATCGCATAGATCTTGGCCACCAACGTTGGCCCCCATGTGCAGCAGAAAAGCACGGGCGTTGGCACGCTGTAAACAAAGACTCAGTCTTCCATGAATACCTCTGTCTATTCCATCACGTGAGGACACAGTTTGAATGGATAGGCGAGAGGCAATTCTTTGGAAGACTGACCGAGCATTCTTGCCCCAAGTGCCGTAAATGGAAACTGCTAACGGCTCACAGTGCCACCCCAGTTCAGCACACTTCCAGTAGTTCTCATTTTTCTTCCTGTCCTCAGCCAAATCAGGAGCAGACTCTGCGGTGACTCTCGCTGACAACAATGAGTTAGAATTTAGCGGATGAGTCACCGTGAGATCAAGCGCCGCTGAACGACCAAGGTGCCATGAAGGTAAGAGAATATCAACCGGACGTTTCTGATCATGACCCAAGTTACCACCTTTCTCCAACTGAGGTGCCAAGTGAGCCACTTGGCAGTACCTAAAGAGGCAGTCTCTCAGCTCGTTGTGACGGCGAACAACACTAGGACCAGAATGGCAAGTAAGTGCATGATGTCCAAAGGGGTCCAAAACTTGGTTTCTTCCTTTCGGGCAAGTAGGACATAATGCTGCTTCCGGAAAAACTGGAAGTCCAAGTCACATGACATTAGCTGTTGTCGATTTCTTTGATCATGCATGGAAGTCTATGATCTATGTTCGTTTGGAAACTTGGCTACACATGTAGGAACATAGCATAATGCGAGTACGTTGTCAATTCAAATTTGAACACCGTTTCAATGCAATATGCCAGGCTCAATGAAAACTGATCTAATGGAATAATTGAAGTCAAGATGAAGTCAATTTGATGATCAATTGGAACATTTGGAAAAGGGGACTTGCTCACATTTTATGACAAATTGCTATCATATTGGTCTACCTGTGATGAAGTGCGTTGAGCTTTACATTTTGTTTCTTAGAATATGGATGCAAATGTACATGATCAAGGGTATTTTTTCTCCAGAAATATTCGCATGAAAATACATATTAGTTATTTTGATATTTTCCGCAATAACAATCGAGTCTAATTTCTTCCTGGAAAGTTATTAATCGCATTCCATGTTACACGTCTGACTATTAACATGGCATGGTCAGACCTTACAAATGAATGTGATCTTTTTGGATTGAATGTCTTTGTAGTAGCCTACACGAGATTAATTATAATGATATCACAACTGATTTGAATGAGTTTAATGAAGTAAGTTAATGATTTAAAATCAATAACCCCGGATGATTTAAACCACAATTCATAAAATATATCAAAATCTTTGTCCCATTGCAAGTTTATATTTTACAATTAAGTTAACAAGTTATATTTTGTAGATATGATTGTTTGTAAATTCAAAATCACCAGGGACGGACCTAATAAATATACTGATTTTCTGAAGCTGACGTTACGGATGACGCATCAAGTGAAGAAATAGTTTCACCTAGTAAATGGCTACTTATCATTGCTGTTTTATAACTATTTATTTAATCTGATATATTTCAAAATCAATAAGTTCATGCTGAGAAATGCTTTGCTTTCAAAATCGTTTGAGACTCCTTTTGAGTTCTGCTCAGAAGCCAACCCCATAGTTCAACAAACTTATATCCAACTGTGAATGC
Source organism: Prostheceraeus crozeri (assembly GCA_907163375.1). NCBI lineage: Eukaryota > Metazoa > Platyhelminthes > Polycladida > Euryleptidae > Prostheceraeus > Prostheceraeus crozeri. The sequence goes on along the minus strand of CAJQUW010009106.1, from coordinate 2,909 downwards.
GATAAAACCGGAGATTTTCCAGTTAACCTCCGATCCTTCTTGCTTAAGAGATCATACGTTTTTCAACATGTTCATATTAACCGGAAACTCAGTCGCCCCTGATGGCTAGAAGGCAGGCCTATCTCCACGAATTGGCAGAAGTTATCATTGATTTTCCGGCTAGAATTTCAATATAAACATCGGTTTGAGATGCTGCTGCTGCTGAGAACGACATGTTATTCGAATAAATTTCATTTCGAAATAAATTTTCCTGAGACAGCTGATCAATAAAAACGAGTTTTAGGACCCCTTCTCTGCTTCTCTCAAAATTTTAGCTGGAAGGTCGATAATGGCCTTTGATATTTCGCGGGGCCTAAGTCAATTTCCGGCTAAAATTTTGAGAGAAGCATACGTTATAGATGTTGCTAAGATTGTTTTTGTTGATTAATTTTGAGACCATCTTGTAGAAAGATCATGACCAATAGTCGTTTTAATAATTTGTTTAGAACGAAGAGAATTGGAAAATTTCATCTAATTATGAGCTTTCTAAAATGTAAATTGATCTAACCATGGATTACAAAACAATAGGTACAGGAAATTAATATGGAAATAATTAAAACAGTGAGTTAAACTTGGTAAATTGCGCAAATAAAGCAAAGAGCAACAGAAGTTTGGATCTTCTGTGTTTTATGAACTTTCCTTTTATGGGCTATAGATTTCATATTTGACTGCACATTTAAAACGATTTATGGATGTCATACATGCTCAGAGCAAATAGTCAAGAAACACATAACTGTTCGAAATAGTTAAGAGATAACGCAAAAATGAATTCAGAACAAATTTCTAAGTAGTCTAGAGCTAGGTGTATGTTGGGTATGTTCGAATTAGCAAAAGGATGAGACGATAAAAATTATACAAAATTTTAGTTAATTAAATTTCAAAATTCAAGTCAAATTTTAAGTCCTGTGAAAGGAGTATATTCTTTGGGTATTTTTGGTGCACTTGTACACGTGTAATACACGTGTATTACACGGGTCCAATACACGTGTAATACACGTGTGCGGGTTGACTGGGTCTCTATTTAAGCATTTTTGCCTTCATTTGCATCAGCCAATTCTTACATAGCAAATATAAGAGGAATATGTGAGATTACCATCAAAGAGCTGATAATCATCGTATTTGAAACTACCATTCGTTGAGCAAATCTTCACAGTGACTGTAGTCTATACCCGCACGTGAAATGTTGTCAAGTTCTTTCTTTCATCAACATGCGACTAACTGCACTGCTCTAACTATAATCATTTAGACTAATAAACCGTCTTTGTAATTTTCTACTTCATTATTTACCAAATCTCGAGACAAATTTAATAAGCGAAAACAGAAGCAAGTAACAATAATTCTGACAATGCGCCACAACTTATTAAATAAATAAATGTCGATTGAAGCAATTTAGAAACAGAATTGAGATTTCACTTTTATGTGAAGTGAAAAACTGAGAGGATATGCAGAAAACAAGCTTGTTACCGGAGATGGAAAATGAACCGCGGTCATTTCTATGATAGCACCATCTCTGCATGTACATGTGAGATAATTAACAATGAATGAAACGAGATAAACGGCAGATCAAAATGACACGGAAAGATGTGCGGCTTGTAGGATTCAATGATTACAAAGCATCTGATGACTTGATGAAAAATAAAGCGTGTGAATTTAATTCTTTCTATTTACAACAATTTTTATACCCATAGACAATAATTTTGGTCCAAACTGTTTATCGGAACTTTATTTTCTAAATTTCCAAATTACGTTTAGAACGACAGGGAGAGTCCCAAATACTAAATGCTACTTACGTCTTTACTTGTAGTTGTCTGTCATCGCTCCCTCACCCTCCAGATCAACTTATTCTTAACAATCCCCCCCCCCACCCCCTATCCCCACCTAGTCAAACCTGCTTTTAAACCAATCCCTTTCCCCCAAACACCCCCCCCCCTCCCACTTCTTATTGCGTATTAAACCGCAAGCTTTGTTCGAGTTTCACAGCAGCCAATCAAAACCAGGAGGAATGAAAACGTTCTGATAGGAAATGAAGTTACGTGTTTTTAGTGCCGCAAAAGTATGGGAAACTGAAGAGATGAATTGTTGTTGTGGACTCACAGAAGAGCAAGGAAAAATCGGCACATTTGCTGGCTATTATCCAAACGACATGTGCGATGAGCATGATATTGCGTTGCAGCAGCTTATAGCAAACATAATAGAGGAAACAGGAATTTCTTGGTTTTTTTTGTCCATCAAATTGTTGACAGATGAAAGTGATCTGCGGGTTTGATCATCAGGTCGGATATATGGTATTTTTGATGAGAAACATCTCTTCAAATCTTAAAACTGAGCAAATGAGTAATAAGTCTATTTAAATCGACATGTCTCTCACCATGAGGTCAAATAAATGATATCAATTTTGCTTGATAAAATGAATCGACAAGACTGAGACAATTGTGGGCAGCGATCGTTAGATGCTTATAGGGTAAATATGCAACGTTTGCAGAAAATGTGAGAAGCGCATCGAGGAAATTCCAAAAACCATCATGGCTCATATCATGTGATGACTCCGATCTAATTAATACATTTTTCATTTTCGTATATAGTGTACAGTACTCAGCTGATGAAAGTTCCTTTCCTATCGGTGTTCTTTTGGATTCCTTCTCAGAGCGGAGATCCTCATGGCTCCCACTTGTGGGGCTCGTTTCTTTGCCATTTTCCTCCTTTTGACGAGCTTCCTTGAATTCCGAAAAGTATGTTATGTTATGTACATGGATACTGGCAGCTACGTCCATTCGGAGTATGACAAGACTTCAAGAGACATGCTTGATGTTAATGTTTGCGACAGCGGTGTGAGTGAAATGCTTTAAAATCTACTGCGAAAAAAACAAAAG